>WHVE01000184.1:0-192907 GCA_015178995.1 Trichophaea hybrida
CACAGTCATTACAAATAAGCCAGAGGTTTAATGTGGGATAGATATCATTCTTCACTAGTTCTCTCATCTATGCAGCAATTCAATAGCTTCAGTCCCAATCTCTGTTGACTCTTGTGATTCTGGATTGCAAGTGTATTGTTCTGTTTACCTACTTCCAATTCTAAATCATAGTTGGGTTTTTATAATCCCTAGAACCAGATGCCACAAAACCTGGACAGTAGAACAAGTCTACAATTGATTCTACCTGTTGAAATTCAGTATATGTACCATGCTTATCATCCGAGCAGCTGTTACTGTTGTTACTATCCTTGCAATCCTGAGTACCTGGAGTTGAAATCTATTGTAAATTTTGAACACCAATTGACGGTGCACAGTCTCGGGATGCATAACTCTATGGTATGTACCTGCATATTGTGGTGACAAGGGTCCAATATCTTCCAGTAATTGCGACTATATAATATCAACAAAGCACAATAATTAGGAATCAATTTCTTCAACCTTGTCAGTCAATCCTCAAACATTTTCACCAATGAATCACTATTCTCCATCATTGGCATCTGCGCTATCCCTACAGAAATTCAGGAGCTTCTTGTATAATAGTTTTGGAATGAACCACAAGCTATATCGCCTTGGAACAGTTACTGCACCAAAGCAGTAAAAACAGAAGGAGGACTCCAAATTGACCATCAGGTAGTCAAAATCTTCTGGCCCAAATATTATGTGTTGCGCAAAGTTTGCTGGTATCAGGAGGAGTCCTGTTATAAATATCATTGCAATGGAACACATACAACAAAAGGAAGAGCTGGCAACATACAAATAATCAACTCCCAAACGACAATGAAGGCCCTACCAACAACAGACATTATTGAATGATCCTGAGTAGTGTTGGCAATATACTGAATCGGTTAGCGACGGATTGAACTGAGCAGAGATTCGATTCGAGTTTGATCCGAGATTTGCCAATGTCCACCAGTTCGTCACAAATCGGTTCGCAAACCAATGAATTTTGAAAGAAAAGACATAAGCGAGTTCTTGTCCGATTGGCTCGAATTTTCTTTTATCTTGTAGCGCTTCAAGTTACCTACCAGATGAAGAAAAATTGAGCCGATCGGACAAGAACTTGTATACTTATTTTTGTTCGAAATCTGAGGTCAAATTTGGTGGAGTTTGAGCAAAAATCTTGGCAAAGATTCAGTTCAAACGAATCAAACCGGTTCGTCATTTCTCACGAATCCTTACAGTTTATTGCCAACACCAATCATGATTTAATTATCAACAAGCCAAACATGATAAAGGACAGGGTGCTGACAAAGTGATCTCACCCTTGATTATTGTTACTGAAACAGACCAACATGGTATGTTTGTTTGGGAAATGTATGAGCAATTCCATTTTTTATCCGGAAGTTAATACAGCAATTGAAGATATTCAAAAAAAGATCAACCAACTCGAAGCCTGTCTAATACCACAGACCACCCACTCCCTCTTCCTGGAGGCTTTCATTTATTATCAAAATAATATCAAAAAAATCTTTATAAATAGTCCACAATGTGACCCTGACCAGGTTGATGCAAACACAAGTAGAAATCCTGATGTAAATACGCACAGGGGTGATGAACAAAAACCAACTCCAGTCACATATCCAGGCAATTTACAAGGAACTCAAATGCCTAGTCAGGCTTCCTACAAACAGCAGATTGATTCACTTGCTGAAAGAAATAACCCTGGTGAAAGCAAAAGAAGAAAGAATCCAGGAACTTATGAGAGAAGGAGAGAAATTCCTGATGGAAAAAGAAAATCTAAAGCATGGACTGGTTCTCACACAACAAAAGATAGCCATGGGGAAAGAAAGAATTTTGGAATGCATTCATGGAGATCTGGCACAAAAAGTCAGAAGTTTGGAACAATAGTTGGAAAATAGCACACCAGAACAAACAGAAATAGCCCAAGATTTGGAAAATACCCAGGCACAGCCGGATATGATGAGACAATTAGCAAATGAATATTGGAAACAGGTAACCCAAAGTCTAGAGCTAACAGAAGAAAGAACTGGAAGTGGGGAGGCATGTGAGGAAAGCAAGCACAATGCAAAAGAATGTCAGATAGTCCGCTTCTCAGGAGAAGACAAGACGGAACATAGGGAATGGATGGTTCTGTTAGCTTATAAGATTATCACAAAATCAAATACATTCAACACTGAACAGAAGAATGTCAGGTATACTGTAAACACTATCGAAAAGGTGGCCCAGATACAGGTACAGATTTACTGCAATGAAATATTGGAAGATATCAAACAGAATACCTTGAATACTCACATAGAGATGTTGAATTGGGATTGTGGAAATCAGCACAAGGTGGCAATGGTGAAGGGAGAACCCCGAATGCTAAGGGAAGAAGACCGTGAATTCACCCAATATTATGTAGAATTCCAGAGATATATTGGTGACGTGAAGTGGAACACAGAGGAACAAGTGGATGCACTACAAAATGGTCTGCCCTATCAATTATAGGATTCTCAATCGCACACTAATCTCCCAGATAACCCACTCAACTTCTTAAGTTATGCTTGAAACATGATGCACATATATGAGCAAGAATGGCAGAATACACATCGGGCTAGTGAGAAGAAGGTTACAAGAAACTGGACAACATGAACAACTCCATATCTGCCCCAAAGGCTACACCAGCAGGAACAGTGGCAGGTTATTTTGGATCTATTCCGATGGACCTATCTGCTGTCAAGAGAGAAAAGATGACCTTGTAGGAACGAAAGCATTGAAGGGCAGGAGGGCTGTGCATATACTGTGGAAATTCAAGACATTTTGTGGCTAGTAGTGTTAGCAACAGGTTCCAGGTACCTGCCCTTGGTCTGGTTATGGATCTGGAACCATACCAAACCCGTCCCGGATGTAATTTCTGGTTCTAAACCCGGAACCGAACCGGCTAATGCTGGGGTTTACCAGGTTCAGATTGACCTACCGGGTATTGCCTGCGCATTCGACAAACGTGTTCTTCTGAATTTTGTGAATGGAAAGTATCGTGCATGCATCAAATGATATTTCATGCTTTCTGCCCAGTTGTTCATTGTATAAAATCAAATTCAATATGGTGATCTTTTCGTTACTTATGCTTTCAGAGATAGCATTAGTGCATTATTGAGAACTTTTTAATTAACAAAAGCAGTCAGAAGTTGGATAATGTGAACGCAGCACATATAATCCCTTGCACGAGAGGTGTTGTGCGACCAACAAGGGTTGATGCTCCGTTGACGCTCACTTTCAGTCATGTAGTCTATATATAGGGTCACGTGCAAATAGCATAATCATCAATAGAAAATGGTGTTTGTACTTATATAATTATAATATGTCCTGTGATACCAATATATTGCGTTTTAACAATTGCTGATACACACTTTTGAAGAGAGTATCGGTGTATCATGGAGAATTGTTTAGTCGATAAAGGCAGTCAGATGCTCGAAAATATGAATGTATCACATGTAATCCCTCACACTAGAGATGTTGTACGACCAAAAATAGTTGACGTTCCGTTGACGCTCACTCTCAGTCCCGTAGCCAATGTGTATGGTCAAGTGCAAATTTCAGAATGAACAGTAATAAATGGCATTCATCCTTGTTTGATTATGATGTGTCCTGCGATACCGTTAATTTGTAATTTAATAATTGCCAATACTCATTTTCAGAGATAGTATCAGTGCATCATTGTGAACTTTTTAGTCTATAAAGGCAGTCAGAAAAAAGAAAATATGAACATAGCACATATAATCCCTCCCGCTAGAGGTGTTGTATGACCAATAATTGTTGACGCTCTGTTGGCGTGCACTTTCAGTCCCATAGCCTATGCATATGGTCGCGCGCAAATATCACAATCAATTGTAATGAATGGTGTTCATCATTATTTGATTATAATGTGTTCTGAGATACCAATAAATTGTAATTTAATAATTGCTGATACACACTCCAATAATTCTAATATTGCACACTTTACAGATTACATTCCATTTAAGTAGCTATTATATTGCAAGATTTGGCAGCTGAAACTGTTCAAATACATTGGATATCAAAATTCAATGACTCTATAATAATAATGCACATAATATTCAAAAAAGTCGCTGCAATTTGAAGCTTTAAGTATGCCCAATGAACCCACTTTCCTATGCACTAAGATTTCCAATTTCTTTATCAAGGTTCTCTATCTCTGTGAAACAGTTAGTAATAATTATCTATTTGGGAGGTGGGAGTACATACCAGTAATTTTCTCAATGGAGTCATCAGCACTAGAGTCAGTGAAATTGGCATCGTCTTTGGTATCTGCATCATCATCTGGAACATTTCGGTTCAAAAGACTGAGATTAAACATTCGTTCATCACCAATTTGTGCTGCTTAATGTACGGGAACTGCTAGGGCTGCAGTTACTGCTCTGGCTGCAGATACTGCTGATTTTGCAGGTGCTGCTGATACTGCTGGTGCTGCCGATACTGCTGGTGCTGCCGATACTGCTGGTACTGAAGTTGTGCCAGGTTTTGTGCCTTTGCGCCTCCAGTGGATGGGAGGATTTTGAGCAATCTTATTTTGACAGCGAAAGCAGCCATCGAAGTGATTATCATAGATCATGGACGGATGCTTTTCGATGACAGCCTGCAGACTCTCATAGCCTGGAAACTAAACACCTCCTCTCATTTCTTTTTGAATCACTGCCCGAGATTTTTTAATCAAATTCTGTTGTTCTTCGATTCCAGCATGCAGTATGCCATGTTTGGCCATATTCAACATATTGAGCGCGATGCATATGTCTGCCTGCTCGAGCTGTCCATGCGCACCCTGCCTGGCCATGGTTGCAGACATAATGAAAACCTATTATCATTGAGTTGCTGCAATGAAAATTTTGTGGTAACCAATAGCATTTACTTCAATCATATATTTCTCAGCGGCTTTCTCTAACACTCTTGAAGAAGCTCTTGTCCACTTACAAGATTGTTTGTCACACAATTCGTCTTCAAAAACTCCACAGTTGAATACATTATGTGGTTCAATTTCACAGACTGTTCAGCTGAATGTTTTGGTACACGACTGAGGGGTACCTTGGCAGCTCTGGTTGAACTGCTCACATAATTCTGAACGAATTGCAGCTATTTGAATTTGATTAATTGACTGTCATTCTTGAAGATGATATAACTAACATCTGATTGCATGGTTTTCCCCGTTTTTCTTGGCACCAGTTTTGTGTACCATTTTCAACTTTTCATCATTATATATATTTTCGATACAATATCGGTGGAGCTTCGGTTGGAATTTTGTGTACATTGTTGGAACAAAGTTTGATCATTGGAGGTATCTAAAGTAGAGGCAGGCGTGCATGTGGATTCATTTTTGGATCTACTCCTACAAGCAGCTTGTTGTGGTTCAGCCTGTACTAGAATATTGTAAATGAAAAGAGAAGAATTTGAATGTGGAGAAAAGGGAGAACCTGAAGAATATATAGGAATTTCTGCAATATTCAAGTCAAATCAAAATTTTAAGTCGTCATTATATTCATTTCAGTATCATAGCATTTCACGATGGACCCTGCTATAGATGGTAGCAGATTTGCAAGAATGTTGGCTTTATACATACCCTGTTAATTGTTGGTAATAATAAATCAAAATGAACGGCTGGCAATATGAGATTTTTGTTACAGTTGCCGATTGTTGTATATTCAGTGTAATAGCCGTTGAAATTGAAGTGATATCATGTGAAACAGTTTCTGCAGTCATGTTGAATGCATGTTGCATTCAGGTTGAGCATTGTGCAAAGTCATTCCAGCTTTAGCACCTGCTAGTATTATCATTTGAATTGTTAAACTAGATCGAACGTACAATAATAATGACCCACCTTTCCCCCACCATCCAACTGCCATCATCACCAACAACAAAGTCCACACAAGCCACATGAAAGAGCAATAAATATGGTTTACACACCGAAAAGGAATTTAAGAGACTCCCAGCTGACAAATACGGCAAATAAACAATACATGCCACAAAACCACGTGATCAAGCGAACCCAGGCGAGACTGGTGTCGAGGCAGAACAGGTCCAAGCACTTGGCGCTTTGCATAGTCTCCATTCTGAAAAAAAGGTGTGCAGTGAAGTGCTGACCTGAATCATACTTTGTGAGCAAGGAAGCAAAGAAGAAGTGGAATGAGGAATTTGTGGAAAGTGAAACAGCAGCAGCAAGAAAGAGGGTTGGGGATGCAGAAGCAGTGGTAGAGAGAGAGGAAAATACTATGTTGAAAAGAGCGGCGGCTGATACAACTTAAATAACATTTGAAGAGATATTGGAAGCAATTAGAGATAGTGTTGACGATGTTGCAGCTTCAAACAAGCAAGATGATGAAGACAAGGAAGCGGATGGAGAAGACAATGAGTATGCAGAGCTCAGTGATAATGACAAACCTGACTAGGTGGTTGGCACAATCCAGAAATCTGTGCAGGAACCGCTGGATACGTTTCAAATGAATTGAATGAAGCTCACAGAATTGATAAGTCCGTGACAGGCAGATGCAGAAGATTACATTTGCGAGCGCGACAGAAAGTATGGCAATGCTGAATTGTAGGTTGTGGTGGTGTTCACTCCAAATACAATTTCCATTCCTGCCACATTATCTATGGCCCAACCACCCTCTCCTTCTAGAACTTGTCATTTGCTACTAGGAGTTGGAAGCTGGTTGAGGAATTTACGCCAGTCAAAACAGTTGAATCAGTACGAAATTATCCCTTGCCTGCCTCATTTCCTACCAATCGTTATTCAGATGTCTGAATATTTGGATACGGAGCATGATGGCCCATAAGCATACAGTGTCATATAGTCATACATTGTTATAGTGCAATTTTTGACAGTTTCTTAAGTGTAAATGTTTTTTAGTCCTATTTTTGTATTTGTTAGTTTTCTATGATTTCATTGACACTTGAAAAAATTGTCTGTGCATGTGAAGGGATGGAACCGAACATATGAACTTTGACCATGCCAGATATGTGAGATACACCACATATCAGCCAGCTTATATTAAGAATGAGTATTCTAAGTATGAGAGTCAAAACTTAATTGATACATAATATGCCACCTGAATTTTACATCATTGTTGTTATATTTATCTCACTAGTTGCCATCTGATTACATGGTGAATCAATTTAAAAGACAGCTGTTATAAACGATTTTAATAAAACTCCAACTGCATAAGCTGCCGCTCAGGCCCTGTACACATGATGGCAATCTCACAAAGATCTCATGGGTGACCATGAATATTTGGCACAACCAGCAGGATGACCAAAGTGGGCTATATATAATACAAACTTATGTTATTATCATTATGCCGGCTAAAGTCAGTTGAAAGTGCTCACTTCATTGACAAATCAGTTATAAGCAATTCATCCCAGTAGCCACTGAATTGAAGGAATTAAATCACGATTTAGCTGTATCGCAGGGTGTATTCTTATCAAATATGCATGAAAGCGAGCTTTTACAATCAAATACAGTGTTATCATGCAATAAGACAGGTAGGCTGCAAGAGTCAATGTCAGTGTCAATGATTGTTGGTGACACAATAACTCTAGTGCGTGGGATTGTTTTGACTGCACTGGTTATATCGTAGTTTTGACTGCCTTTATCAAGAAATCAGTGGTATGCAATTTATCTGAGTAATATCTGAATTGAAGGAATGAAATCACAAATGATCTCTATTACGAGGTATATTTTTGTCAAATATGCATGAAAGCCAGCTTTTCCAATCAAACAAGATACAATTGTGTGATGAATCACTTGGGCTGCAGCAGTAAAAGTGAGCATGAACAGAGCGTCAACAATTTTTGGTGACACAATATCTCAAGTGCGTGGAATTGTTTTGACTGCACTAGTTAGATTGTAGTTTTGACATTCTTCATCGACAAATCAGTGGTATGCACTTTATCTGAGTAAAGTCCGGGTTGAAGGAATTGAATCATGATTTATCTGTATTGTGAGGTATATCATTGTCAAATATGCATGAAAGCCCACTTTGACAAATAAATGAAGTGTAATCAGGTGATAAGACACATAGGCTGCAGGAGTAAGAGTGAGTGTCCACGATTTTTGGTGATACAACATCTCTAGTGTGTGGGACTGTGTTGAGGGCACTAGTTTAATTGTGGTTTTGACCGCTTGTATTGACAAATTGGTGGTATGCACTTTATTCGAGTAACATCTGAATTGAAGGAATTAAATCACCAGTCATCTGAATTGGGAGGTATATTATTGTCAAATATGCATGAAAGCCAGCATTCACAATCTAATAAAGTGCAATTGTGGGATAGGACATGTAGGCTGCAGGAGTAAAAGTGAGCGTCAACTGAGTCTCACTGATTTTTGGTCACACTATATTGGGTACAGAAGGGAACAGATACACTGCATTAGTATGATTGAAGTATTGGCGGCCGGTATTGGCAAATCAGTGGTATGCAATTTATCTGAGTAATGTCTGAATTGAAAGAATTAAATCACAATCTATCTGTATCGCGAGATGTATTCTTGTCAATTATGCATGAAAGCCAGTCTTTACAATCAATTACAGTGCAATTGTGCAATGAAACATGTCGGCTGCAGGAGTACAAGTGAGCGTCAACGGAGCGTCAACGATTTTCGTTCACCCAATATATCTAGTGCATGGGATTGTTTTGACTACACTAGTGTTCTTGTAGTTTTGACTGCGTTTATCAACAAATCAATTTTTACTGACATACTGTCCATCATTTCTTCTTAAAAACAGTCTGTGGAAGAAGGTATATAAGACATCAAGAAATCCATATATATATCAATATTTTTGACCGCAGTGCAGTTTGAAGTCTTTCTCATTCTGCTTTAATATTTCCTTCCAACACTGCTTCAATGGCTGCTGCAAAGTGCATTGATATATTCTCACTCAAAGTAATGTACTCCTCTAAAGATAAACGTATCTTTATATGAGATTGGACTGATAAAATATCGCCAATGGTGTTTGATAAATGGTGGACATCCATGAATGTTGAGAAAAAACTATCATCCTGTGGAGTGGCTCCCAGAATGCAGTGGCATGGCTATTCTGCAAACATTGGGCAAAAAACGAAAACCATTGCCCCGGCGTCATTTGTATTGTTTGTCACACTGTTCTTGTACATCTATTTGAGAATGGAATAAGTATTATGGCGAAACACCTCAAATGAAAGACATTCAAAGCAGAGCTGAATGAGTTAACTAAATCAGACGTTACCCTATTGACAGGTACGGCTGGTGATGGGCAAGCTTTAGCTGTACAGAAGCAGATAGGCAGTCAGGGTGTTATGGTGGCAAGTAGTCCCCATCAAACACAGACTGATTGAAATTCTTGACCATACTGATGATTTTAACAGATTGAACGTCCAAAACTGGCAGATGATGACTTTAAAACTCTGGAATTGAACCAAGAAACCTGGAACCACCATTTGATGCTAGGATGTATTCTGCACACATTCTCAGGAGCGCTATAACGAACCTGGAATTACGACGGACGTTCAATGCTTTACGATATGACTGGATTCTTCCCTCAGCCAGTACTCTTGGTAATATTTACCAAAGTGAATACTCCCTCACAATTGATGCAATCAAAAAGCAGTTGCCGACAACAAATACAGTCAGTGTAGGATTTGATTGGTGCACGTCCACCAATAAATTGGCGATTGTGTCAGTCATTGGTTATTATATTGATTTTAACTAGTTCGTTCGTGAAGTACAGCTTGCATTCGATGAGGTTTGTGGCCTCTTGGTTCAATATTTTCTACTGCTGACTAACAACTATAGGTAAAAGGCAATCACACAGGTGTGTGAGTGGCCGAGCATTTGCAGGAGGTACTTCAAGGTTTCAGTCTTGCTGATAGTCGATTGCTCAGTATATCCACTGATAACGCTTCATTCTACTATTCAATCACACGAATGCTATGATCTACACTCGAAATCTTGGGAATTGAATGGTCGGTATTATGCAACCATGTACAATGAATGGCACATGTCATTCAGCTTTGTTTTGGAGCATTCATGAATGATCTGGGGGTCAAAGGTCGAACAAAGTTATGGAAAGCCAATGAGCGAGATGAGTGATTTGGAGAAAATGAGAGTGCCGCATTTACCAAAAGCCAAAAGCTGCAGAAAGCAGGATATTCCAGAATTTCAAAGATGGCAGCCATGAAGCCCAGATTAGCTAAAATTATTGAAAAGGTAGTCACTGCATGATATATACACTTTTAATCTGAAGACTGACCCTTGATAAAACTGAGAATGCTTGCGGTATTGATTACTCTGACTCCAGGAAGACACAATCAATTTTCCAACTGCCAGGAATCAAAAATTAGAATTGCAGTACAACCTACCATGGATATAAAAACTCGGTAGAATTCAACTGTGGAATGACTGGAGTGGGCATACAGATGGCATGAGTGCATACGCAAGTGGCTTAAAAACCTCAATTATGCTAATTACTGGCATTTATGTACAATGGATGACCAATGGATCATTGTCAAATATGTAATGGAGGTACTGGGACCATTTCATTACTGGACAATTTGGATGTTGAAACGGAGTGCAGTTACCTTACCCAATGTCATCACAATATATAATGATATATTCGATCATTTTGATGGCATCATGTGTGCTTTGGCAAAGAAGAAAACTTACTGGAATGAAGATCTATACTTTGCTTTGATGTTTGCGCACCAAAAGCTGTCCAAATATTACTTTGAAGATACACCAGAGCCAGGCATGCTCTTTATTGCAGCACATATCCTTGATCCATTTTGGAAGTTGCAATCATTTAGGAAGTGGGGCAAGGCTATGGATGTCAATTCTGAGGACAAGGGCTTCTTTATTGCCCAGTATACAGATGTATTTATAAAATATGTAGAGCATCAATACTGCATCAAACAGCAATTCACGACAACCGGAAAACCTCAACATATACTATATCATGACCCATTCTCCTCCATTACTGTGGCTGGACCAGGTCAATTGACATATAATCCATTTGATTTGTCCAGTGATGATGAGTAATTTACACCTGCAAACATAGCGGAATGTACTCCAGGGCACAGCGATCATTCAGCATGCATATTGACGGCTACCACTCTCTATTTGAATTCACCACCCGAGGTACCCAAAAATGGGGGACAAATGAAATCCCAATTCCAATGATTATCATTCCGACCCTACAGAGATTAGTTGGGCTTTCTGTGTACCCAACGTAACCGATTGGTGGCGACAGCCACAAAAATCTAACACGAAGTATACTGATCCAGCCAATACAGTGCGGGACATCTTCCCAATCATGCCACAAGGGGTTGGAGTGAAAGCCAGCTTTTGACTTGGCCGAGATGTGATTGGGTGGAGGCAGTGTACAGCTAGGGGTGAAACTCTTCAAAAAAAAGTGGTTGTTCAGCAGTTTGCGAGAAATAATCATGGTATTTTGGCTGGTGATACTACACAAATAGATTCATCAATATCTGATAACGATTCTGAAATCAAGAAAGCGGCTGTGGAAACCATGCTGGACCGGATGGCCTAGGTTCATGACTTTTTGGCGATGTGGCAGGGCAGTGAAAACCTACACGCAACTCAGAAGGCATCACACGCCCAAAACGAACAAATTACTCCCATGGGTCATATTTTAGACACCGAAGAGATAGATAAATCATCCTGGTCAGCCTTTAAACCTGATGGTGTTGCAGCATTCAAAATGACTAAATAATCCACTCATCTACCATCCTTATCACAGATTGACCTCCCGGGTGGCAAAACCAAAGTTTTCAATATCCTGCGAATATGTAGGATCCACCACCATCAGAGCGAAAGTGATGACGATAGTTCTGCCAAAACAATTTCCGATACTGATGATTGGCTTCATTGGAATTGTGACTTGGACGATCCAAACTATAATTACAATGATTGAGAGGCTGATGATGAAGATGATATGGATAGATGAGATAATTTCTGATGTCATTGATGAGGCAGAACAGCCACATGTACATGCTGCCCCTAACATCACAGGCTTTGTCAAACCAGTTCGAAAGTCGAAGTGCACAGCCACTCTGATCATTATGAACTCTACACCAGCCCATACACAGGAATTACGGAAAGGAAAAGTTAATATGTGATGGTGGTGTGGCGATCAGTATTATATATTTCTTTTGGTTTTCTGTTTCTTGTAATAGAAAATGAGTATCATGTATTTTGTAATTTTCTTGGTCACTATTGAAAAATGTTTTGTATTCGATGCATATATGATGAAAAGGCAGTTGAAACACAATACTAAAGGAATGTAAAATGCTCAGCCCATTATGATATTATTCAAACATATGTCAAATAAATTTTAAAGGTAAGATTGAAGCAGATATAAATAAGATGCGCGAAAGGTAGGCAATAATGGGATAATATACATGATTGATACTAAAATATATGAGGTGATTGACACATACCACAATATACAGGAATTCATCACAATATAAGTATATATACTGTTTTGGCTGTCTTTCTTCTTGTTAAAAAGTTAACCTATCAGGTTATAATACATATTATACAATTTGGAGTTGTGATATTGAATTTGATTGAAATAAGTTCAACAACAGTCAAAATCATTATTATGAATCGCTTGGTTGATTAAATTGAGAATGTCAAAAGTCGCATGTGCAATAGTATGCACCCGTTTTTGGACCCATCTAATAACCCGGGCATTTGGGCAGTTCCAAAATGTTGAGTTAACCTGAACCATTCTATCCGGTATGGTTCTACTGGTGACTCAAACTGTCTATTTGGAAACGGTTCGGTTCTAACCCGAACGTACTGTTAGCAACGTGTCCAAACTACGGGTCCAGGTTGGTTCCGGTTCCGAACCGCCCAGGAACCAAACCGTCCAATCACAGGCAGTTAAAAACCAGAACCGAACCGTAACCCGCCGGGTTTTGGTGGGTTTCTTCTCTAATACTATTGCTCCAATTCAGTATTTGAGTTCTGATTGGATCGTGACATGTTCTATACGTAGATTATGCAGTTTTCGACGCTCTTTCACCTCCCCGTCTCCGATGTGCGATACAATTAGTATTCGTTCAGTCGCTGTAAAATAAAGCCGAAAATTCGGCCAAAATTGACTGTTTTTCACAGCGACTCAACCAAGACTAATCATATTGCAAATCGGAGACCGGGAGGTGAAAAAGCGTTGACAGCTGCATAATCTACGTATGGAACATGTCGCAATCAATCAGAACTCAAATACTTAATTAAAGCAATAGTTTTAGAGAAGAAACTCGCCAAAACCCAGCGGGATACGGTTCGGTTCCGGGTTTTGACTGCCTGTGATTGGACGGGTTGGTTCCTTGGCGGTTGCAGAACCGAACCGGGGCCACTGGTCCGGTTCGGAACCGGACCGCAGCCAGGTAGCCCGGACCTGTTGCTAACACTACCTGAACCCAACCCGGAACCTCCAGGTTGCAACTGTTGCAAAAGCTAGTGACTTGTTGCTCAACAAGCCGAAGGCAGCATCAGGACAGATAGAAGTGACCCCATTCAGGAATACAGAAGAAGGACAAGAAGTAGAAAGAACAGTCAAAAAGAAAGTAGGGTTGGGAAAAGTTAAGACCAGTACAATAATGATGGCTATTGTGCTGGGCATGAATCTCTTTTGTCCACAGTTCTTATTTTCAGTTCTGGCTCTTCGCAGTTTTCAATTGATAGTATGGAAATCAATCAATATGTGATAGATAGTAAGTATTCTGTTGTGAAGTACTGATTGAAAATCCAAGATAAAATCATTTTCATGCATGTATTAATAGACTGTAGAGCCATGGGTGTAGTATTTATAGATGAAGATTTGGTTCACCATCATATGTTGGACGAAACAGAATTGAAATAATCCAAAGAATTGGAAGAAATAGACAGCAGGGCTATTGAGTCAGGAACTTTTACCACCATAGCAAATCTGGATCTAGGAATAAAATGACATCAGGAACAACAATCAGCATTGGTCACCATATTGGGATACCATCCAATAGTGCTAGGACATTAAAAGTTACAACTCCAAGATATTACGATCAGATTCCACAACAAGACACTAAGCTTCAAAAGTGGTTACTGGGCACAACGTTGCCATCATTGCTCAAGTGTGTTGGTATGGGAAGATCATTAGGACATAATGACAAATTCAGAGAAATCAAAACTGAATATATGTGCAGTTGCAGTGTCACCATTCATGTGGAGAGTTAAATGGCACAATCTCAAAGTCTATGTGGTTATCTTATATATGATAAACAAAGCATTAGAACGAAAAGATTTACTGGAAAAACCTCTCAAGGAGGATAACCCTGAAGAATATCATGAATTTCAACTGCTGTTTAACAAAGTAATCACAGAAAAACTTGTACCATACTTAGTGTTAGCAACGGGTCCAGTTTCGGCCCGTTTGTATTATAGCGGTTCCAAGAAAACCCAGAACCGACCTGGCCGGGTCGGGTTTTTGCCAAACGGTTCCTTCAATTAAGTCCATGAATATCCATCACAGAATTTAGTGTTTGGTATGTCAAATATGCAGTTTCGCACGGTGCATCTTTTGGTGTTCTCCGATTTTACATATCTCATTAACTCAGTAAGCGGCTTTGAAAAAGGTGCCATTTTGGGCCCAAAAACGAGGTTTTTACACAATCGCTTATTGAATTTTCGAGATATTGAAAATCGGAGAACACCAAAAGATGCGCCATGCAACGCTGCATATTTGATATACCAAATGCTAAAATATCTGACCAATATTCATTGACTTAATTGGACAGTTCGCTTTAAAAATCGTGGATTTTTGATGTGGTAAGGCCGTTGCCACGCAGACCTATATTACCCGCCAGGTCCAAATCTGGAACCGTTGCTAACACTAACCATACTATCCATACGATTATACAATCACACTAAAGAATGAGTTTACATCTGTGTTCAAAGCAATTTACCACCTATCCCAAGATGAACTGGAAGTTTTAAATGTATAAGTCAATAAGAACTTGTCAAAAGTATTCAAAAAGTCATCATCATTACCATGTGGAGTTCTCGTACTCTTTGCATCAAAATCAGAAGGAGGTCTAGAACTGAGTATCAACCATTCAGGTATAAATGAAGGAACAATAAACAACTGTTATCTGTGCCCATCAATTCCAGAAACCTTGCATCAGCAAAAACAGATTTTTGTTAATTAAGGTATTGATCATGCTGTGCCCATGATGGCTGAAACCCAATATGGGCATTGGTGAAAATGGACTTTAGAGTTACATCATAGCGATCATTGTCTAAAGCTTTTGTTATTCTGTAATGAATGAGGTCCGGTTGTGTATGTATTTCTGTGAATCCTTCATGCTACTTTTGTCAACACTTTGGTGAAGTCAAATACTAGGGGTTCATATGGGGTTGTGAGTTCTTTTGAGGCAAAATACTATTGTCTTGTCTTCATCATCAAGATATTTGAAATTCACCTTTATTGGCTTTATTCAAACCCTTTTTAATGTTTATGGCCAGCCCTTATGCTCTCTTGATTTTCCAAACTCATGACAGTAGTATTCCTTAACTTACTCAAAGTGATGAGGCTGTTTGTTTGATCTCAAGTCATATCAATTCTGATGATAATAATTTTAGTATGGAGATAATATGTTCTTATAATCTTCATGAGTTGGCATTTCAAAAGGTTGTTGAAAATATTTTTTCAGAAACCATTTAATTTAATAATGCGCTTACAGTCAAGGGTTTGTGGCTTCAGGTATTAAGGGTTCAGGGCTCCTGGTTCGAGGGGTTATAAAAACCGAGAGCCGGAATGGCTCAAGGATGGATGATAGCTGGTAGCTAAGGAGTGAGGATGCAAGCCGCATGGCTAAGAGGGTGGGATGTGGCCTGTAGCAAAGAAGATGAGAACTGCATGCAAGAGATTCAATCCAGAATCACCAAGTGTGAAAGAAGTGACAGCCAAAGCAAATGGATTGTTTTATGGATGAGAGAAGAATTGAAGAAAGAAACTTATCCTCCACCAAACACCTGGTCTATATACAGTGCTTCACTCATTTTATAATACCTCTGAACTGCTGTTTTCTTTGCCCATTGTGTTTGCACGATTCTGTCATTGCCTGTTTGAAACCTGATTTTATTCTCATCATATTCAATTTCCGTTCAAACCTGATTTCATTCTTGTTGTGCTTTGTATTTTATATTTTTCAATCATCATCACTCCACCATTAATCATCACTCAGCACAACCATGAGAGTAGCTCACCCTCTCCACTGCCAAGTCCCAATAAGGTTCATGACCAGGGCTTGCCAGGTTGTTCAGTGTGACAATTGTCAATTGAAATCTGTAAGAGTGAACATCTGTGCATGGCCTTGTATAGGAGTATATGAGTAGATATGGTTGCAAACGTGGATATATGAAATAGTAGAGTAGTATGTATATAAGATTATTGCTGGAGTGCAATTGTATACCTGCAAAGTGACTATATACTGGGCAGTTACCTGGCTGCCATTATATCATCCCCCTCTCGAGATGCAGACCCCCTGGGCTGCCATACCCATACATGAAGAGAAGAGAAGTAAAGATACAGATTCACACACCCTGGTTCAGCCTCATATATTCTGCGACCAATTGGTGCCTCTGGATGGTGACCTTCCGGTAGATCGGGTGCATGGTGAAACTCCCCCTAAGGTGGTAGGTTGTACAACCCTATTCCGATGCTATTTGTACTGGACCGCAATCCAATATGTGAAGAGTAACCAAGAGAAATGAAAAGAAGAGAAGAGAAGAGAAGAGAACAGAAGAGACAAGATAAGAAGAGAAGAAAAGAGAAGCAAACCTCCAAATTCACCCGGAATCCTCCATGACCTCCTCTCAGAATACATGTCTGCGAATCCCAGTCCGCTGCTGAAGCAGGCATTGTTTCAAGTCAATATTCAAGCTGATAGATCCGAATATTCAAGTGGACTTCCAATTTCTCCGAATCCCAGCCAATGCTCCCAGTAGTGCTGGCTCGGTAGAGCCTATGTCATCATTGGCTTCTACTATCAATTATATATATATATAATTTTCTTATTGAGATGTTTCAGAGTTTCCAGTGTTGCTACCTCCGCCAATTGGGCCTTTGATTCATCTTGGAATAGTCTTTGCAGCAGTTAATTGACTTCAATGTGTATACTCATCTTAATGATAGCTGCTGAACCCCAGGCCATGCTCCCATCGGCTTGAGGTGGAGCTCCGATTTGAGTACACCATCAAGTTATCCATTGAGTACACCTTCTAGTCCATAGCTCCAAACATCTATGGCAATTTCTGCAGTGGGGAAGCAATTCCACCTCTGAGGGCATGGCCAAATGTATTCTCAACTTCACTTTCAGCTCTTCAATTCCAAGCTTCCAAGCCCATGGCAGACCGCATTGCTGATTACCACCACACTCAGCATTGATTGTATGTCTCATTGAGTGACTGTTATATTGACAATCTGAATATTCTTCATCTTTGTTTAGCTCCATTGGTTACTTGTCGATTTCTGTCAACTGTGTCCAGCCCTCAATCGCTGTCATCATATATCCACATGTATTCCTAAGTGCATGTTCAAGTTGCAGTATCAAACTGGTTATGTGTGATACAAGATCTTACTCACAATATAACTAAGTATGCTTCCAATCACAGAGGGTATCGTTTGTTGATATATTTCATCTGTCAGTATTTCATTTGAAAATTCCATTCGGTGATTCCAGCTCTGTTGCACTTTTGAATACTCCACAAAGCACACATTGCTGTAGCCTCCTACATCTGCTGAGGAGCCTAACTCGCATCCCATTCCAAAATATTCAAATTGTAAACGTGTCATATGAACATCATACTCACCATGACAATGTCCTCCAACGCTTTTGCACTTGTACTTTCCGAAGCCTGAATCGCTGCTTCATATGTCTGACCTCGAGCTTCTGATCCAGTCCTCTGAATCCAATGTAGGTGAGCTTCCATTATGCTGTCCATTGTGATGAGATGCAATTCTGATAATGTGTACATCCGATAAAGTACTCATCCGATAAAGTACACATGCTATGCTGCTTAATAATTCCTATTGATGATCTTAATTATCTCTTTGCCTTTGCCATATTTCTTCTAATAGGCTTGGGCCACCAGCAGGCTTCCTTGGAGAATTCGGTGCATCTTTTCCAGCCAACTGGCATGGTCCCACAGATTTTTCCGCATGATATTGACATGTCGATTGACGGCTTTATAAGGTCTCGGTTATTCTGTATCCTATTTGATTGAGCCTTGTATATAATCCAAATACAGTTAGCCTTGAAAACCAATCTAAACTTCATTCCATGATAATTCCATATCGTATAATATCTCTGATCGAGTAGCCATCTCGACTGTATGCTGGTTGTCCCATCAGCAGGCTTTGCTTCCATGATTAATCCCCAGCGTCATCATTATTGAATTCTCTGGTTTACATCACCATAAAGATGCTTCATGCCTGCACTTTTTGTGGTGTAATTGTATTAAGTAGGTGTCATTTCTGAATATTGGATATGGTTATGCTTTTCTTTGTGGTCAGAGCTCCGTCAATGAGTGTCCAATTCTGATGTTGATCCTTGTATCGATTCTCCTGTTAATTCTAAAACTTCCAATTGTCATCGTAGTTCGATAAGTGAATATTCCTAGATCATTGCTGAGATCTTGAATCAGATGATTTTGTTGGTATGTCCATTTGCATATTTGCATATCTGCACTCAATTGCCAGTCTCATAACTTGTTATCTGAAATAAAACATTGTAACAAGGGGAGAGTTCTAAATCTAATCTCGTCTGGCCATATAGATGAATAGATTTGTTGTGACTTATATCCAGCTATCTCTGTATGAAGATATAAGCACTGAAGAGGTCCAGCATTGTGAATATCCTGGCCTCGCACACACGGTCAAGAATCTCTGATATTATCAACCAGGGATACTGATTGTTCAACAGTGCCATGTTGAGCATATGGTAATCAACCCACTGTTTCAGGTTGGCGGTGATAACCACTCAATAAACCCATTGGCTAGATTTGCCTCGATGTAATCCTTTGTGGGGTCCTCAATGCAAACTCCGATAAATTGTATATGCATCAATGACCATCCCTTTCTGACCATTCAATTCTGGAATGTGCAAATGTTCACTTGTTCAGTCCACATTTCATGGTTTCTTCTGTGGCTCTCTATGTTCTCTTTAGGCTTCTTTACTGACCTTCAGGTGGTTGAAGTGCCCATTGACACCACCGCCACCTCTCATCGTATTCCTGTGATCTATATGGTGATATGACGTCCATCATAAGAAAATTTGCACTTATCTATCCGTTCATATGGCATGAGATTTCATGTCCAAATTCAGGATCCGGCCCTTGAGTATGCAATCTTATTCCAATATATGTCGGCCATACCAATCCGCACCACCATACTTGATCATTGTACAGCAATAGACTTGTACAATCATAACTAACAACAGAATGCCTTTCCATACCATGGTAACTATTACAGTTTCCAGTTTGTTTGTTTGTGGATAAATCAATATTTGACATGGCATCTTCATTTCATCGACCATCAGGTCTATTGTCATTGCATTGATTTGGAGGGCATTTCCTACAGTAATGTATTCCGTAGATCGTATGTAGCTTGTGAAGTCTCTGCAGTACTATCTGTACATTCAGTATTTCGAGTGCTTTTTCATCGCTCCCTCCGGTACTCCGAATGCTTGATTGCAATTCTCATCGAACATGAAACTCATGTTTCACGTTGGTACTGCTCAAGAAACTCCTCCACTGCTCCATTTGTGTTACCATGGTGTGATAGCCAAGTTGTAAATTCAAATAATGGAGCGGTAGATATTGCGGAATCCAGGAGCCTGGAAAAAAACTGTTTGCCACACTAGGGCTAAGCTGTGCAGTCCACATACTCCGTTCTTGACTTGGCGAGCCAGTAGTGGTTAATGAAATATACTCTTGGATGGCTCCTCTCAACATTACCGGCACTGCTCCCTGCTCACCCATTCTGCGCCTGGGGCCTATCTCACCAACCATCAGTGATGCCCTGAATGGTCACTCCCAGGAGCACTGTACAAACTCCCACTCTTAGGAAGAACGTTCATCAATGACCTCCCTTTGGCAAATAGATTGTTCAAAGATGTAGCACCAAGGATTGGTATATATGGAGTACAGCCTCCTTTGGAATGCGCCTCATCAGTAGCTGTGATCCAAGTACATTCCCGGGGCATTCCTGATGGTCTACCCAGTCCACTGCCACCACTTCAGCTCACTCAGGGGTTCCCAGAGCCAAAAGTCGAATGCATTTGCAAGCTGACATCAGGATTCCTGGAATCATTCCATGGCAACCGAGACACCAGCTTCACACAGTGCATCTACCGCGGCAGCCACCATCTGTACGAATACGCTTACTCAGTCAATCATGTACTTGACTCACCTGATCAGGACTATTTGACAACCAAACAACATTCATTCCCACTTGGTGATACAACAAGTATGAATTATTCCTTCTCAAACTGTATATACATAAGGAATCCACTAGTCACAAGCAAGTACCCAGACAGTCCATCATATGGTAGCCCTGTGGATCCACAGATTCCCAACTACAAACTAAAATCATCTTCATTGTATTGCGAGTAATCAGCTTTGTATACCATCGTATCGGCAGATATCAGTATTCGCTTGTTTGGCGATATGGTTTCATTGGCACTGATAGCTTTCTCTCCCCACAACGATCTGTGTGCCACTTTGAAATATTTGGGAGTTATGCTTCCCATTGTCAGTTGTAGAATGATCTGCAATTGTGCCTAGTTGACTTGTTTAATGTTGTAACCATAGAGCCGTAGCTGCAGAATTTCTCCATGGCCCCTTCCAATCGTGGGTAATCGCATAATCTTGTGAGGGCATTTGGAATTATTCAAGACTTCCACAGCCACAGGTGGAAACTCCTTCCAGTATCCATAGTACTTCCGATGTAATCATTGCCTTTGCCTGTAAAGCAAAAGTGGTTCGGCCAACGCGGCACTGTTAGCCTCAATCCTGTATACATTCACCAGCGAAGTCATAATCTTCACTACGTACAATGTCAAATTATAGCCTCATGACTCTCATGTTGTATTTGATCTTCCAAGATTGATTCATTCAGTGGTGTCAATTCTAGCTTCGCCAGCACTTTATGCTCGATTGTCAGCTGTCTATAGTATCCGACTTGTCTCGACAGCTTGCATACCATTGTGCTTTTTGGATACAGTTGGAAGGAATGTCTGGAATACTGCGGGTTTCGGCATTGCCAGTGACATGTCTTTCAGGGTTACTTAGACTCCGGAATCATTCCTGTAATTGTGCATTGACTCAAATAGCAAATTCTATATCTATCTGATCTCATGGTATTCACGATTGGCAGCCTACAATATGTATGATTTTCTGTTCAGATGTGCCATGGGGTGTCAAAAAGGGGTAGTTGGTTCATGAAATCCCATGAGCAAAACATGTGCAATTCATGAAGGGCAGTGTTAGTATAAGAGCGTTCATCTGTGTATGGCCGCATATAGGAGTATAAGAGTGGATCTGGTTGCAGATGTGGATATGTGAAATAGTAGAGTAGTATGCAGGTAAGATTATTGCTGGAGTGCAAATGGACTCCTGTGAAGTGACTGAAAAATGAGTGGTTACCTGGTCGCCATTGCACCTTCAGTACATCCACGTTAATCGCGCGCTCTCAGCTGCGCTTGTTCCAGCTCCACCATTATACCCAATACTGCAGCTGCCTCCAGAACAGCTCAGAATTGTCTATTCGCTCAACTTTGTACTCTTCTTCTCCATCAACTGATACCAGTGATGGTGGTTCCTGCTTTCCATTTGGAACAGAATCCTGGGTGGACTTCTCTAATTTGGATATGAGTTGAATACAGCGAATGGGTAGTTGACTTGGTAGCTCAACTCTATAGACCCATGGAATGATGACCTCTGAAATTCTATACAGTGGAATACGTATCCAGACCGGTTTGTTACTGGGTCAAGCTGAGAATAGGTTTTGGGCGTGTATCTATACAATGTCTCTTATCTGTTCCTTCGTTCTGACTCTTTTGGATTTGTTGGACGGTTTTTTGATTGTACGGCTTGAGCCCTTGTTATCTCTGATCTAAGATCGCTGAAAAGTCGCTCCATCTGTTGGGTCATCAGCTGCGTGTTTACCTTGTGAATATGGATGGGATCCTTAATTGGGTGTTAGCTGAAGATCCTTTGTGGGTGAAAGCTGTAGTTGCCAAAAAACCTGGAGCAATTGGTTATCACTGAGGTATGATTTTTAGCTGCAAATTCTGCCATTGGTAACCACTAGACCCAATTGCTCTGCTGGTGATTGACACAGTTCTGGAGGTACTGTTCCATTACCGCATTCATTCTTTCAGTCTGGCCATCATTTTGAGGCTTAACGAGAATTGGAAATCTTTGTTCGATTCCCAATCTCTTGCACACTTGTTCCCAGAACTTTGAAGAGAATTGCAGCCCTTGATCTGACTTTATTATTTCAGCCAGTCCATGCAATTTGAACACTCCCTGTACAGACATTTCTCCCAGCTTCTTTTTATTCACTTTCCTGTACAGGTTACCAGGTATTGCATCTGTGTTAGGTGATCAACCACTATCCATATTGTGTCGAACTATTTGCTTTCTGGTTGTCTGACTACAAAGATCATGCTCAAATTCTTCAATAGTTACTCTGGTACTTCTAATGGTCATAACAAGTCATGAGTCTTTCTGTGGGTTAACTTGCTCCAGTGACAGGTGTGGCAGTCTCGTATGTAGTGGTCCATTTTCATCTTTATCAGGTTTCAAAAATGGTTTCGGTTTTGCAGATTATATGTTTTTGCTCGTTCTGGATGTTCCATGACTTGAGAATCATGGTAATCTTTAATAAGCTTCAGCTTCTCCTCGTCTGTTGGTTGTACTTGTGGTATTTTGAGTATCTTCAGTGAGTGATTTTTATGTGTATATCATCCTTCACTGCTGTCATATGGAAAATGCTGGCACATATTTTGGACCCTATTCCATAACTCCTCGGGACTTACAGCGTCATTCTGGAGGTTGACTGTGGTCATGAATACCACGATTGACCGTTTACCTACTAATCCATTGAGGTATTGCATTTTCAGCAGAATTTGCTGGCATTTTTTGGACCCCACCTTTGCAGGAATGTCTTCTGACATTCTTGTGAGTGCATCAGGTTTTTGACCTTGCATTCCTGGTTGGTAAACTATCTTGAATTTAAACCTTGACAGGAACTCAGACCATCTGGTCTGTCTTGAATTTAAAAGTTTCAATATTATGCAGTATTCCAGGGTCAAGTTATATATAAGCATCTGAATCGGATGTGCTGAACCTTCGCATTCACATCACAATTGTTCCAGGCTTTTTACTATTGCATCTAATTGTTGGTTATCAATTTCATCAGTTTCTTTAGTGGGTGAATATTTCTTGGAGAAGAAGGCCACTGAGTATAGCGCTTCTTGGTTGCCGTACTGAGCGAAAACCACTATAGATATGTAACTTGAGGTGTTGGTTGCAAGGGCTATCTCTTTTTAATGATCAAAGTGGATTAGCACTGGTGCCATTCAAAACGCCTATTTAAGTTCCTCAAAAGTCTGTTTTTGATCTGGTTCCCAGCAGAAAGATACTACTTTTTTTGTGAATTTTGTTAGTGGTTGCCCTACCCTGCTGTAATTCCATATAAACTGTCAGTAGAAGTTAGCAAAGCCTAACAAGGCTTTAACTTCTTTAATTTCCCCAGTGCTTCCAAGTTTTCAACTTCTTGGACTTGTTCCGGATGCAGTCTGATTCTGATTACTCCGACAATTCATCCTAGATATTTGACTTCTTCCTTATGAAACTCCCACTACTTTGCTTTTAGGTAGTGGCCGGCTTCCTTGAGTGATGTCATTACCACTCAGACGTGCTCTTCATGTTTCCTTCAATCATTGCTGTAAATCAGGATGTCATCCAGAAAATCTATTCAGAATATGTCCAAAAAGTGCCATAACATGTAATTGATAAATTCTTGAAATGATTCTGGGATGTTGGTGAGTCCAAAGGGGATAACTAAGGATTTGAAAAGTCCTTATGATGTTTTGAAAGCTGTTTTCCATTCATCTCCTTCCACAAATCTAATCATATCATACATATTGTGGACATCCAACTTGGTCCAGTGACAGGCCTTTGAGAGTCATAATAGGGCTTCTTGAATTGATGGAAGTGGGTATCAGTTGTTTATTGTTCCTTCTTTTAACCTTCGACAGCCAATACAGAGTCTCAGACCTTGTTCTGGTTTTGGAGCAAAAAGTTGAGGGGCTCCACAGGGCGATGAAGACATTTGTTCGGATTATTTGAACAAGTTCTTTTCTATCTATTGCTTTGGGTCTTGCCACTCTTCTCATGACAAGCTGTAAATAGGTCCAGATGGCAGTGTGAATCCTTCTTGCAGCTTAATTATATGAGTGTAGGGTTGGTGCGGTGGTAATGTCTCTGTGATTACCTTTCTAAATAGGGGTAGACAATCATGACACTCTTGGGGGATGACTTCTTCAAGGGTTTTTCTTGTAGGTCCATTATTCCCAAAGCTTTGTTAATTTTGTACAGTGTAATGGCGTAAACCTTGAGTGTCTCTATTCCAATATCCCTGACCACAGGTGAAGTTGCTACAGCACAGATGCTCAATTTCGGCCGTTCCGAATCTGCTGCTGTTGTTTCAATATGATTGCCCAATACCCATATGATCAAATGACACTTGCAATGTCATCGACAGTAGCCATTGTCGAAGCCGATTCATCAGTTTTGGAACTCAACCATTGCCTAGTGAAGTTGTTTCCATGGCAATCCCAGTACCATTGGACAATGCCCCAACTTTTTCATGAACACTGGTAGTTGCTCCTAGTGTGCTTGTATGGCTATATTCAACAGGGCCATGGTCATAATTGTTCCTGATTTGATCAGTCTTCCATCTATGGCCTCTAATTTTCTTGATTCTTTCCATTCATTTAGTTTTAACTGATGATGGCAATACAGTCTTTGCCCACAAATGCTATCCCGGTGCCTCCACAGTCAATCAAAGCGTATTAAATTTTTATTTTTTCTCTGATTTTCGGTAAACATTTAACAATGAGATGCTTGCTTTCCATCGTAGATTGGTTTATTTCAGCACTCCAAAATGTGAACTGCAAAATTCCAAAACTAGGACTGACAATTGTTGTCAAAAGAGATTTCTGTCCAGTGCAATAGCCATCCTTATTGCACTGGTTGAAACTTTTCCCGACTCCACTTTCAGCTCCTTCTTCTTCCTTTCATCTTCTTTCAACGGATAGATCTCTACTAGGCCCAAGGCTGACTTCATCTTCCCTGGGCACAATGCCACACAATGCCAGCTATCTCCGCAGTATATACAAAGTCCTTCTTTCCATCGCCTCTTTCTATCTACTGGAGTCATCTTCCTTCCTTTGATCATGGAGGGATCGATTGGAGTGGGGCCATAATATCATGCCACGGTTTCCGCAGGCGCCGTTTCTCTGGTTGATAGGGTGGATTTGATGTTGTTTGCTGTTTCAAATATCTTGTATCTTGCTGTCTATCTTCATGATTTGTGTCAGTAGCTCGAGTGCGGATCTGAGAATCTCTCTCTGAGTTCAGCTTGACACATTCTGTCAGGTCTTCCGGAATATGGCAATGATGTTGTGATTGTTCCAATTCTTTGATTAAGCCTTGTCGTAGCACGTTTACTTGGACTACTTTGTTGCAGTCAACATCTGGCGCCCATTGCTGATATTCTGCATAATACTGAGAGAATTTTGGGTTTTTTTGTCAAAACTCGGAAAGTTTTCAAGTGGCAGTGGCTGGTATGGCTTAATCACTGAAGACTAGCTGTAATAGGTGTGATAATTTTTCCAACAATATGAAGTCAAGGTTATTGGTAACTCTGCTGATTTATGGTTGGATTGCATTCAATTCTACACCTTACAGTTGAATTGCTGCATATCGCATCTTGGTTAGCTCATTGTAAAATAGTGTTAGTTCATCTGCAATTTTCATTGCTAATTGAGCCATCCATCCTTGGAGTGCTCTCCTGTCTGTTCCCGAAAATCTGACAATATTGCTACATTTGTGTGTTCTGCCACCCCCATTGCTGCTACCTCTTCCTGTTCCTGTTCGTGCCAGAACTCTTTTGACCAGATCTCAATCTTCGTCTCATTGTTCCCCTACCCCTCTCATCTGTTCTTTTACATCCTCGAAATTATGTTTCAGTTCTTCTGTGCCTGTTGGTGCTCTGGTTTCCAATTTTGGTCGAAGATCTGTGATCTTGGATGGCAGGTCTCCATGTGTGCAGACTGGTACTATTGATTCCATGTCCTTGACTTGTTGTTGCATTAATGCCAGCTCTTGGTCCATGTGCTCTTTGTTTGCTAGCAGGTTCTTTCCTTTCTATATCAGGGCAGAGTTTCTTTCTTAGACTTCATCAATTGTTGTTACCTGGGTGATGATTTGTTTGTATAGTTGGCTTACTGAATTATTAACTCTGAATGGGAGTACCAGTAGTTGTTGACCTGAGGTATTATTCATTGAATTTACCACTTCCTGGGCTTGTCCTAAGTTCAGCATGGTGAAATCCACCAGTATGTGTCTCCCTATCATTTCTTAACTCATTCTTGAAAGCTCTATGAATCAAGCTACTTGTGCTGTGGCGGAGCCTTCCATCACTGTGATTTTCAAATGGTGATTGATATAAATATTTGTTGATCCTCCAGCTGCAGGTGTGCTAGTTCAAGGCACTCATTACAGATGTACTTGAAGGTATTGGGTTTCCAGTATATTCAGCAATCGTTGCCACAAGGAATTTTACACTAGATACACCTATTGGAATTTCAACACATCAACACCTAACAGCAAATTGTTTATTAACATCTGGTTAGATACTAGGGCAAAAGGGTTTCAAAGCCTAGAGTCCTGCCTGAACAAAGCATGCAATCGCATTCTTTAATTCAGTAGAACAAGATATTGAAATCTTCCATCTCACCATGGCAAGTTGAACCGATGACCCATTCATAAGGTGTTTCGCAGATGCAGTAGTTTGTTGGATTGTGATATTTAAAATCCAATTTAGCTAATTCATTGGACTGTTGTAAGGCCCCTTCTCCATTTGAGCGATAAAAGATATGAACACAGTCACAAGTACTTTTACTCATTCGTCAAAATAGTTGGTAGGTCTGCCGAGACTCCCAGGACACATGATGCAAATAAATTGACAGAGACTGTGCACAATCAATCGGTTTTCGAAGTTGCCTACTGATTGAAATTTAACTCAGGCAGTGTTGCAAAGTCCATGGCAACAATGACAACCGCTGTGGTGGGGGTAGTGGCACATGTAGAACTGAAAAATAAAACTGGTAGAATCGATTTTAGACTCGGTATTCTGTCAAGCGTTGGTGATTTCAGGTATCGAGGGTTCAGGGATCAGGGTCCCAGGCATTACAAAAACCGAAAGCCGGAAAGGCTAGAGCAGTCAGGATAGAATGTAGCTATACAGCAGTGACAAAATCCAAATATTTAGGAGGGTTGAAGATAGCTTGTAGCTGAGAAGATGAGGTCTATATACAAGAAACACAATCCATAATCCCCAGGTATGAAAAAAGTGAAAGCTGAACTGAATGTATTCTTTTATTGACATGTGAATGGGTAAAGATAGAAATGTATTCTCCACTGAATGCCTGGTTTATATACAGCTATTCACTCAATCCAGAATACCTCCAAACTTCTGCGTTTTTTGTACATTGCTTGTGCATGATTCTATTGTTTCCTGTTTGCAACATGATTATATTCTCACTATGCATTAGCATCTGTTTGAAACCGGATATCGTTCTCATCGTACTTAATCTCAATTTGATACATGATTTCGTTCTTGTCATACTTCATCATTTATATCACCCACCAATCATCACTCCACCATCGATTCTCATTGAGCACCACTGTGACACTTACTGACTACTAACAATTACCATACACAAGATTGCGAATGACCACCCGATGATTGTGAAAGAGCAAAAAGATGATCTTAGAAGCCCACAACCATGTCGCAAAGACCAAAACAAGTGTCACCTCTTCATCATGTATATTCTCTCTGCCAGATACCCATACTTGCTCTCTTTCAACAGTTATTGAGGCCAGATAAATTGAAGTCAAAGTGCCCATAATTCTCCGACCTAACTTTTTCAGTGTCTGCAACATTGAAATTGACATTGCAATTGTAGTTGATGTGGTTCGTATTGGTATTGGTGGTGTTGCTAACATCAACAGCAGTGGAGATCATATCATGTCACATGCGATTGCTAGCAGTGCAGATTGAACAACATCAACATTGGCAGTTATACAATCAATTGAATCGTTGAAAAGATCAGCAAGCTCTTCAGGGACATGTGACGGGTATTTCATATTGTATACTCCCTGGTTATTGTACAGCATTGATGTATTCACCTCAACAACTCCTGTCCATCTGTGCCTTTAAAAAATCATCATTGCAGCATCTTCAAATGTGTTGATTTGGATGTCAGGGGAGGCAGAAAGGAACCTGGCTTTGAGATGATGAAATACAACTATGCAGCAACGTATAGTATTCATAATCAAACATGATTCAAGGTGATGCTGTGATGTGTACCTCCACTGGGGCCAAACTCACCGGGTACTGTCTATCGCCCACATATCCATACACCAAGGTAATGGTGAATCGTGGTCGCAACAAATACAATGAACGTCGAATTGATCATTTTGATCCTTCCATGTGTATTCATTCCCAATTGTGTTACTCCTGCAAAGTATGTCACACAAAGTAGGTCCACAATTTCGGACACCATGAAATGATACTTGCAATCATCACAAGATATATCAGACAATGCATATAGACATTGTTTCAAGACAAACCATTCTCATCTGCCCGGAGCATGCAAATCCTTCTAGATCAAGGAGGAGTGCATCGCATTGTTTGACTCCATCCAGGGACATATTTCTGCAGTCATACAAGGAACCATGTTCTCCTTGCACCTATAGACCATTACCAAGCATGAGCAGGTAATTTTGCCTAGGGCCTTGATATCTTGTCAGACCAAAACATTGAAGAGAGATTGCAATAAATACCCCCAACATATATGCATGAGGAGGGTCAGTGTTTCTTATTGCCAGATCAACTTTTGTGACAGAATGATACCACCACAGGTGGATCTGGGCAGTCTTGACAGCATTAGTAGTGCAAGGGGGTTGAAATATTGCATATCTGCCAGC
Source organism: Trichophaea hybrida (assembly GCA_015178995.1). Lineage (NCBI taxonomy): Eukaryota > Fungi > Ascomycota > Pezizomycetes > Pezizales > Pyronemataceae > Trichophaea > Trichophaea hybrida. The sequence continues at coordinate 29,393 of WHVE01000184.1, forward strand.
AATGGGTATCACATTGGCAAGAACCAATGCCTTGACACTGGAAATCATCTGTTGGATATTGTATTCTGCTCTATATATTTGCCCTGTCATCTTGTCAATAGGTTCCAAGGGAGTGAACTCCTTCCAAAGCACTTTCAAAACTGTACAGTGCTCACCCTGTTCCTTACTTGTTTGAAAGAGCAACTATTGTATGGAGAACACTTACAAAGTTGTGAGATATAAATCAGATGATGGAGTCGGACAAGAGATTCAAGCACTGAGGCAGGAAAGTTATGCCCAAGACGAATGATCTGAAGTATCAGTAAGAAAGTATATGAATAGCAGAAAGAGAAGGCTGGAGATTATGGTGTCATTTTGGGGGAAAGATAGGTGATATATATGTTTGGCTGCCCCATACCAACCAGGGTTTTTCTTGAATGGCTCCAGTATTACAATGTTTCACTGCTTGTTGAATGTATTGAAGAATTATGAGTACTCGAATAAGTGTTTGGTAATGAGTGAAAAACTCATCCCAATACTCAAGATACTTGAATGATCCAGTTCACAGTGCATGGGTTTCTTACTATAGTAATGTTCAATAATGACATTGTTCAGTCTGATGATAGTAGATGCTTTTCTATTCTTTACTATAGAGTGGATGATTTACCATCATGCATTCTTTTGAAGAAAGCATCAGAAGTGATTAATACAAAGTTGGAATCAATTCACCCTGATAAGCTGAATCTTGCACTCTTACAGTCTTTCAACCCTGTGATTCCACTCAAGTGATATTGTGGTCTAGATATTGTTGTTTGTTGGAAGTTTGGGGATTGATTGAGTTTTCTGTGATTGGATGGTGGAGAAAATGTAACCAACCTGACCTGATGTCAAAAAACATGTGATACAAACAATTGGTCTTATATACGATGCTTTAATTTAACTAAGTCAATTTTTTCAATAGAAACCGAATTATTTTACCCCTTCTTTCAATTCACATTGATATCATCATTTTTGGAATTACAGGCATAAACTGTAGCCAAGTGTACATCTATCCAAGGTCCTTCTGTATGTATCTACAAAATGTTCGTGGAGAAAGTGTCAGAACCATCATGGGAACCTTGATTTCAGTCAAGGGCTACATCTTTGAAAACAGACATATTTCTATACCAGAACAAGAGATGTATGAGATCGTCTTTGACGAGTATCAGGAACCTGATACTTTCGATGCAGGATCTGCCTCAAGCGACAAAGCAAATTATCAACCTTGGACTGATGTAGTTCACCATTAGCATTCTATTAAATAAAATATCAATCTGAGGGGCTAAATGCTAACCAATCCTGAAGGTCATTTGATGGTCCATTGCTTCTACTCAATTTGAAATCCACCAGTATTAGCCCTGTTTCAAGTGTGAGAGAGTATCAACATGCTGAATATGTTGTTAAGAACTGAATCACCAAGACTGCAGTTGATAGCATTGTGAAACTCAATACCAATCATCCTTTGACATTTTTCCACCTACTCTTCAAAAGGATTTATTCTATAACCTATGACCTTTGAATGTAAACAGGGAAAACCAGCAAGGTGGCTGTCACATGTACAAATCCAGAATGCCTTTCTTGTATACACGATTTTTGTATTATCACGTGATTACATGTATCCAGTGTTCACCATGACATCCCACTCATAAGTTCGATATAGCATATGTATTCAAAACAGAGTATAATAAGGTGGGTCAAAGAATCTACTCCACAGTCAATATGGCAGACAGGTGGGAAAATGTACATGAATCCGCTTTTTCAGATTAATAGCTGTCATGTCCTTGCAGACCAAGCATTTGTAGAATTCAAAACCGATTGCAAGCATAAACATTCTGAATGTCAGTAGCTCAGTTCACACTAACCTCCAAAATGTTTCTTGCAATTCAAAGGAATGGTCTGTAAACCTGTTCATGGGTAACATTGTGTTATCTGAAGAATACGAGCCAATGAAAAAGTACTTTGTCGTGACAGCGTTTCTTCCAGTTCTACTGATGCATTGTTTTACAGAACCTGGCAAATTCCAGGTATTGAAACAGAAACAGGACTAAAACTGAGAGGTTCTACAATGAATTTTTGGGAAAATATTTGTGCATCTGGATGAAAAATCTCAGAATGGCAGGCACGTGTTGTATGAAGATGGATATACATGATGGTGCTTTCCTGCCGTATGTGCATGGATGGCTGACTATTCACAGATAAGCAATCTCCACTTCATTATATCTGGTAATTAATACATTTGTGAAGTACCAAAGGCTTTTTCTGGTAGTGCAGCTTTCTTGCCAGTACCTTGAAGAAACATTGCTCACAGCTGCCTGCAATTGATTACTGCAACCAATACAGATATTGTTCGAACAACCAGAAATGCTGCCCATCATGATTTGAATAATCAAGGTGTTTGACAAATTGAATAAGTCTTCTACATTCTTAAGTCATTGAATTGGATGAGTCTCTCAGTACCAAACATACTTCAAACCATCTATCTTGGATTCTTTAAGCATCCAATTGATTGGGTAATTCCATTTCTTAAACATTAAAATCGAATGGACTGATTCAACCAAATTTGGCATCAAATGATACCATACCTGAATATTAACCATTTACAATGCCATATACTGCAGGGATTCAATGGCAAGGCAAGCAGATGAGGATGCTCGGTCAAATACTTTGGCCACTCTTTGTACACAGTCCATTGGAACCAAGTTCCAAACGATGGCAACTACCTAGAAACACCATTCTGTATGTTGAAAAATAGATTTATGTCCATCAAATGACAAAGTATGACAAGTACACTGATGTAACCATCAGATATATCGAAAGTTACCTTGTCAATGTTCACTGTGTAAAAGCAGTATATGCTCGTTGCCATACAACAAAGTCCCTCAAGAAGGTTGCAGAGACATTCAAGAAACAACATTTGAAACATTTGAGAATGCATCAGCTGAAATCCTAACTGCATTTAATACCTATGTGTGTTCCCGATGCTCCCAACACACCCAATACAACTTGGACCATACGTAGATGGCAACCCTCAGCCCACTCCTTACCTATGTATCTGGTTTTCACAATAATGTTCAGTATTGCCCATGTCTTTTCACTTCAGAGAGTTATTACTTTGTTTACTACAATAATTTAATAAGATTGGTTGAAATAGTTCATATTAATCTATATACAGATATCTTGTTTGCTATTGCTCTAGCACATTGAATACCAATTCGATAAATCGGACAAAACTGATCAAGTACAAGCGAAGCAAGAGGAAGATCAGGACAACGATTTATTTTGCTTGTGGGGCAACTGCAGCAGTTGAGCGACAAATTTCTGGAGTACCCGAACTGGAGCAACTAAATACAACGGATCGAATGAACCTATTCACAACTCATTCAAAGAAGAACTGCAATATTCCGAATGGATCAAAAACAGGGGAAAGAGGAGCAGGAGCATGAGTACCATTCCTGTTGCTTGTGGGGCAACAATGGGAGTTGTGCGACCGATGCATGGAGTACCTGAGGCAAATCAATCAAACATGATGAATTAAATGTAGCCATTCACGTTTGATTCGGAGTAGAACTGCAATTGTCAGAACGAATGAAATAGAGGACAAAGCAATGCTGGAGCAGCAGGAGGAGGAGTACACATTCGCATGTGGGGCAACTGTAGCAGTTCTGCGACCGATGCCTTGAGTACCCGAGGTAGATCAACCGAACATGATCAATTGAATGTAGCTATTCACATTTGATTCGGAGAAGAACTGCAATAGTCAGAATGAATAAAATATAGGGGAAGAAAGAGCAGGATAAGCAGGAAGAGGAGTACACTTTCGCTTGAGGGGCAACTGTAGCAGTTGTGCGACCATTGCCTGGAGTACCCGAGGTAAATCAACCAAACATGACGAATTCAATGTAGCTATTGACGTTCGATTCAGAGATGAAATGCAATAGTCAGAATGAATGAAATACAGGACAAGGATAATTATCAAGAGCAGGAGGAGGAGTATACTGTCAGTTGTGGGGCAACTGTAGCATTTGTGCGACCAATGCCTGGAGTATCCAAACTGGATCAACTCGATATGACGATTCGAATGAAGCAATTTACGATCAATTCGTAGAAGAACGGTAATATTCAGAACTGATCAAATACAGGGGAAGCAGGTGCAGGAGCAGCTGTACCATTCTGTTTGCTTGTGGAGCAACTATAGGAGTTGTGCGACTGATGCCTGGAGTACCCTAGCAGGATCAACTTGACATGACAAATTGAATGTAGCTATTCACGTTGGATTCAGAGAAGAACTGCAATAGTCAGAACCAATGAAATTCTTCAAAAGACAGTGCAGGCTGTGAAGGAGGTGGAATAGACTTTCGCTTGTGGGGCAGCTATAGCAGTCATGTGACTGATGCCTGGAGTACCCGAACTCGATCAACTCAATACATGAATCAAATCAAGCTATTCACAATCCATTGTGAGAAGAACTGCAATATTCACCAACCAATTCAATTGAGGAGAATGTAGAGCAGGAAGAGGAGTACCATTCGTTTCGCTTATGTGGTATCTGTGTGAGTTGTGACAAATCCCTGGAGTACTGAAGCAGGATCGAATTGATGCGACAAATCGAATGCAGCTATTCACAATCAGTTCGGAGGAGGACTGCAACAGTTGGAACTGATCAAATACCACAGGAGAAGGAAGTGGTGGAGTACTATTTCTTTCACTGGTTGGGCAACTCTAGGAGTTGTATAACTGATGCTGGGTGTTGCTGGGACTTAGAGAAAATCAAATGGTAAGGAAAGGGGTCATGGCAATTTGCAGCTATGTCATTGGTTAATCAATATTGGATTATAAAATGATATAAGTTGTACTGGCAACCAGGTAAGTTGTTTTTTGAAAAGTTCTTTCCACCACTCCCACTGTTGCAGGGGTCCTTCTCAATGTATCCAATGTACCCTATACAAATGCCACTTACGTAGGTATATACGGTGCCTACAAAGGCAAAAACGTTTTCCTCATGTGGGAAAATAATTGGAACCAGGCTGGAGATCACTATTAAATACAGTGAAGAGGTATCGTATCAAGCATAATAGGCAAATGATCAAGTTTGATGTGTAAGCAAAACTCAGTGAGGAATCTCATTACAACTTTGTGAAAATGAATTCCCTAACTCACTTTTCTCATCACATTTGCCAGTTTGGCCATGAATCAAATGTTAGTTCTGAACTTCTAGGGCATACCATCATGATCATTAAGGCTGCATAATGAATATCCAATGGAAATGAGGCAACCAAGCAGATGCTGCAACTGAACACATGAAGAGACTTCATTGCATTCCGAAACCCCAATCATGATCTGCAGATGCTTTGTCCATATGTTAACCCAATTCCAAACAAACTGTCTATAGTTTGGCAGCTGAAGGGTATTTGTATGGATAGCAAGTTCTGATCTTGCTGGATGCTGTGAATTAATTATAGGATGGCTTTATATGCTCATCGCCTGGAGTTTGATAATACTTTAGCACTAATCCAATTTTCAATGACGATAATATTGGATTTGCTCACCTGGATGAGGTAACCTACTCTTGCAATACTGCTGCTGCTCTACCAGTTCCAAATATCGAAGGAAATCAAAAAAAAAATTCTGTCGTACGATATACAAGTACTGAAAAATCATGGATTATCAAGTTGACACAAAATGTATCGATACTTTGTCAGCCGAATCAGTATGTAGAATAAAACTTTACATCAACTTGGAGAAAAATACCAGCATATTTAAACTGGCTAATCCTCGCTCAGGGGAGCAAGGTCAAGTCATAACACCTATAGTGCTTGTCTCTATTATATTACCAGTTCCAATTTATCAATCTTCTAGACTGTTGATGGTGCAGAAAAAACCTCAGCATGTTGATTCACTCAATGCAGGCATAACTTTGGCATTGGATCGCATTACATTGTATCTTTCCAATTCAATCCACCAGCTGCCCACCTTATCCCAAATGATATTCTTTACAATAATGATACATAGTTTGTAAATAATATAATTGATTTGAACACAATGACCTTGTTTCATAACTAGTAGATCCCTTGACATCATGAGTGGAGCATATACTGATAGGGCTGGATGTCATTGGAAATATATTCATTTATGATCCAAGATTGGAGAGCAGATTGATATTTTATGATCTCATTATTCCGCTTTTTGGTGCAATGTGTGATCCATTTCTTTGAACACAAAGAAATTGTGATGAAACAGATTGTGTAAAACAAGAAGAATCTAGACATTGCTAAATCAAAATTTAAGTATGAAATAAGAACTCAATTGGCAAGTCCAAAAATAGCAATATGGGTTGACAAAGTTGCATGGCCATGAAAAGATCTCTCTGTGTATAGAGAAACTTCCACAATGATACTGCACAATCACATGCCTCAGTGACATCAACAATCTCCCAAAAAAGTCATTATAGAAATTATCATACGAATCAATTTCAAAAAACCTCCGAAATCTGGCAGAAACCTCAGAAAGGACAGCATTTCAAAAGTCCTTTTGCAGATAAGGAAGATAGATAATTACCATCTGGAACAGTGGCTTCCCTTTCCCATCGAAGTCCATAAGAACAAATGGTACGGGAAATGAATACTGGAAGCTAAACTTGTTGATTAGCCATTTTGATAATAACTTCTTGGAGTGTTTCTTATACTCCAACCACTTGTGTGGCCTAAGTTGATACAGTGACATGATAGAAGGCTCAATCTCCTGTATTGTACCGATTCAGAACCTGCTGCCCATATGTGTATGGGAGGGTCTGATTACATTTTGGAAGCAGTGTTGTTTCTGGGCACCAATATGGAATTCAAACTGCAGAATTATTCTGGCCATATCATCTCCCACAATTGGCTCTTTGGAATTGAAATCTTCAGCCTACAGCATTGTACAGTCTAGCTGGAATGTCACTTGTCAACAATCTCAGTAACCACAATTTTGACAATTTCAGAAAACCTTTGTGCATTTACTGTCATGAGTTTTTCATGCCATGCCATCATCACAACAAGGCTGGTATCCAAGTCCTCCATGTAAGATGTCCTCTCGCACACAGTGGGAACTGGCACTATCATCATGGCTAATACCATTCAGTTATATTTCTCCCCTTCTTTTTTCTGTACCAAGCCATCATGGTGGTACTTAACCTGGCCACCTGAGGCTGTCTGCCTCAGCCAAATGATATTCTACTGAAGATCAAAATGGTGGCAGACTTCCTGCATCCAATTCTTGCCTAAGATGATGTTGTACTTTAAAAGTTTGTTGGTGATATACTAGCCAGTATAGAGGTGTTCACCCATGTCAAGATTGAGTCAAACCACTTTGACAGACAGTATTTCAGTCTGGCCTGGCATGTTCATAAGAATCTCACCACAGTGCCAAAACTTGATGTTTTCATCTCCATCATGGATCTGGGAAACACACTTGGAGTTGATGATTTTATGACTTGCACCGCAATCCAACAGGGTATCAGTCTCTTTTGTTGTGCAACTTGGGAAAATGATGGGCAAATTGAAGGGAAGAAGATTACCTGAATACTGATTTAATTCAGCAATACTTACTGCCATAGTTCTTTTTCCTTTGGGCTATCAATTTGGTTTCCATATTCCAAATCTTTCATTTGTCATGGATATGCTGCACTACTGCATATTCATCAGGTATTTCCCATCAGGCTGATATTCACTGTGCCACCACCAGCACCATTCTCACCTCCGCCTCTGGCTGTACCCTCACCTGCTGCTTCCACTTTGATGGTGTTATTCTGTCCACTTCTTCCATGGCCTTTCTTTTCCTGCTCCTTGTTCTTACCTTTCCTTTTGTTCTGTCAAAGGGGAGTTGTTTAATCATGTCCCTGTTCTTCCAGTCCTGAGGAGTGACACAGAAATTGGACATATGGCCTCTACCACTGAATTGTTTTCAGAAATTCATATGCCTGATTGTCTCCAATTCCAGCTAGCCTGGTGCAAGAAACTGTTGTGACAATTCAGAGGCCAGGGATGACAAGAATACTAGCATAACATCTTTGTTGTAAGTTTGACTCTTTCACAAATACCATGGGGTGGGGTAGGTAGATGATGCCTTCTATCAGGTGGACTGGATCGATGACCTAGCTCAAGAACCGATGTTCCAAGTCTAATATTTTTGCCATATAGACATCATCACATTGGCTGCCAAACACCACCGCTTGAGCAGTTTTGCCCACCAGTTTGGCAAAACTGAGAAACCGATTGTGAAATTGATATATGGTTGACCCACATTCCAAGGTATCCAAATTGCACCACATATGGTTGGTTATACATACACATGTGAATGTTGCATCTACCTTACTGTTGTGTTCAGCCCATCAAATCTGGTAATGCTAAGGCAAGAAGAAATTGATGTGGTACTGGATTTAAAATAGTTGTATACACAATTGAGGATATCTGGGGTGAAGTATCACCAGACTGTGATGATTGAAAATGTCACATTCTTTCCTGTAATTCAGTCATATTGAACAACACTGTACTGACACTAAAATATCCCCTCCGAATCCAGTTTGCCCATACATAACAGAACTTGATACATTTGTAGTTATTGCTTCATTCTGCCCTGATCCATTTGAGACAAGGTCAGGATGTCATGTGCATAGAAATACCGGGGGCTCCTATACAATTTGTTATAAGTTAGTGGGGAGGGGGGTTTCACAACTTCAATCAATATATAATTCAAATGTGGTAAATATTCGTCATCGGACAATTGAGAATACTAAGAAACTCAATGTCAAATATTCTTGAAATGCAAATACACAACCAGATACCCTTTCATATACTGAAGAACTATATCACTAAAGTATTTATATTACTGAAATGCAATCTTGTTAATCAATAGTAATTGAGACTGACACATGTAATGGTTCATTCAGCCCAATATATTGGAATATTATCAATAGATGACTACACTTTATCAATTATGTCACTTTGAACTAAACAAAGTCATAACTAACAAGGAAATCCACAAAAAGAAAAAACTGGTAAATATTGCTCTTTTCAATAAATGGTAATATCATCCTGAAGCAACAGCTCAATTAATCACTATTTATATCAATTGCCAGTATTTCCAATACTTTAAAACTATAATGATCTTGCATCAGAATCAACTTTGATTGTCTTAACAACACGCACATTACCATAACCAAATATTTTTCACTCTACAAATAATACAAAACCAACCAAATACTTTATCAATGTGTATGAAACACCATTCCCATATATAGCAAAGTAGTACTGAAGAAGATAAAAATTTGCCCATCTACCATATTTTGAAACCAAATAAGTGAGTAAATTCTAAAGGTACTATATTTCAGGTGGAAGCAATGAAGTTATAAGGTATACAGATTACAATTTCTCCTGTAAAGATAAAAGCAATTGTTGATGGCAAATTAAATTTATGGAATTTGAAAGCAATAGTTAGTGCTGCTAAGAATAATACTGTACAGCGAAAACTACATATTTAAATAATGGAAAGAGATCTTGGTATTGATATAATGTTTGAAAATAAAGTCCTGTCTTAACAAGATGAAAAGTAGATTCCGAATACTTTGCAATTGAAGATGGATATACTGCAAGCAGAGTTCAATCAAAATGCGGCTCGATTCATGGTGCAGAACATATCAATCAAATGGGATTGACAATTGGCTTTTTCCCAGAAAGAAAAAGATTAATCGAAAATCATATCTATTCTTGTTGTGAATATGAATAAATTTCCAGAGCCGACCATACCTGCTATATACTTCTGCAACCACTTCAATCAATATACTGTACATACAATTCAACTTCGATAAACGTCATTTTAGATATACCGGTGTCAAACAATTACTTATCAGTTATAGGAAATTATTGATTGCATATGAATGGAATAATCTTCAAAAAATCAGATATTACGAAGAATGCCAATTAGATAATCAGAATTTTGCTGAAATAATTTTAAAGATTTTAATAATTAAAGTCAAACATATTATCCGATTGGAACTCAGAGTTTACCTCTATCTGTTGGTTCTTGTTAGTTGAAGGTTTTGATATGAAATACAAAATATTTTGTCAATTCTATTCTTGAGCAGAGAAATAAACATACTGAATCACAACAATACAGCAATACTATCTGTTCACTTGTTGTAATTAAAAGCAGTATGATTGATTTAACATATTAACAATAGCAGAGTATCTTTATAGTTACTTTCTCACCCCTCGTATTGGATACCATTATTGATTTCAAACTTTGAGTTTATTTTCAAAACAAATCGATCTATTGCAGTAGAAGCAAAAATTCCAGAATTTAGAAAGTATCATTACAAAATGACCAGTATATATATACTTACCAATAGAAATTTGGAATATGTATTGGAAATGATAGAAAAGTATTATGATACATGTACTAAGAAATCTCTAACATATTTGGTTTGTGATTTTGGTGTACAAAATACAAAGGACCTCAATACTAAATATCCATCCAAGGAATCAATTGCAAAACCCCATGGATTCTTTAAGGGTTTGACAATATTCTAATCCACAGCTATCAAGCTCAAACTATTGACTGCAAGACAAACTTACAATTCCTTTCATTTATTTCCAATTCAACTTTTTTCACTTATCTGTGTTCCCATCTGGTCAATACCAGAATATGTACTTCTATATTCAATAGGTTGAATTGTAGATAGGTCGAAATTCAAAAATTTTTACAAAGCGGTTGAAATCATCAGCAAGCAGTATAATCAAGAACATAACCGTGATGTTTAACTGGTCAAGCCGAAGGGATATTCTGATGAGACATATTCAATATAGGAATCATATAAAAACTTTGAAAACAAAAATATAATAAAGAAGTATTATAAGAAAAATAATCAAGAAGTATAGGATAATAGGATCTAATACTTAAGCTAGTGCTATTCTTCTACAATGTAATTTTAATAGCTAGCAGGACATCTGGTGAAGGATCCAATTTCAAGGGAACAAGGATTTATAATTGTTTCAAATATTAAGAAGAACAGATTTGATTTGAAGTTATGATTTTTTTCCAAATCAAAAGAAGAAGCAAGAAAAAAACACAAGCAAAATACTTAGTCAATTGTGATTGCTGTAATATCTTGGACGAATGCAAGCAATATGATTGGTCAACTTTGTTTTTATGTTTTAGATAGACAAAAACATTCCAATTGAATAATTTCTTTTGTTGCCATATCTTAGCTGAATACAAGCAAAGGAATTAGTTAGAACTAAATTGTTTCTATTGATCCAATAACTTTGTAGATTTAGGAAATATTTTAGATCGATACAGTGGATTATATCTTACCAAAAGGCAGGTAGTATTAAAGTGATTCACAAATGAATGTTGTAAGAAATAGGATACTGTCATATTTTACCTGATACCTTCAGAGCAAAAATATATATAATTACTTGCAATATATCCAATCATGATATCATCCGCTATCACATTCCCCAGAGGCCAATGGAAAGCTAGCAAACTTATGACTTTGAAAAGCAAAGCTAGAAAAATACAGCTCTGAAATACAAAGCCAATGTCAATCCAACTAAGCTGTAGAATATATTGTCCTGAAACTCTCCTCACAACTAAGTTTGAAAATCAATTGCAATGAATAGTAAAGCTACTGTCAACTGAACAAATTAACAGAATGCATCTCTTTGGAACTTTCTACAAAATTATACTAGAAAATACATTATTCCAAACAGAGCCACTACTCTCTATTATACAAAGTCTCTTTGTTTGAATATCATTGTACTGAAACGATACTATTTGTTTGCAAAACTGATGTTATATTTTTCATGCTACCAGGAATGCCAACAGTTCAAGTATAATCTATTTGGCCATAAAGATACAATGTGGTTTTGTCACAGTTGTGCCAAGTGGCAATCCATAGTTGAGTAATGATCGATGAGTGATACAGAGTATAAAATATGATAGTAATGAAATCAGGTTTCGAATGAATGTTAAAAACCACAAGCAAAATATATCGTTTCATTCAGATGCTAAGGCATGACAAGCATGAAATCAGGTTTCTAACGAAGGCTAAAGTACAACAACATTGAATTCAGGTTTCCAATGGACGCTGGAGATAGACAAGAATGAAATTCGGTGTCAAAATCCGGTTTCCGGGGAAATGTAGAAATTGTTCAAAAACAGTCAACAATGAATACAGCTATTTGGATGTATGAAAGAACAAGTAGATTATGGATGAAATTACAGTGTATTAACCAGGTGTTTGGAAGAGAATATGTTTTCTTCTTGACATGTTTTCCAGTCTATAACATCATCAATGATCTTTGGCTTGAACTTCTTCATACTCAGTGATTCTAAATTGAGTCTCCTGCATACAGTCTTTGTTTTTTTTATCTTCACCCTATCTTCAACTCTTTAGCCTTCTGCTCTCATTTTTCATAACCCCTAGAACCCCAAGCCCTTAACCCTCAATACCTAAGCCCTGAACTCTTGACATGACTAATGTTTGAGGCCTGTAGTAGTTGCAGTAAAAAGAGATTGCATTGCAGGTAATTGAGGTGCTAGAACTGAAGTGAATAGTGTAAAAAGATATTATGGGTGAAGATAAAGACATAATAACATTGGGTTTCTTGAATACTAGAAGGGCATCATTCTTTTCAACAAGGTGAACTAATCTTAACAATATATATATAAGAAAAGCAAATTGTTTTCTTTGTGAATCTTCAAGTGATTTTCTACATTCCAAGTAATACATTTGATAAATTGATTTTTCAATACCTGACTTTAATAAGAAAACTACTTTGACCTGGCACACTTGGAGTAATGCTGTAGTTGTTATATTTGTTTCTTTCTGAATAAGAGTATCTATTCTTTCCAACTCTCAATCAATTTTGTCCAAAAGTGGAATATTTCAATTCCAAATACCTTCCTATATCATAGATGGCTTTTGATTCACCTATCTATACTTATACCTTGATACAATGATGATATTTTTTCTTTTAACCAAACTATCGACTTCTACTATGGAAGTATCCGATTCTGCTCTGCTTGCAGCTATGAGAGTTCAACCTCAAAGTATAGATTCAACAAATAATAAATACAACAAAACTTGACTTTACTCTATCATGACTTGGTCGGACAAGTTCACGCCTCGGAGGTCTAGGGGTTAAAAAAATAATCTACACAAACAATATCTGATATTTCAATGTCTTTACTGTGGTCAATAGCAGAGATTCATAAACTAGACTGAGATATTGTCAATGCAGATTATAAATACAAATCAAAATCCTAAAAGTGAATAAACGTTCATAGTAAAGCTATTGTAATATTTAGTAGATTTCAAAATGAGTGAAGAATATACCAATCTTCTACTCAATCCACTCCTTTATATATATCAAATTCAAATACCATCAATATAATATACTGTTGCAATTTCCATCCAGCCTTGACCAATCTTGGTATACCACCAATATATATTCTGACCTTATACAGCTATTTATTTTTGGTGATTGTCCCAACCTGCTGTCAGTTTCTCCAAATCAGTTATTGATTCTGTTAACTGGTTTATTCATATGAAAACTTGTTTATCATTCTTGCAATATACAAATCAGTTTTCTTTCAAAAAATTTAACTATCCTCCATTAATCCATATTTGATTATTGATCCTGATATTGCCAAAGTGTAACAGACATTTCCCCAATCCATATCCCTTATTTCTGTAAGATACCTGGTCTGGTCTTGCCAGGTTGTTGCATAGTGTTAGCAACGGATCCAGGTTACCCGCCCTGAGTTCGGTTCCGGTTCTGGAAGCGTACAAAATCACACCCAGACGTAATTTCCGGTTCCGAACCCGGAACCGAACTGGCCGACCTGTGGGTTTCACCGGGTTTAGATAAACCCGCCAGGTCTTACCTGCAGGTTCTAAAAATGGGTTCTTCTGAATTTTGTGAATGGAAAGCATTGCCCATGTGTCAAATGACGTTTCACGCTATCTGCCCAGTTTTTCATTGTATATAATGAATTTCAATATAGTGATTTTTTCATTACTTATGCTTTCAGAGATAGCATTGGTGCATTATTGAGAACATTTCAATTGACAAAAGCAGTCAGAAGTTAGAAAATATATATGGAGCACATATAATACCTCGTACTAGAGGTGTTGTGAGACCAAAAATTGTTGATGCTCTGTTGACGCTCACTTTCAGTCATATAGTCTATGTATATGGTCACGCGCGAATAGCATGATCACCTGTAGAACATGGCATTTGTACTTATTTGATTATAATATGTCCTGCGATACCGATAAATTGTGATTCAACAATTGCTCATACACCCTTTTAGACAGAGCATCAGTGTATCATAGAGAATTATTTAGTCGATAACTGCAGTCAGATGTTCAAAAATATGCATATAGCATATGTAATCCCTCGCACGAGAGGTGTTGTGCGGCCAAAAATCGTTGACACTCCGTTGACGCTCACTTTCAGTCCCGTAGCCAATGCGTATGGTTAAGTGCAATTATCGGAATCAACTGTACTGAATGGTGTTCGTTCCTATTTGATCATGATGCGTCCTGCGATACTGATAAATTGTGAGTTGATAATTGCAGATACTCATTTTCAGAGATAGCATCGGTGCATCATTGACAACTTTTTAGTCCATAAAGGCAGTCAGAAATAAAAAATGCGAATGTAGCACATATAATCTCTCACACTAGAGGTGTTGTGCGACCAAAACCGTTGATGCGCTGTTAACGCTCACTTTCAGTTCCGTAGACTATGCGTATGGTCAAGCGCAATTATCAGAATCAACTGTAATAAATGGGGTTCATTCTTATTTGATTATGATGCTTCCTGCGATACCAAAAATTGTGATTGAATAATTGCAGATACTCATTTTCAAGGATAGTATTGGTACATCATTGAGAACTTTTTAGTTGATAAAGGCACTCAGAAAATAGAAAATGTGAATGTAGCACATATGATCCCTCACGCTAGAGGTGTTGTGCGACCAAAAATTGTAGACGCTCCGTTGACGCTCACTTTCAGTCCCGTAGCCTATGCGTATGGTCAAGCGCAATTATCAGAATCAACTGTAATGAATGGCGTTCGATTTATTTGATTATGAGCATCCTGGATACCGATAAATTGTGATTGAATAATTGCAGACACTCATTTTCAGAGATAGCATCGGTGCATCATTGGAACTTTTTGTCAATAAAGGCAGTCAAAAATTGAAAATGTAAGTAGTACATATAATCCTCACGCTAGAGGTTTGTGCACCAAAAATCATTGATGCTCCATTGACGCTCACTTTCGGTCCGTAGCCTAAATGTATGTGCACCCACGAATAGGTTATTCATTGATAAAGATGGCATTCATTCTATTTGAGAAGAAGGTGCCTTCAATATGAGCTTGGTTAGTTAAAATTAAATTTTCAATAAATCTGGACAGAACTCCAAAATACTACGTTGTACACTCACAGATTAAATTGCATTTCATTCACTATTATATGGCGAGTTTTGACAGCTGAAATGTTTAAATAGATTGGATATCAAAATTAAATGTCCCCATAATAATAATGCATATAATATCCAAAAAAGTCGCTGCAAATTGAAGCTTTAAATATGCCCAATAAACCCACTTGTTATTCACTAGATTTTCAATTGCTTCATCATCACTGCCATTCTCTGCGAAATAGTTATTAGTAATTTTGATGTGAAAGGTGGAGTGCATACTGATTCATCGGTGCCATCAGTACTGGAGTCACAAAAATGGTCAATGTTGTCTTCTGCTTCGTCTTCTGAATCTTTGAGTGGCATACATTGTTCAACAGGCTGAGATTAGCCAATCTTTCAGGACTACGTTGTGCTGCAGCAGGTACTGTAGTAGTGGAAGTTTTGTGCCTTTGCGCCTCCAGCAGTGTAAGGATTTGAGCAACCTTATTTTGGCAAAGAAGCAGCCAGCAAGTGATTATCATAGATCATGGATGGATGCTTTTCAATGACCGCCTTCACACTCTTATGGCCTGGCAACTCAACACCCGTCTCATTTCTTCTCGAATCTCTGCCGCGGCTTTTTAATCAAATTCTTCGTTTCCTCGATTCCAGCGCGCGATATGCCATGTTTGCCATATTGACATGTTGAGGCGATGCGCATGTCTGCCTGCTCGAGCTGTACACGCCCACCTTGCCTGGCCATGGTTGCAGACATGTTAAAAACCTACTATAATTCAGTTGCTGCAATGAAAATTTAAACGTCGGTAATGCAGTTACTTCAATCATATACTCCTCTGCGCCTCCTCTAATGCTTTTAAAGAAGATCTTGTCCATTCCTGGGTCGTTTGTCAGAAAATATATCTGCAAAAACTCCGAGTTGACAACATCATGGTGTTCAATTTCACGGACTGTTCGGACGAATGCCTTGGTAGACCATGTGGGTTGTCTTTACGGACTGGTTGAACGTTCACGTAGTTCTGAACGGATTGCAGCTATGTAAATCCGGTAATTGACTGTTGTTCTTGTAGATTATGTAACTTACATCCTATTGCATGGTTTCCCTGTTTTTCCTGGTGCCAGTTTTGCATACAATTTTCAACTTTTCATCCTATGCATATTTCTCATTGCAATATTGGCTTTTCGGTGGGGATTCTGTGCGCACCGTTTGAGCAAAGTTTCCTGAGTAGAGAATTTGCTGTAGAGGCGGGATAGGTATGGTTTCATTCTCAGCTCTACTGCTAGAAGCAGTTGGTTGTGGTTCAGCCATATTGTAATTGAAGAGAGAAGAATTTGAGTTTACAGAAGAGGGAGAACCTGAAGAATATATAAGAATTTCTGGGAAACGCAAGTGGAATCGACATTTTAAGCCGTCAGTAAAGATATTCTAGTATAGTAGCATTTCATGATGGACCCTGCTGTGGAAGGCGCAGATTTGCAAGGATGTTGGCCTTATACAAACCCTGTTAATTATTGGTAATGATAAACAAAAGTGCACGGCTGGCAATATGAGATTTTTGAAACAGCTACCGATAGTTGTATGTTTAGTGTAATAGCCGTTAAACTGAAGCGATGTCATGTGAAACAGTTTCTGCAGTCATGTTGAACGATGTTGCATTGAGATTGAACAACTGCAAAGCATTGCAGATGTAGCGCCTGCTAGTATTGTTACTTGGTAGTGTAACTAGATCAACCTACAACCATAAAGACCCACCTTTCCCCCACTGTCCAACTGCCAACATCTCCAAAAAAAAGTCCACACAAACTACACGAAAGAGCAACAAATATGGTCTACACACCAAAAAGAACTTTTCCAGACTCCTGGCTGGCAAATATGGCAAATCGACAATACGTGCTACACAACGACTCATCAAGCGAACCAAGGCAAGACTGGTGTTGAGGCAGAAAGGTCGAGCACTTGGCGCTTTGAGTAGTCTCCGTTCCAAAAAAAGGGCGCAGCAGAGCAGACCTGAATCAAACTTGTGAGCAAGGAAGCAAAGAGAAGTGGATTGAGGAATTTGTGGAGAGTGAAACAGCAGCAGCAAGAAAGAGGGTTGCGGAAGCAGAAGCAGCAGTAGAGAGAGAGAAAGACACTATATTGAAAAGAGCGGTGGCTGATACAACTAAAATGACATTGAAGAGATGTTGGAAGCAATTGGAGATAGTGTTGACATGTTGCAACTTCAGACGAGGAAGATGATGAAGATGAGGAAGAAGATGGAGAAGACAATGAGTATGCAGGCTCAGTGATGATGACAAACCTGACTGGTGGTTGGCACAATCAACAAATCAGTGCAGGAATGGCTGGACACCTTTGCACGAATCGAATGAAGCTCAAGAATTGACAACTCCGGTTGGCAATGCAGAAGATTACTTTCGCGAGCGGACAGAAAGTACGGCAGTGCTGAATTGAAGGTTCGGTGGTGTTGACTTCAAATACAATTTCCATTCCTGCCACATCATCTATGGCCCAACCACTCTCTCCTCCTGGCACTAGTCATTTGCTACTCGGAGTTGGAAAGCCTGTTGAGGAATTTACGCAAGTCGAAACAGTTGAATCAGTACAAAATTATCCCTTGCCTGCCTCATCCCCTACTAATGTTATACAGATGTCTGAATATATGGCACGGAGTATGATGGCCCGTAAGCACAGATCGTCATATAGTCATAGGTTGTGGTATTGCAATTTTCGACAGTTTCTTAAGTGTAAATGCTTTTTAGTCCTATTTTGTATTTGTCAGTTTTCTATGATTTCAGTAACACCTGAAAATATTGTCTGTGCATGTGCAGGGATGGAACCAAACATATGATCTTTGACCACGCCACATATGCGAGATATACCGCTTATCTGCCTGCTTATAATAGAATGATTATTTTAAGCATGAGAGTAAAAACTTAATTGACACATAATATGCCACCTGAATTTTACATCATTGTTATATTTATCTCACTAGTTGCGGTCTGATCACATGGTAAATTAATTTATAAGACAGCCGTTATAAACGATTTTGATGAAACTCCAACTGCATAAGCTGCCGCTCAGGCACTGTACACAAGATGGCGATCTCAGGAAGACCTCATGGGTGATCATCAATATTTGGCACAACAGCGAATGACGAAATGGGCTATATATAATACACACTTACGTCATTATCATTATGCCGCGTAAAGCCGGTCAAAAGCGCTGACCTTATCGACAAATCAGTTGTATGCAATTCATCCCAGTTGCCACTGAATTGAAGGAATTAAATTATGATTTATCTGTATCGCAAGGTGTATTCTTATCAAATGTGCATGAAGCCAGCTTTAACATACATAAAGTGCAATTGTCGATAAGACACGTAGGCTGCAGGAGTAAAGTGAGTGTCAACGAGCGCCAACGATTTTTGGTGACACAACATCTCTAGTGTAAGATTGTTTTGACTGCACTAGTGTTATTGTGGTTCTGACCGCTTTATCGACAAATCAGTGGTATGCAATTATCTGAGTAACATCTGAATTGAAGGAATTAAATCACAGTTATCTGTATTGCGAGGTATATTCTTCTCAATATACATGAAAACCAGCTTTATAATCACATAAGTGTAATCGTGCAATAAGACATGTAGGCTGCAGGATTAAAAATGAGTGTCAACGGTGCGTCAACAATTTTGGTGACACTACATTCTCGTGCGTGGGATTTTTTGACTGCACTAGTTTCATTGTAGTTTTGACTTCCTTTATCGACAATCAGTTGTAAACAATTCATCCCGTAGCCACTGAATTGAAAGAATTAAATCACAATTCATCTGTATCGTGAGGTATATTCCTGTCAGATATGCCTGAAAGCCAGCTTTTACAATCAAATACATTGCAATTGTGCGATACGACACTAGGCTGCAGGAGTAAAAGTGAGTGTCGATACAGCATCAACGATTTCTGGTGAAACAACATCTCCAGTGCCTGGGATTGTTTTGACTGCACTAGTTATATTGTGGTTTGGACTGCCTCTATCGACATATCAGTGATAGGCAATTTATCCGAATAACATCTGAATTGAAGAAATTAAATTACGAGTTATCTGTATCACGCGGTATATTCATGTTGAATATGCATGAAAGCAAGCTGTTACAATCAAATACAGTGTAATGGTGCGAGAGGATACGTAGGCTTAGTGTTGGCAATGGTTCCAACCCGGAGGCTGCGGTTGGGGTCGGGGTCAGATCCGAACCGTTTCCAAATTGGCGGTCCGGGTTGCCAGTAGAACCGAACCAGAAAGAACTGTCAGGGTCCATGCTTCAATTCGGAACCGCTCAAATTTCCAGGTTATATAACGGGTTGTAAAACGGGTTCAGAATAGACTGCATGCGACTTTCGCAGTCTGGTATTCAATAACATCAGTAATCCATAATGACTATATAATCTGTCAGAGATTTCATTTTAATATAACTAAGTATTTTAAAAATAATATATTGAATTGATCCATATTGTGGTATATTTGACTGGATTCTGCAAGAAAGGAAACCTAAAGATGATTTGAACTAATACTAGTTTTGAATCCTGTAGTGTATGATGAGTATCAATCGCCATAGATATTGTAGTCTCAACCATGGTTGTTATAAGGGTATTGCCTATCTCTGTCTTAATTTTGCCACAACAAACAGACGCTTGATCTGTCACTTGACCTGACTAGTAGATACACAATATCTCAATTCACCCAGCATTTATGAACCACTGTATGGAATTTCAGAAAGTATTGAAGTAAAAAAAAACAATTACCATTTACCCCCAAAGTGCTGGCGGATGTCATATTGAATATATAGACAGACATGTGATCGATTTTGAATAGAACTATGACTCGTTATCCCATATCAGCTGAAATACAAGTAATATAAATATGTCATAGTAATTACAGTACAATTAAAGTTATGTGGTTGCAGTCTCCAGGTGTTTCTCAAGGCTATTTCAAATCAATTGGATGCCAACAAACAATTTTCATGGCTACTAGTGATACTAAACATGGGAATCACCAATTCAGAGAAAAGATAATGTACTACTGATTGGTCGTTTGGTACAATAATAATATTTGAATTTTCAACAATTGAAGCTTCAAGTTGAATACCACAAAAGAGCAAATAAACCCTTATTCAGCATGAAGGAGTGCCTTTTGTCAAGATATAGGCAATCTAGAACAATCTATTGTGCAGTATGAATGTCCTAAAATGAGTGTCAATGCTTTTCATTTCAGCAGATTATTATTGGGTAAAGTCGCATATGTTGAAATGATCAAATTGTATGTTTCGACTGACTTTATGGACAGATTATTATTGTGCAGTGCTTCTGACGTACAAACGAGAGGAACCCCAATTCTGTTTGCAAAATCATAATTCATTTCAATACATATGGAATTGATTAGAATGACAGTCTTTCTATTGGATAGAGCGTAGCTGTTGTGCAATATGATTGCTTTGAAATGAGCATCAACAGAGCGTCAACAGCCTCTTCAAATGCAGCTCAAACACCAAATGCATCATGTTGCAGAATGCATCCTTTTTCAGCAGTTTTGACTATCTTTCATCAGGATTTATTCAAACTAGGGCAAACCAATATACAGTATGAATGCCTTAAAATTAGCGTCAACGGAGCGTCAACACTATTCAGATCAGCAGATTATTATTGGATAGAGTGGCATTTGTTGAAATAATCAAATTGGATGTTTCGACTGACTTTATTGACAGATAATTATTGTGCAGTGCTTCTGACGTATGAATAAGAGGAACACCAATTCTGTTGGCAAAATTGATATTCATTACAATTCATGTGGAATGAATTATAATAACAGTCTTTCGATTCGACACTGTGTTGCAATTGTGCAATATGATGGCTCTGAAATGACCGTCAACCGAGTATCAACAGTGGCTTAAAAGGCGGCTGAAAATCGGAATGCATCATTTTGCCGAATGGATCCATTGTCAGCAGTTTTAACTACCTTTCATCAAGATTTATTCCCTCTACGGCAAACCAGTGTGCAGTATGAATACTGTAAAATGAGCGTCAACACAGCATCAACACTTTTCGGTTCAGCAGATTATGATTGGATAGCGTCGCATTTGTTGAAATACTCAAAATGTGTGTTTTGACTGACTTTATCGACAGATAATTATTGTACAGCACTTCTGACATACAAAAGAGAGGAACACCAATTCTGTTGGCAAAATTGTTATACATTACAATTCATATGGAATTGGTTATAATGACAGTCCCTTGACTAGATGCGGTGTAGCTATTGTGCAGCATGATTGCTCCAAAATGAGCGTCAACAGAGCGTTAACAGCGGCTTAAAATGCGGCTCAAACACGAAATGCATCATTTTGCAGTAGAATTGACCGCCATTCGTCAAAATGTATTGAAGCTAGGACTAACTATTGTTCAGTATTAATGCTATAAATTGAGTGTCAACAGAGCGTCAACGCTTTGCAGTTCAGCAGATTATTATTGGGTAGAGTCGCATTTGTTGAAATAATCAAATTGTATGTTGTGACTGACTTTATCGACAGATAATTATTGTGAGGTGCATCTGATGTTAAAAAGAGAGGAACCCCAATGCTGTTGGCAAAATTGTTAATCATTACAATTCATGTGGAATCAATGATAATGACAGTCTTCCCATCGGATACAGCATAGCTATTGTGCAATATGATTGCTCTGAAATGAGCGTCAACAGAGTGTCAACAGCAGCTTAAAATGCGGCTCAAAAATGAAATGCATCATTTTGCAGCAGAATTGTCCACCATTTGTGAAAATTTATTCAATCTAGGACTAACTATTATTTAGAATTAATGCTTTAAAATCAGCGTCAACAGAGCGTCAACGCTTTTCAGTTCAGCAGATTATTGTTGGGTACAGTGGCATTTGTTGAAATAATCAAATTGTATGTTTTGACAGACTTTATCGACAGATAATTATTGTCCAGTATATCTGACATAAGAAAGAGAGGAACCCCAATTCTGTTTGCAAAATTGTTATACATTACAATTCATGTGGAATTGATGATGATGGCAGTATTCCCATTTCATACAGCATTGTCATTGTGTAGTATGATTGCTCTGAACTGAGCGTCAACAGAGCGTCAACAGCATTATAAAATATGGCTCAAAAACCAAATGCATCATTTGGCAGCAGAATTGACAGCCATTCGTCAATATTCATTGAATTGAGGACTAACTATTGTTCAGTATTAATGCTCTAAAATGAGTGTCAACAGTGCGTCAACGCATTTCCGTTCAGAAGGTTAGTATTCGGTACAGTCGGGTATCTCGAAATGCCCATATTGGATGTTTCCACTGACTTTATCGACACATAATCATTGTACAATGCATTTGACGTACGAAAGAGAGGAACCCCATTACTGTTAAATTCGCTACATTATCATTGGATGCATACAAAAGTTCGCAATCGCATGTGACAATATATGCTCAAGTCGAATATTTAACTGTCATGGTATGAGCTTTGATCATCAATAATCGACTGAATTAAATGTGATGTGCTATAAAAAGCAAACCCGAAATGTGGAACCGTAGAGTGAACCTGCCGGGTCTAACTAAACCCGGCAAAACCCGCGGGGTGGACGGTTCGGTTCCGGGTTTGGAACCGGAAATTACGTCCGGGTCGGGTTTGGTATGGTTCCACACTGGACCCAGGGCGGTTAACCCGGACCCATTGCTAACACTACATAGGCTGCAGGAGTAAAAGTGAGCGTCAATGGAGCATCAACGATTTTTGGTGACACAACATCTCTAGTGTGTGGGATTGTTTTGATTGCACTAGTTTAATTTTGGTTTTGACTGTCATAATCGACGAATCGGTGGTATGCAATTTATCTGAACAACGTCTGAATTGAAGGAATCAAATTATGAGTTATCTGTATTGGGAGATATATTATTGTTAAATAAGTATGAAAGCCAGCTTGGACAATTAAATACAGTGCAATTATGCAATAAGACATGTAGACTGCAGGGGTCAAAGTGAGCGTCAACAGAGCATCACCGATTTTTGGTCTCACAATATTGGGCATGGGAGGGAACGCATACATTGCATTAATATAATTGAAGTATTGGCTGGGTTTATCGACAAATCAGGTATGCAATTTATCTGAGTACTGTCTGAATTGAAAGAATTAAATCATGATACATCTATATTGCGAGATATATTCTTGTCAAATATGCATGAAAGCCAGGCTTTACAATCAAATACAGTGCAATTGTACGATAAAACACGTAGGCTGCAGGAGTAACAGGCAGCGTCAATGTAGCGTCAACAATCTTCGTACACACAACATCTCTAGTGCATGGGATCGTTTTGACGGCACTAGTTTTATTGTAGTTTCGACTGCCTTTATAGACAAATCAATTTTTACTGACATACTGTCCATCATTTCTTCTCAAGAACATTCTGTGGAAGCAGGTATATAAAACATTAAGAAATCCATACACATATGAATATTTTTTCCAGCAGTGCAGTTCGAAGTCTTTCTCATTTTGCTTTTATATTACCTTCAAACACTTCTTCAATGGCTGATGCAAAGTCCATTGCTACATCCTCACTCGAAGTAATATACTCCTCTAAACATGAACGTGTATTTATACGAGATTTGACAAATAAAATATTACAAATTGTGTTTGATAAATGGTTGACCTCCATGAATGTTGAAACAAAAACTACGATTGTGTGGAGTGGCTCCCGGCATGCAGTGGCATGGTGATTCTACAAACATTGCGCAACAACCGAAAACGGCTGCCCTGGCGTCATTTGTATTGTTTGTCATACAGTTCTGGTACATCCATCAGTGAATGGAACAAGTAGTATGGCGAAACACCTCAAATCAAAGACACACAAAGCAGAGCTGAATGAGTTAACTGAATCAGACATGACATCATTGACAGGTATGGCTGGTGATGAGCAAGCTTTAGCTGTACCGAAGAAGAAAGGCAGTCAGGGTGTTATGGTGGCAAGTATTTCCCATCAAACACAGGCTGGTTAAAATCCTAGACCATACTGACAATTTTGACAAATTGAACGTCCAAAACTGGCAGATAATAACTTTAAAAATCTTGGATTGAACCAAGAAACCAGGGACCGCTATTTGATGCTAAGATTTGTTTCTGCACACGTTCCGTAGAACACCATAACGAACCTAGAGTTACAATAGACGTTCAATGCTTTACAATACGACTTGATTCTTCCCTCTGACAGTACTCATAGTAATATTTGCCGAAGAGAATACTCCCTAACAATTGAGGCAATCTAAAAGCAGTTGCCGACAAAATATAAAGTCATCGTAGTGTTAGATGGGTTGGCGATTGTGTCGGTCATTGGTTATTAGATTGATCTCAACTGGTGCCTTCGTGAAGTACAGCTTGCATTTGATGAGGTTTGTGGCCTCTTGGTTCAATATTTTCTACTGCTGACAGACAACTGTAGGTTAAAGGCAAACACACAGGTGGGCGACTGGCCGAGCATTTGAAGGAGGTACTTGAACGTTTCAGTCTTGCCGACAGTCGATTGCTCAGTATAACTACTGATAATGTCTCATCCAACTATTCAATGACATGGGAGTAACAATCTACGCTCGAAACCTCGGGAATTGAATGGTTGGCATTACGAAACCATGTACCATGCATGGCACATATCATTCAGCTTTGTTTGGGAGCATTCATGAGTAATCTGGGGGTCAAAGGTCGAACAAAGTCATGGGAAGCCAATGAGTGTGACGAGCAATTTGGAGAAAATGAGAGTGCTGCATTAACCAAAAGCCAAAAGCTGCAGAAGGCAGGAAATGCAAGAATCTCAAAGGTGGCAGCCATGAAGCCCGGATTAGCTAGAATTATTCAAAAGGTAGTTACTGCAGGTTATATATACTTTCATTCTGAAGACTGACTTTTGATATAGCAGACAATGCTTGCAGTATTGATTACTGTGACTCCCAGAAGACGCAATGAGTTTCTCAACTGCCCAAAATCAAAAGTTAGAATTGCAGTATTACCTACCGTGGATGTAAAAACTCGGTGGAATTCAACTCTGGAATTAGTGGAGCGGGCATACAGATTGCGAGAGTTCACACGTGAGTGGCTAAAAACCCTAATTATAATAATTACTGGCCTATATTCACAACGGACGACGAATGGATTATTGTCAAATACGTAATGGAGGTGCTGAGACCAGTTCGTTACTGGACACTTTGGATGTCAAAACGACATACAGTCACCTTATATCATGTCAATACAATATATAATGTCAGATTTGATCATCTTGATGGCGTAATGCGTGCTTTGGCAAAGAAAACAACTCAGCGGAAAGAAGATCTATACTTTGCTTTGAAGTTTGCACGCCGAAAGCTGTCCAAATATTACTCCGAAGTTACACCAGAGACGGGCATGCTCCTCATTGCGGCACATATCCTTGATCCTGTTCTGCAGTTGCGATCATTTAGGAAGTGGGACAAGGCTATGGATGTTAATCCTGGGGACGAGGGCTCCTTCACTGCCCAGTACAAAAATGCATTCATGAAATATGTGGAGCATGAATACTGCATCAAAAAGCAATTTATGACAACCGGAAAACCTCAAAATATACCAAATCATCATCTATTCTCCTCCATTACAGTGTCTGGGACAGGTCAAGTGACTTATGATCCATATGATTTGTCCAGTGATGATGAGTATTTTACACCTGCAATCACAGCGGAATGTACTCCCGGGCACAGCGATCGCGCAGCATGCATATTCATGGCTACCAGTTTCTATTTGGATTCACCATCCGAGGTACCCAAAAATTGGGGACAAATTAATCCCAATCCTAATGATTATCATTCCGACCCTACAGAGATTAGCAGGGCTTTCAGGATACCCTGACGTAACCGATTGGTGGCGTCAGCAGGAAAAATTTAATACGAAGGATACCGATCTAGCGAATATAGCATGGGACATCTTCTCAATCATGCCACACGGGGTTGGAGTGGACGCCAGCTATTCACTTGGCCGAGATGTGGTTGCGTGGAGGCAGTCAACAACTATGGGTGAAACAGTTCGAGAAAAAGTGGTTGTTTGGCAGTTTGCGATAAATAATCATGATCTTTTGCCCGGTGATACTGCACAAATAGATTCATCAATATCTGATAACAATTCTGAAATCAAGAAAGAGGCTGAGGAAAGAAAGCTGCACCGGATGGCCAAGGTTCAGGACTTTTTGGAGATGTGGCAGGGCAGTGAAAACCTACGCGCAACTCAGCAGGCATCACGCGCCCAAAACAAACATTTGACAGCCATGGGTTATATTTCAGACACCGAAGAGATAGTTAAATCATCCTGGTCAGCCTTTAAACATGATGGTGTTGCAGCTTTCAAAATGCCTGAAAAATCCCCTCTTCCACCATCCTTATCACAGATCGACCTTCCTGGTGGCAAAACCAAAGTTCTCAATATCCAGCGAATATGTAGAATCGACCACCATCCAAGCGAAAGTGATGACGATAGTTCTGCCGAAATGCTTTCTGATAATCATGATTGGCTCCATTGGAACAGTGACTTGGACGATCCAAACGATAATGAAAACGATGGAGAGGCTGTTGATGAAGATGATATGAATATATGTGATAATTCTGATGTCATTGATGAGACAGAACAGCCATATGTATATGCCGCCCGTAACATCACAGGCATCATCAAGCCAGTTCGAAAGTCGAAGTGCACAGCAACTCTAATGATCATGAACTCTACTCCCGCCAATACACAGGAAACACGAAAAGGAAAAGTTAATATGCGACTGTAGAGCGGAGATCTGTATTATATATTTCTTTTGTTTTCTGTTTCTTGTAATGGAACATAAGTATCGTTTATTTTGTAATTTTCTTGGACACTATTGAGAAATGTTTTGTATTCGATGCATATATGATGAAAAGCCAGTTTAAATACAATATTAAAGAAGCCTAAAATGCTCAGCCCAGTATGATATTATTCAAACATATGTTACGTTAATTTTAAAGGTAAGATTAGAGCAGATATAAATAAGATGTGTGAAAGATAGGCAATAATGAGATGATATACAAGATCGATAGCAAAATATGTGTGGTGATTGACACATACCACAACATACAGGAATTTATCACAACACAAGTGTTTTTACGGTTTTGGCTGTCTTTCTTTTTGTAACAAAGTTAACCTATCAGGTTATGATACATATTTAATATTTCGTAGTTGTGATTTTGGATTCAGTTGAAATAAGTGCAACAACGTTCAAAATCATTAATATGAATCGCTTGGTTGATTAAATTGAGAATTTCAAAAGTCGCATGTGCAATAGTATGCACCCGTTTTTGGACCCATCAAATAACCCGGGAATTTGTGCCGTTCCAAAATGTTGAGTTAACGCGAACCGTTCTTTCTGGTTCGGTTCCACTGGCGACCCGACCCGTTCATTTGGAAACGGTTCGGCTCTGACCCGAACCCAACCTGGAGCCTCCGGGTTAGAACCGTTGCTAACACTAGTCTCTTGTCATCGAAGTTGATATACAGTTCTTCAGGCCTATCTGCTTTTGCTGGATACGCCTTGTACTGGACCAGATATAAAACATGTTTTAGTTCCTTGTCAAACTGGCTGCCCATGACTTCCTCAACTGTATAGTCTGTTTTATACTCATGGCAATTTATATCATAACCAAGCTGATTTGCTTTGTTGGCAAGTGCTGGTGCTGGTTTCACGAAATTGTTGCAGAGTCGAACGGGTTCGATGAGTGATATATGGAAGGTATTGTGATCATGCCATGGATTCAATAACACAAGCACAATAGCAATGGGCGAGAGTCTCTTTGATACCATGAATGGTCCACAAGGTTTTGAATCCAATTTGTTGAAGGGTCTTGGAGGTTTGGTGTTCTTCTGATTGAGTTGAACTAAATAAACGATTGGGAGGCACCCTAGTATGCCTTTCATGATACATCACTATTGATTCCAACGCCAGTGTGCCAGCTCCACAGCAGAGTACCTGCATGCTATGACACTATGAACATAGTATTTCGATAACAGATTCTCTGCTTCTGCTTCAATGAGCCAATTAATACATGGATTGAGCTCAAAGTTTGCAAAGAACAGTATCATTCCCATTGTGGTTGTAAAAGCATTATTATACACATATTGTGCCATTGGTAACATCACGGACCAATTACTTTGATTGTAACAACAGTCAATCCACAGATAGCATATCTGCATTTGGTTCAATATACCTGTTTGACCGCTATTTTGAGAGTGGAATTGCAAAGACATCTGGAACCTAATGTCATGAGCTTTTGCCGATGAAAACCCAAACAGGAAGGTGAATCTACAGTTCCAATCTAACACGATATTCAATGGTAAGGAGTCATGGAATCTCCATATTTCTTTCAAGGTGATTCTGATCAAGACCGGGGCATTCTTCTCTCCATCTTTCAATGGAATAAGGTGAGCCATGTTGGTGAATAGGTCAATATTAACCAATAGTGATGAGCATTCATCTGCTACTGGTAATTCAATAATGATGTCTATGTAAATTAAATTCAACAGGTAGTAGCCGAATTTTGGTAGTTGTTGAAGTGCGGAGCAATCATGACAAGCAGCTTCGTTTCTTTGGCTCTTAGGGCACAAGTGAACATAATTTTTTATGAATTTCTCTATTTGCAGCCAACAGATGTTTGGTCTGACCAGCTCAATTGTTTTGTCATGCCCCAAGGGTACAGCCGCCTTCGAATCGTACTCCGCACCTGATATTTGTTTCTTCAACCTCAGCTTCCCCAGAATCCATATTCTGCCTTTATAACAAAGCACTTTGTCATCCAGAAAGATATTCGGGCTTGGCGGTCGTTCTATACCTTGGACATGCACTTTATGCCATGCAGTATCGTTGTTGGAAGAGTTGACGACTGCTTTAAACTGCCATGAATTGAACATGACTACTGCAATTGATGTCAACTTTGCAGATGAAATTGGGATCTGTTTGCCTGATACCTTTATTGCCATCACTTATACTGTTTTGCCTTCAGAAGTTACCAACTGATCAGATCTCAGAAGGTGGTGGATAAGCTGATTTTCATTTCCTTTGGCACTATCTCCCAATTTGTTAGGATCGTATTCAAAACTCATAGATAGTGTATCCTGTTTGCTATTTGCACCACAGGGTTGGTAGAATATTACGAAATCAAATTCTTCAAACTCTTCCACCCAGTGGGCATGTCATCAATTCAAGATCTTTGTAGTTGTAAAATATTCGATATTTTTGTGATTGTTAAAGACACTGATTGAATGAGCAGCACCTTTGAAATAATGTCTTTATTTTTGAATGCAGATATGATTCTAAGTATCGTCTTATGGTGGATTTGATAGTTGATCTCTGGTTGATCATGCTTTCCAGATTGGTAAGGAATAGGGTGCAATCATCTATTGATGACTTGAAAGAGCATTGTACCCATTTCAATTTGGCTTATGTCAGCCTCCATCACAACTGCGCAAACAGGATCGTAGTTCCTCAATACCGTTGCCTGAATGAAGTACTACTGAAGTGTATTCCAGGCTGTTTGATTTCGCATGATCGCTTTCCAATTGAACTTTTCGTTTTTTTGCTTGGTTCATTCGGCCATGTAATGACATATCTTTCAAACGACTTTCCTGAGGCATCGATAGCAGTTAGCAAACCCAAGTTAAGACTGGCAACTATTGACAGATTCCTGAATCATTCAATTGCGAATGATGTCGATTAACATATATTTCAATCCCACAGCCCACAGCCTAGTGACTGATCACGCAATTGAGCACGCAAGCACCCTTGGCTGCATTAACAGAGGTTCACATTTACCCTGCATCTAAACGTAATTTTGATCTTCCCACTTCATCAGCATAATCATGGGCAATGTGCAGCCCAGAGCAGCGGCTGCTCACAGGGAAAATGTCATCCCGGAGGCCAAATATGTATATCTTACTGGTGAAGTAGCACCCATTCACGCAGCAGCCTCAACATAGCGCGTTCCATACAGTACCTTGCAAGATTACCCCAGAGGCATTCAACTCTGCCAGGGGCGCATCGGTTACTTTAGAAGAAACCTCTTGAGCATGGCCATAGTATGGCACTGTATGTGAGTGTATACAATCCCTGGCATTGTGCTTGCATTACCTGACTTGATATTTTATAGTTATGCAGCCATGCTGTGCACTCACATCCTACACACACAGTATCCCATATCAACAAAGCCATGCGGTGCACACATATCCTACTCACACAGTATCTCATTCCGATGTAGCCATGCAGTGTGCATATGTATTCATTGACAACACAGATTACATGATGCTTGAGTGCAATTCACACCTCGACAAAACGCTGAATTCACTGTATGAGACGTTTTCATGATGCCCTGAATTGCATTGACATCTCAGGCAACAGATACAGTGCCGATTGCCTGGTGATTGATATTGCACTCTAATTAACACAGAATTCTTTTCCAAATGCCTTAGGTTCAAAATGCTATTCTACAAGTTCCAGTGACATCGACCGTTCTGTGCGTCTGAGATCACTGATGACAGGGACGGTTGGCTTGCTGCAGTCCATCTTTGAGCCACACAGAGATTGGGCTGTGTTGTTGAACGTGGACAGAGATGGATGCCATTCGCAGCCAGAGAAGATGAAGTCACTGTCGCTGGCAGTCATCCACTGTCCCCAACTGACAACGGGCAGTTTAAAAATATATTTTGGTGAAATTCAGAATGGCATTGACAGTGCACCATGAGAGATATAAATAAATGCGGAGCCTTAAATCATTGGTGGAGCAGCGTTAAATCTCTGTTGCGACGGAGTTTGATATAGTATGAATGGAACAGAAGCTGAATGACATTGCGTTGAGGTCATGAGAATGGACTGGATTAGTTGTGCCTTGTTTTATACGAATTGTAATATGTACATATATTTCACACCTACTCATGTTTTAGCACAGTAGATTCAAACAAGTGTTACAGCACCGTGGCATGGGTCCATTTATGTCTCTTACTGTGTGCCCTCATAGCTATTTTCAATTTCTGCTGAATTGATATTGTAACTGGCCAATGTCAGCCCGGGACAGTGGAATAGTGCCGGGGAAGGCAATGTCACCGTGCCAGCAAGTCCCCGGCAATTATGCCGTCATTGTGAAATCTGGAAGGGACGGATGGCATTGGTGTCACCCCATCCATCCTGGGGAAATCGCGGACCACTCACTGTTTCGGGCCGTCTGACGAGACGGTTGACATCACTGACATAGCGCAGCCAGGCGGAAGCACATCCTCTAAACTACTCTCTTCTTTGCAGTTATCCACCACGTTTGACTCTGCACCCTTGTCCTCATCCTGATCTTCATTCTCATTCTGATTCTCATTCCCATTCTCATTCTCATTCTCATCCGAAACCGCATACTTGTATTCATTCACCGCAATCTCGAAAACATCATCCCGCTGCGAGCCACTGTGTCGCTGAGCCCGAGGGCTGGCACAGTGAATGTCATCATGCTCACTGTCGTTTTCAGTGTCACCATCTTCAACCCCATCCTCGGAATCGAAATATAAATGTTTAGCAATGAGATTGCAGATCGCTGACATGATCGGTGTCTCAATGTCCGGCTTCATCATCTGAGCATCCATTACCGTCTTATTATTAGCATCCAGCAAGGTTTGAAAGCAGTGGCAGACGTGTAATTTGCTTCTGTCTCATGTAGAATCAGGTTGTTGAGAGCCGCCCATATCGATTTGATTACCCTCCATCTCAATTCAGTCGAATAATTATTCCAAATACTCACTTGATCAGTATAAGTCTCTGCAAAATCTTAGAACAATTATATGTATGGTGAAAGCCATACTTGCCGCTATCATTACGTCGATTGAAGTTGTACTCCCATTTTGTCCTCATCTGCCGGATTTTAAAGGAATCACTTTCAACCTCTGTTGGAGCTAAACAAGTATTTCTTTGCCAATTCGTCAGTGGGTGATGCGATGCTGTACATGATAACACAAGCTGTGCGAGCGGTGTTTGTTCAGGAATCCACTCACGGAAGCCATCCGCATGCCTACAGCATTTACACATTTGTTGGAAGAAATGATGATTGTAATATCGTGCAATCTCCTCGGCAATGATGTAACTAGCTCGTTCTTGATTGTGTTAGCGATGCTGACAGTCGTACACAGGACTTACCTGAAGCACGTTTCAACAATCGCATTGGCGCACAGTAAATATGAAATCTGACAGTAGTTGGTCAATCTGTATACGGCGTTGAACATCTTCTAAACGATATACATTGTATTGTCTCCCGATATAATTACGGGCCTTCTGGATCATGTGCGATTTGACTGCATTGTAACAGTTTTTTTCCTGACATATTGCAAGTCAATTAATGAGAATGAATTTCTGGGCCATACTTAACTATTTTGAAACACATTTTCTAACATTCCGGTAAGCTAATAATGAATCATTTCTGAATGCTGGCCTTCAGCCAGCATAGCACTACAGACTTTGGGTGGAAACATTATGTTAGTCAGTATCTACCACTGTCTGAATTGTATAAGCTACCAGCATTGACTCAGCTTCAGTTGCAAATGGGCTGTCGCTCAGCATTTTCTTCTCCATCATCAGACGCATTGTCTCCAGTCCAGCAGTAACTCGAATGTCACCAGGTGCAAAGACACTTTGACTGCCATATCGTATACAGCTGACTGACAGACCTGACAGTGTATTTGGTAGAAACCATGGAATCAATTGTGAAGCCAATGATGATGGGTGTGGACTCTTGATATGACTAAGGTTTGTCCCTGAACAAATACCGACAGAAATATCACTTGGTGCTGGCGATATCGGATTGAAAGCTCCATTTGGCCGTGGCAAAGATGGCTTGTAGGCTCCATTCGGCACAGATACAATGGGTGTGGATCCTGAGACAACCTGAATGGTCAAATCTTCGATACGTGAAGCGGTAGTCATCATCTGCTTTCGCTTCTGCTTGTCAGCTTGCAATATGAGTTTGATCTTTTTAGCATTTGTGGAACATGGCATTGGGGAGACAGCTCCAGGAGTTGCCCTTGTGGCTTTTGGAATTATCAGGGAGGTACAGAAATGTGCCAATCTAAAACTGATGAAGAAATGCCAAATGAAACTAAAAACAACTCTGTAAAATTCAAAAATGATCCCACCCGACCTAAATACTATATGCAATAATCCGATTCAACCCAATCCATTACTAGCCCCAAATGATGTACCTGACATGTGTGTGAGTATGATATTACCTTGTATCTCTATTAGACGTACTGAAAATAATATGTCAAAAATACCACCTCGTAAACTCAAATGCAATGCCTTGAGCTCGGTAAAGCTCATACTGGGATTGGCATCATTGTGCATGCCAATGACCATCAGCTCAACACTCTCTGACCCTGGCCCATCGTCATACATTGCCTCATCCTCTATCACCTCTGCCACCATTACCGTTCTCATCCCCTGATACACCTCTGCCCGTGTGATCACCAACCACCCCTCTACCACATTGGACACCGCCTGTAAAATTCATGATCTCTCATTCCTCAATAGCCAACTACCGCATCATTCATTGATTCCTTCAGCGCAGGTGATGACTCTTGTTCAAGCGGCCCAGCAGACGCCTCTTGTAGTGGGGCAAACTTGACAGGGCCAGTGGCAGTAACCTCCGGTGGTGTCTTTGGTGTCAGACGGTGAGTGGCAGTCACCTGTAGTTGTATCATCCCTGTCCCATTGTGAGGGGCATTCACCTCTCGTTCTGTCTTTGCTTGATGGTTCATTGCAACAAAACTGGAAGCAGGGGGCAAACTATTGGTCAGTTTGGAGGGAGCAGGTGTTATCGGAAGAAATGGTCAATGTTTTGGTAGTGGTGTTCATAGAGTAGCCCTTGCAATACATGCATGTGCAACAGCCATTGTCTTCAGAACAGTCAAACAATGATAGGGTGGTAAGCTGAAACAGATAGGATGGTGGCCACAGTGTTGTTGCGATTCAGTGGAGTTACATCCTATAGCAGCGGACATGTTTTGCCAGTCATGACCAGACACTCAAGCATACCATTTATATCCCTGGTCCGATATAGACACCTCACAGTACATTGTAGAGCCATTGCAGTAAGATTCACCATTTGGGAGGCATGCCGTCCATTTGCCCCAGAGTAAATGACTAAATCGGTCCAACAGTCGTCACCTAATGGGTATCTCTCTGGGTCAACGACGTAGACCCTGCAGGTGTACATGGCGATCGGGATGGCCGGGAGGGCATCGGTCCAAATGTCATAGTGTTTTGGTTTCTCCTCAGGAAAATTTGCACCAAAGGAAAGTGGCATTCCATATTTGTGGGATGGTGGGTTCAGCTTCCGTTTTTCAAAATACCAGCTACGTTTCATTGAATAACCTTTGGCACATTTGAAGTCGTCGCAGCAGTTGGTATTGGTGTTGGTGTTGGTGTTGGTGTTGGTGTTGGTGTTGGTGTTGGTGTCAGTATCAGTATCAGTGTTGGTGACAGTATTGGTAGGTAGGGGAGGGATTGCGTTTACATATCAATTGCTCTGGATATGAGATTTGTCGAAACACACCCGGAGAAATGCTTGGAACCCACTCCACAATTGGATGTGTCGGGGCTGTGTCAATACCCACTGCTTACACATTCCCTGAAACTGTCGAATGTGCTGTGTAGTCACCAGGTCCACAAGAAGGATATCCTACACACAGTCAATGGCACCATCATCCTTGACACGATAAATGGCATACATCCAAATGTTGCTCTGAATGTGCTCGGCCATGAGCAGTTTCACGAAACAATCCAGGAGTAGAGTATCCATAATCGCATCAATTTTGGGGGGGGTGGATAGTATCTTTGTGGGTGACATCGCAATCATCTGCACATTATATAAAAACAGTTAGAAGGATAACGCAAGATTAGGGTAATTGGGTATATAAACAATAAAAAGAGTGAATATATAATGATGGGCTGGATAGAGAACATAGAGAGTAATAGAAACAGAGGGAGTATACGACAGTATATATGAAGTGCAAAGTGGACGATTCACGGTGGTAGAATTGTTGGAGTGGCTAGCTGCAGAGTCTGAAGCATTGGTAATATCGAATATCATACTCAAGAAGGAACTTTTCGGGTGGTCCGTCACATTTGGCACGTCTCTCCCAGCCTTGATTATGCCCAACATGTTTTATTCGACCATGAGAGCCATTTGAAATACTCGAAGAGTCTTCCCAAATAATTGTTGGGTCAAAATGTCGAAATTTGTCGGTATGAGACCCAACTGTAACGCTGTGATATCAAGTTCCATCATAATAACACAGTGCAGTGTAATCATCAGATGGGTCCTGCCATTGTGGGTGAGGGAAGTGTCACTGGCATCTCTGACTGTGTAAAGACCTCAGGGAAAACCGGTTTCACTTGCTGCTGTGGTGTCATGAACTCTGAAAATGAGGCTTGGCATAAAAACTGAGTGATATCGCAGGTTTTCACCCAAGGTTCACACACTTCAGTCTGGTAGCAGCCCAAATGCACTTGCAGCCAAGTGTGCATACAGCCCAACCATAAGTTCAAACCCGCTTTGCACTGCATATGCACTAGATCAAGGTGATTGTCAAACATATTCAAAAGAATAAGTGATACCATATGTTTTCGCCTGAGTTTCACCTGTCAAGTGCACTAGCAGCGCAAATGCACTTGCAGCTCAGTGCATTGAGAGCCCATAAGCACTTTGAAGCCCGCTTTGAACTGCAAGTGCACGTATTGGAGGTAAAGCTCTTGAAAATACATGTTTTATAGACAATACCCCCACCTTGAAGAGCCACCATGGCATTATACTTAATTTCACCACCCTTGCATGGAAATGACCCATGTATAGCAATGACCCAATGCTGAAGACCTTCCGCCGACTGTGTATACAGCAGTCAGCATGGCCTACGATATGTCCACCATAGCGTCCATATGATATCTGAATTGTTTCTGTCCTATTTGCTTGACATATTATAAGTCTGGCATCTGGCTCAACAAATACATTGACAATGATCTTTCTTGAGATTGCACCCAACTTCTTGATGCCAAGAGAGACTTGAAGCCCAAAGAACGCATTCAAAATGACACCCAGCAATCCATCCACAATTTCCGGTTTGGTTTTCACCGGAACCATGACCATGTTGACCGTCCTCATGTGTTTCGTTTATTCCACACGTCATTTTCTCCTGAACCATGCAAATTATACTGCAACAAAATTTCAAACCTCTCATAACCCGATGCTGGTGGCCCGGTTGCATACGTTCCAACCACTGATGAGAACCACACTGAGCAGTGCTTAAAAGCCTATTTCACCCATTCGACAGTGGTGAGCAGTAATATTTTGCCAAGCTGGTGATATTGAACGGTCTTGCTGCCAATGTCATCGAGGACCTACTGAAAGGCAACTATGGCCATTAGGAGAGTGTCCATGATTTTCTGCCATCGAATTAGCAGCGGTGACAGAAAATCGATGTGATTTAAGATGGTTTCGGCCATACCTGCTGGGAGATAGTAATGTTGCTGATGGCATGAAGTGTGCAACATCCGGATGCAATTGAGTTTTGGCACCGTGACCTGATAGAATGTGTGTCAAGGTTTCAAGGCTCGGAGGTCTAGGGGTTATAAAAATCAAACTGAGATTGCGGATATGGAGGTGCAGTGATTGCGGGTACTGCGTAACAAACAGGAGACTCGGATTCCGGAATCACAGAAGTGAACACAGGTTGGTGCCGAAGCTATTGATTGTTTTGTAGACTAGAGAACGAGTAAAGAACAAACCTATCCTCGGCAAATCCAGCGTCCTTATATACAACTAACGCGACCGTCGTCACCTTTGCTCACTTGTTCCAAAATACATCCAAACCTCACCCAACTATGTACGCAACCCTTTCAACCCATAAACCACACCATAACCATCACGCCATATTTACACCCCAACCATCAAACCTGTTTCCCTTCTTCGAAACCTGATTCCTTTCACCGAAACCTGTGTCCCTTCTTCAAAACCTGATTCCTTCCATCGAAACCTGTTTCCCTCGTATTCCTCATAAACTCTTCATCGATCCATAATCCTGCTCCGATCCTCACTCGACACAACCGTGACAGTAGCTCACCCTCCCATATTCCGAGTACCTACGAGGTTGTTGATCCGGGTTTGCAAGGTTGTTCCGCGTGAAATAAATCGATAGCTTGAAGTTCGTCCACATTGATTGCTGGTTCCCAGCTCCTTTCATCGTAGCCTTTCCACTTGACCAGATACTGCAGCTTTATCCGGAACACACTGGAATCCTCGACGCTTTCCACTTCGTATTCTTCTTCTCCGTCTAGGACAACTGGGGGCGGTGCTGATTCGATCTGTCCTTGTAAAGGGTCCTCCAAAACTTTGCTTAACCGGGAGATTGGTTGTACTGGATGGATGTGCAGGTCCTTGGGTAATTGTAACCGATAAGCCCACAGACTGATAACTTCGGAGATCTCATAAGGTCCCAGGCGTTTCCAGTCCAGTTTCTTGCTGGGACGCTGTGTTGCAATGTTCCTGGCATCCATCCATCATCTTCACTCACTCTCGTCGGTGCTTGTCCGCTTGTTCCGCTTGGATGGCTTGTGCCCGAGTCATCTCGGCCTTCATCTTTTCAAAGATACCACTCATCTTTTGGGAGAGGATATTTGCATTTACTTCCCTAATATCGTTTCCGTTTTGAACTGGATGTTGACTGAAGGTCATCCTTGGGTGGAACCCGTAATTGCCGAAGAATTGTGAACATCCTGTTGTCTCCGAGGTGTGATTGTTTGACGCGAATTCGGCCATGGGTAGCCACTGTGCCCCGTTGTTCTGTTGATAATTGACGAAGGCTCTGAGGTACTGTTCCATAATGGCGTTCATTCGCTCTGTTTGTCCGTCCGTTTGTGGATGAAATGCTGTTGATAGCTTTCGATTGATTCCAAGTCTTTCGCAAACATGTCTCCAAAACTCTGAAGCGAACTGCGGTCCTCTGTCTGATACTATAGTGTCCGGTAAGCCATGCAACTTATACACCTCTTGTATAAACATCTCGCCCAGCTTTTTCCCATCAGTATCATCCCGGCATGGAACCAGATGCTTCATCTTTGATAGCCTATCGACCACCACCCATATGGCGTTATACCCTTCAATTTCCGGTAGTCCTACCATGAAATCCATACTCAGATCCTTCCATGGTTGTGGTGGTACTTCCAAAGGTTTGAGGCATCCGTGGATTGTTTGATGCGTTGCCTTGCTGCGTTGACAGACATGGCAGTTTCGTACATACCTATCCACATCTGATCTCAATCCCTGCCACTGATGATTCCTTTTGAGAAGTTCGAGGGTTTTGGCTCGTCCTGGATGACCGGCGGCGGGGGTATCGTGATGTTCTTTGATCAATTGGAGTTTGTCTGGTGTTTCGTTGGTGACAACTTCCGTTGCGTTGACGCACAATCCTTCACTGCTGTCGAACGGGCAGTCTCTACAAATGTTTTGAATCCAGTTCCTCAATTGCTTTGAATCAACCTCTTCCTCATCCTGATTAACCACTTCCGCAAACGCTACCACTAATCCCTTTTGTATTCTCTGATCAAGATTCTCCATTTTTAGCACGATTTGTTAGGTTTTTTCTGCCCCCCCCTTCGGAGGAATGTCTCCTGGCATTCTGGTGAGTGCATCGGGCTTCTGGCCTTGTTGTCCCGGGCGGTACATAATCTTGAATTTGAATCTTGACAGCAATTCGGCCCACCTTGTTTGTCTTCTGTTGAGTAGCTTTGACGTCATCATGTACTCAAGGTTCTTGTGGTCTGTCAGTATTTTAATTGGATGTACTGACCCTTCACATTCCGGTCTCCATTGCTCTAGGCTTTTAACGATGGCTCCCAACTCCTGATCATATATTTCGTAATTTTCTTCGGCAGGTGTATGTTCCTTGGAGAAGAATGCTACTAGATGAAGGATTCCTTGACCATCGTACTGGGAAAGTACTCCAGCAGACACAAAACTAGATGCGTCGGTTTCCACAACTATTGCCTTTTCGTAATCGAAATGTGCCAGGACTGGTGCCGTTGTAAATGCTTCCTTCAATTCGGCAAATGCTCTCTTTTGATCGGGACCCCAGTGGAAAGGTACTAGCTTTTTGGTAAGTTTTGTTAATGGTTGGACCACCCTGCTGTAATTCCTTATAAATCTTCGATAGAAGTTGGCGAATCCTAAGAATGCCTGAATTTCCTTGAGTGTTCCGGGTGCTTCCCATTCCTTGACCGCTGTTACCTTTTCTGGATCCATTCCAATTCCATTTACCCCAACTATCAGTCACAGATACTTGACTTCTTGTTGATGAAACTCGTATTTTTCGGCTTTCAAGTACAATCCGGCATCCTTCAATGTTGTCATTATGGCCCTCATGTGCTCTGAATGTTCCGTTAGGTTATCACTGTAAATAAGGATGTCGTCCAAAAATGCTGTGCAGAAGATATCTAAAAACGGTCGATGGGTATCATTGATGAATTCCTGAAAGGATGCTGGTGTGTTGGTGAGTCCGAACGTCATGACCAAGGATTCCAACAGGCAATAACGAGTTCTAAACGCCATTTTCCATTCATCTCCTTCTGCAATTCGAATCATGTTGTAGGCATCTCGAACGTCCAATTTGGTATACCACTTGGCTTTCGACAATCGTAACAGAGTTTCCTGAATCAACAGTAACGGATAATGATTCTTTATTGTTCCTTCGTTCAAGCCTCTGTAATCCACGCACAGCCGTAATCCCCCATTTGGCTTTGGTGCCAATGGAACTGGTGCCCCACATGGTGATGACGACAATCTAATAAATCCCTTTGACAAATTCTTTTCAATCCACTCCTTGAGGACCTGTAATTCTTCACTTGACAGGCTGTAAATTGGTCCGAAGGGTGGAGTGAAACCGTCTTGGAGGGTGATCTTGTGGTCGTATGGTCTGTGTGGAGGTAGTCTTTCAGCGATCACTTTATCGAAACGGGGGAGGAACTCATGGTATTCCTTACGAATCAACTGTTCCAGCGGTTTCTCTTGAAGGTCTTTGATTTCTAGGGCCTTATTGATTTCATATAGGGTTACCGTGTATACATTAAGTTTCTCCTTCCTGTTGCGTCTCATGAATGGGGCTGCTGCTATTGCGCATATGTCTAGTTTCGGCTTATCCGGTTCTGTTGTTTCCATATGATTGCCCCATACCCATACGCTCGAATGATGTTGACAATGTTTTTGACAGTAATTGCTTTCGAATCCTATTCTTTTCTTTTGGAACTTGACTGTGACGTTGTGAAGTTGCAGCCATGGTAACCCAAGTACGATTGGATAGTGACCTAGTTTCGTAACAAACGCTGGTAACTGTTCTTCATGTCCCCGTATGCCTAAGTCCAATTAAGCCATGGTTGTAATTGTTCCTGATTCGATGGGCCTTCCATCTATAACTTCCAATTCCCTTGATTCTTTTAATTCCTTCCCTTGTATCTGATGATGGCGGATGAAATCTTTATCAATGAATGCTATTCCAGTAGCTCTGCAGTCTATCAAAGCGTGGGTATCAATGATTTTGTCCTCTATTTTCAGTGAACATTTCACAACGAGGTGTTTGCTTTCCATAGAGGACTGTTTAATTTCTGCGCTTGATATAGAGAACTGCGAAATACCAAAACTAGCATTAACTGACAAAGAAGATTCGTTTCCAGCGCAATTGCCATCCTTATTGCACTGGACTAAACTTTTCCCGACTTGACTTCTTTTTCCTTTCCTGTCCCTGAATCTGGATCTCCTTCATTCGCTGCTTTCCTGAACGGTGATTCCTCAATTTGCCCTGACGCTGCCTTTAACTTCCTTGGGCATGACGCCGCGAAATGCCTGCTATCCCCACAGTACATACATAATCCTCCTTCTCTGTGTCTCTTGCGTTCCTCCGGTGTAATCTTCTTTACCTTGACTGCTGAGAGGTCCATTGGTGCGGGGCCGTGATATCCTGCAACTGATCCTGCTGGCGCCGTTTCTGGGGCAGATGTGGTGTTGGTCAT
Organism: Trichophaea hybrida; assembly: GCA_015178995.1. NCBI lineage: Eukaryota > Fungi > Ascomycota > Pezizomycetes > Pezizales > Pyronemataceae > Trichophaea > Trichophaea hybrida. The sequence continues at coordinate 71,037 of WHVE01000184.1, forward strand.
TGAGTCAGACTTCTTGTAGCCTTCCCATCTTCCGGACTACTTCTCTGCCGCCCGTCTTCTTAGCTGTGAATCTCGTTTCGAACATAGCTTGACGAATTCGACAATGCTCTCTGGTTCTTTGATATGTTGTAGAGAGTCTTGGAGTTCGTTCGATAGCCCTTGTCGTAATGCGTCCAGTTAGGCATCTTCGTTCCATTTGACGTCTGCTACGTATCTCTGGAACCCCGCGTAATACTGAGAGAATTCGCGGTCCCGTTGTTTGAGTCTCAAGAGTTCCCTCTCAGCCGTTTGTACCTTATCCTCATCTTCGAACGCTAGATCCAGCACGTCAACTAGGTATTTCAGGGTGTCGAGCTTGACTTCCCCAGAGATCTCGTCACAACGTGGCATTATCTGTGCCAGTGCTACCCCTTTTATACATCCAACCGCGTACCTTAGCTTCTTCTGCTCGTTGTTGAATGCTTTCGGTTTTCCGGCGATCTTCAAGGCCAGTTGCACCTTCCACCCTCGGAGTTCCTTCCTGTTTTCCCCCGAGAAGCTGGCAATATCATTTACCTTCTCTTCTCTCTCTTCTCTTTCCCTTACTTCTCCCATCCTTCCTTCCGTCAACTTCAAGACTCGGATCACCTGCTGTCGGTTCTCTTCCGCTAGATTCTTGAACATCTCCAATTGTGCCTGGGCATCTTCCAGGTTTTGCCTTATTTCCGCCAGGTCCGGGTCTATCTCTTCCAGCTGTTGTTCTAGGTACCGGACCTTTTCTTCCAGGTCTCCATGACTACATACCGGAGTCTCTCCTTTGTTTGATGCTAATGCCTGCTGCGTCAACTGTAACTCCTGCTTCAGGTTATCCTGTTCCTGAATGACTTACTCTCCTTCTGCCAACAATTCCGATATCTGTACTTCCGCATCTTTCACAGATTTGCGTTCCTTTTGCAACTCGCTCAATCAGCTGGTGGTCGGAAGTTGGGCTAGTGCTGTTAGCCCAATATTGATGTACTGGATGTGACTCCGGAGTTGTGCTTCCCTCATGGCTTCCGTGTCCTTCGCTGCCACATTCTGTAACTCCAGTGGTAGTTCGCTGGTCAATGTGATATCGCGGGTTGATCTTGAGGATTCTCCTGACATCTTGACTGTGATGTTGGGAGGCTGCTGCGAGGAGGTTGGCTGCTGTAAAACGCGAACGAGGTTTTTTGCTTAGGTGATTCTTCACCTGGTTGACGTTGTCCTGGATTTGTTGAACTGCAGCTTCGATTTCTGTTTCCAGGAATGGGTTGACCATTTACCAGAAGAACACTTCGTGTTTGCTGGGTGTTGTTACAATAATCAGCGGAGTTGGTAAAGGAGCCGGGTGTAATTCTCTGTCTACTCCCTTTCCCTTGTTTGCCTTCCGTTTATTGTAATCTGCCCACGAAACTTGGCTTTCTGTATTCTTTTGTATTGCTTTTATCGTAGACTCAGATTTTGTGGTTTGAGCGTTTGCTGCGCTTCCGATGGTTGTGTGTGTACCTCCGCAGTGATGCTTGCAGTAACCGGTTTCCTCGTCCTGACAACTGACGTGGAGGCTGTAGTACTTGGTACAGAAGTTTTTAAATACTGGATCGTCGATTTGGAGTCCTCCTCCGTTTCTCCCGGCTTCCGTCCAGTAGCTGTTCCAGGGGGAAACCACTTGTGGTTCGTCCCAAAAGTATGCTTCGAGGGGTTCTTCGGTTGGAGAATGATAGCGTCGATGCTATCGAATGCGTTCAATGGTTCTTGTTCAAAAAGGTTTGTGGTCTGGCCGGCTAGGTCGAAGAAGTTGATTCGAGATTTTTGAGGTTTGTTGCTGTCGTATGCTGGCATTTAAAACAGCGTGGATCCTTCGCGTCGATGTTTCCACAGGCACACAATGCAGGAGTGTCTCCAAAAGCTGTGTACTGTGAGCTTATATTCGATGTTTCCAACTGATTTAAACACGGAGCAAAGGATGTTGCAAGGTCTATGACAAAAACAACAGCCGCTGTGATGATGATAACGGCACATATACTGAAATATAACCGGTAGAATCGATTGTAGACTCGTTCTTCTGTCACGGTTTCAAGGCTCGGAGTTCTAGGGGTTATAAAAACCAAACTAAGATTGCGGATATGGAGGTGCAGTGATTGCGGGTACTGCGTAACAATCAGGAGACTCGGATTCCGGAATCACAGAAGTGAACAAAGGTTGGTGCCGAAGCTATTGATTGTTTTGTAGACTAGAGAACGAGTGAAGAACAAACCTATCCTCCGCAAATCCAGCGTCCTTATATACAACTAACGCCACCGTCGTCACCTTTGCTCACTTGTTCCAAAATACATCCAAACCTCACCCAACTATGTACGCAACCCTTTCAACCCATAAACCACACCATAACCATCACGCCATATTTACAACCCAACCATCAAACCTGTTTCCCTTTCTTCGAAACCTGATTCCTTTCACCGAAACCTGTTTCCCTTCTTCGAAACCTGATTCCTTCTATCAAAACCTGTTTCCCTCGTATTCCTCATAACCTCTTTATCGATCCATACTCCTGCTCGGATCCTCACTCGACACAACCGTGACAATGTGTGACATGGCTACTCCGGCAGCCTGCTGATGAGGGACATCAAACATATACTGCAAAACATTGCTTTATTATTCGTGGGCTCCGTGTTTGCAATGAGATGCATACTAGAAATTGGTGTTGAGATAAACTGGTAAGCTTCGTTCTTATACAATTCAAAATGATCACAAATTTGTAGAAAACACTATCCAACCGTGACACGCTGGTACCGATGTTATTACTCGCTGATGCCATCTCAATCGGAAACTTCTCTGGGGACATAAAGGTTTGGCTGATATATATTACGATCGGCAATCTATCAGCAACTGTACAAATGAACCACACAATCCACCGCATCATGTTGGTCGCCTTTTTGCCCATTGCAGTCATGATGTACGATGTCCTCCTCAAAAGAAGAAATGCTGAGAGGGAGCATAACCAAATAGTCTCTCAGAATGGGCTCCAGCATGTGCTGCAACCCCAATTCAATTGTTGCAGTCGCACCTTCCATGCCCGCTGTACCGGTGGCAATTTCTGGCAGTATTATTTGACACTGGCTGCATTGATGGCCGATTACCCTGAGGACCATGACTTTCACCACATCAAAAATAGTGTATACTACTGGTGTAAATGCCCCAAGCAGGAAATGGGTAATCTACCCTGCTGACATGAGAGACACAACCTCCGGCATCATATTATATATCATATGCTCGCAGTTTCAAATACACCTTTAAGCACTGCCCAACTCAAACTACATGATCTCAATGCAGGATTTTATAGTATATGATATCTGGATTGCATCACAAGGGATCTTCCCCAGTCCGATCTCCCTCATACAATGCAAATTGGGATATTACAGCACCTCCTGACATGACTACATGAGTTTCTCTAGCAGCATACACCGTGGGACTATTTCAACCATATTTGGCCGTCCGTGCCTGTATATCTCGATACGATAAAGCCAATATATTCATATGTAGACGTTTTGTGTCGGAACGGAGGTGAAATCAACACGATGACCCAATTCCTTGTGGTTGTCTTACAGAATGCTCTATGTGATCCAAGCCCCTCTCAAGAAGTGTTTTTGATCGTACCGTTCAGTACTCTCGTTGTTTTATTGAGTTGTATTTCAAGTGCCAGTATGATTCTCTGGATAATGAAATAATGGACCTTATGGGCAATGCTCTGCGTCGCATCCACAATTCGAAGAATGTGTTTCATCAATTCAGGGCTGGCAAACACCTTTCAGTAAAGGCCAAAACAGAAAATTATGGAATTGTGTGCTGAGCGGGATATTGAGTAGAATTTGGTTGAAAAGAAAAATGCAATGATAGCCTTTCGACAGCGTATTCACAACATATTTGAAGTTATTATCGATCCAGCAATGGCCGAATACATCGATCATAGTTGCAATGTCCACTGTCCCAAGCTCGATGTCTTGCAGCAGTTCCGAAAGCAGATACAACAGCACAGAACACTTCAACTGTGATCGACACCAATTGTAGAAAGCTCTCACCAGACTCAAATCAAGGATGAATATAACGCCTCCAATAGAACAGGTGATCAATGTACTCAGATATTCAACTACTATCTTTGAAGTGATGAATGTGTAGGCAGAAATTCAGCAAGCGACACATGGAATCGTAAACGAGCTGCACTACAGGTCACGACAGATGTAACAACTGCAGTAACAACTGATGCAACCACCAGACGGCATTTATTGCGGTTTATATCTCCGCAATAGCATAAAGAAACCAAGAAAGTCAATGACTTTTGAGGCCTCTTGAGAAAGATCAGGGAGGATTTCCTCCAGAATCACCTATACAATACCACCTGTCGTTTCTTATACTCCAAGAATGTCAACATGGATTCAGATGATTTCTTGAGCAGCACAGCTGCATTTTACCTTGCATTGGAAGTAGAATCACGCAACATGCAGGGAAAGCACATTATTCAGAAGATCAAATATACAGGTCATAATCCATCGTATTCCAGGGCTGCCTGCCATTTCTAGGTATTGGTTCAGACATCGCAACATACAGAGGGGCAGGAGCGCTCTGCCAGCGCACTGCAGGGGTGTGTACGATAGGGTAAGCTTTATCTATTCGAGCGGTGAGTCGTCCATCCGTATGGCGACAATACACTTTGGCTAGCATATATGGAAGTAGCAAAGTCTGCGAACTGCGGAATGCCGGAAAATGCATGGCAGCTTCTCAGGGTAGTAACAATATCTTCTTAAGGTGCATAAACAGTTATTAGTACAGGAATTAATGTGGGTGCGGATGACTTAATGCCAGAGGAGCTGATTTCATCCAAGTTGGAGAATAAAGAATGGATTGTCAATTGTCATATAGATCTAGCAACTTGGAATGACGTTTATCATATGCTAGAGGATACGTTGAATACAGCAGTGAAAAGGGTATAAACAATGTTCATAAGTGTAAATTAATCAAATAGAGCTAACAAAGATTACTTGGAGACAGGCAGATTGCCACAGTGGTGTTGAGCGACGATTGGTGGTCGACTGATGATCGGTGAATAATATAAATAATAAAGCTGGACCAGAATGAAATCGTTATTCGAACAGAGGTTAAAGAATGACGAGAATGAAATCAGGTTTCAAACTGAGGCTAAAGCCTCACGAGAATGAAATCAGGTTTCAAACGGACGCAACAGCATGACGAGAATCAAGTCAGGTTTTGAATCCGGGTTTTACGGGAAACGACGGAATCGCAGGAAAGCAGTGAACAAGGAAAGCAGGAGTTTGGATGTATTATGGAACGAGTGAAAGCACTTCATATAAACCAGGTGTTTGGCGGAGGATAAATTTCTTTCTTCACTCATTCTCTTGTCTATAAAATGATCAATTAGCTTGGCCTTTCACTTCTTTCACACTCGGTGATTTGGGGTCAAGTCTCTTGCATACAGTCCTCGTTTCGTAGCTACATGCTACTACTAGATTGCTTGACCACCCGGCTTCCGGTTTTTATAACCCCTTGAACCTGGAGCCCTGAACCCTTGACACAGATGGTATGATGATATATGTAGTCCGCAGCATTATCATGACAATGTACAGAGCTGTGTAACCACCGAGCACGATGCACTGTGCGATTGAATCAGATACACAATGAACACTGATTGATTAACGTCACATGGTACCGAGCAATGTGATATTGCACCATGTCAATATATAGCACATAGACTTGGTTTTGTAGTGCCGCACATAGTATCGTCATAGACAAACGTATTACCCAGCCTACCAACATTCCAGGCCTTCCATGTGCAGAAGCAACATCCAGGCGCTACAAATGCACCCGGGAGCTGGGATATTTTCCTCATGATTGCTCCACTGTTGCAGTAAATATTTGGGTATGGGTAATTCTAGTTATGATCACCTTCAGTACCTGCAAAGTAGCAATAATGAATACACATGCAGATTCATTTGTCATTGATCGTATATCAATTTAGAAGTGTCACTGATTGCCAAATATATGTGCATTTGAGGGTCTTTGAAAGATCCACAGGTGTGATAAACGGATATGTCATCAATAGGAGTGGATAACCAATCGGTTTATTTGAATCAATTGTGGATTTGAATACAATACAGATGGTGTTGCAGGTGTGGTGACAATAATAGTGGACAGAATGATGTGGGTATCAACACATTAACAGAGAGTATAACCAGTACAAAAACTTTCAGACATGTTCTTCCAGCATGGTCTCAGTGTTCAGTATTCACAGGGCTATAATAACCAAACTGATACTTGGAAATACAGGTACTGCAATCGAAACAAGAGATTCCAATTCCGGAATGACATCAGTGACCAGAGGTTGAGGCTGAACCTTCATGAGTGTTTTGTAGACTAGAGAATGAGTGATGAGAGAACCGATCCTCCATAAAATCCTCCTCTGTATAAATAATAAATATGACTGTTGTTATCTTAACTCATTTGTTTAATATTCATCCAACTGTCATTACACTTTGTACCCAACCATGAGAACTAGTATGCTTATGTCACGGTTGTACCATCAGTAGTATTTCGTTATCCTCAGTAATTATCGATAACTTGTTTGTTTTCTACAAGATGTGCTGCCTTTCATGCAAAACATGTTTATTATTCTTGCGATCTATCGACCTGTTTTCTTGCAAAACACATCTGATTGTTCTTGTTTGATTCTTGTTCAATCACCCATTCTTGCTGATTACTACCATAACACTCGCTCCTTTCTCCAGATTGCATTTTCTACAAGTTGACTGCTCTGGGCTTGCTTGGTTGTTTTGAGTGGAGTACATCATCAGCTTGATGTCCATTCATGCATGTTGCAGGTTCCCGGATGTGCTTAGCATATGCTCTCTACTTGATCAGATACTGATATTGTTTCCTGAACAGTCTTGAATCCTCAATTTTTTCAACTGATATTATTCATCTCCATCAACCATTATAGGTGGTGCTGGTTGAATTACTTGCCCAGGGTGTTAAACTAATATGATCATTCTTCCACAATTCTTATTCCATTACTGATCCTTACTGACCACCATTGTGACATCTGCAATACCCCACAAGCCCAACCACTCTTTTGTACAGATTGTAATATTCAGTTCTTTCATATCCTACTGCTTTCAACTGTTCCTACACATTCTTAAGTTTTTCACTTTATTCGTTTGTATCGGTTGGCAGTTGGTTTCTCAATCACTGTTCTGGATCTGTAATATTCACCTTCAGGTCCTTATTTGTGCAATCTGGCACTCTTGCATTCAAGTCCTGGACCAGTGTTTGTATTAATATCAGTTTTTGGTCTGTGTTCTTCTTGTTTGTTTCGAGGTCATTGCCTTTCTTCTTTCAGGCGGAGTTTGTTTGTATAATTGGTCCAACAGTAGTTGCGTGAATGGCGATATGTTCATTTGGTTGGCTGATTTGATTTTCCATTCTGGATCGTTGTGCCTGTCGAAGCTGTGTTAAGATTTTCTTCATTCAATTCGCTGCTTCAAACACTTGTGCAAAATTGATCTTCATTCAATCCTCCAATATTTGTCACCTGATCACATTCTGACTTGATCTGAAAAGTTCTTTATATCGAGCTACTGGTGCTTTGGAGCTCCTAACCATTTTTGCAGTTTTCAAACAAGGATTCATGTAGGGATTTGTCGCTATCAAACCCAGATCCTGGCCGTGAGTCCAATACTCCCAACCAATTGTTCAAAATGTATTCCCCCTGTCTATTGGGTTCCCCATGAATTCAGCAATTGTTGGGGCAGAGAGTATTACACAAGCAACAGCTGCTGGGGTTCAAATGGATTGATGTCTGATAGAGAGTTGTTTATGTTCTTTTGGTGATGGAGGTGTTCTACTAATTGGAACTTGAACTTGGTAGGTTTATCAATATAATTTGGTTGATAGTACTTTTTGATTGTATTGGTGTTGTTCTGGATATTTGCAGAGTAATGATTCAAACAGGTATCCAACAATCTTATTGGTCATTGTCTCAGAATCAGAGGCCAACTATTTACAGCTGCAGCAGGGACGGTCAGAAACGCCCTCATGTTTGTAGAGACATCAATTTCTGTGGAATTCATTTTTTGGTGACCCGGTGGGGTGTAACACCCAGCACATCACTCCGGTTTCACCAGGTCAAAGAGTATCCATACCCAATCCGGAACCGCTTTGAGGGTAGATGAGGGGTTTCACTCAGGATGTGGAAATCATCAAAGATATCACAACAGAAAATATAGCCGAGTCAATGCGCATATTGTTTTGAGTTGTTCTCATCGCTGAGAAGGTTGATGCTGTCATTCTATGGTTGAAGAACTCAGAGGTCTTTATACATCTTTCTTCACTTTCTAACAAATACTTTTCCTTACACTGTTCTCCAGAGCTCCAGTACTTCAACCGCCTTTAGACATCATTGGATCAAATATCTGTTCATTCGCCTCTGCCCTAGCCTCCATCTCCGGATGAACCATTATCTTGATCATTATTATATGATATTCTGACCCCCAGTATTCTTTGATGGCATTGACTTAGGAGTCTTATGCCACTGGACGAGTGGTATCCATTCGATTTGACGACATTCAGATTCATAGGCCTCATTCGATAGAGAGCAGCATCGCTGTTTGGAATTGATATTATTCCCAGATCTCAGGCGGTGGTTAGCATGTTGGCTGGCCCCATTGGGCTGTTTGCTGGCTATCTATTGGTCATCGACAAGCATCAGCTCCCTGGCCGATTCATTTCAATTCATTGTTCAATAGCCATTTGTTATTGGCGATTTGGAGCAGAAGAGAATATGGTCATTCGCCTGCCCATATTGCATATGAAGGGTGTGGGAGTTCGTTTGCTAGCCATCCCAAAAGATTCGCTCTGGCGTCTAATATGAGAGATAGACAATGACGTACAATCGGCGAAATTTCTGGAGAACGTTCATGACACCATTGCCCACTCGCTAGGTATCAAAAGTGGCATGTAAGTTCTTCAAAGATCATGGAGTATACAGAAGTCTAGGAAGAATGGGGATTCGGAGCCTGGAAAGTGAGTACCACTATGAATTCAATGATTTGGATAGGTAGCTGTGGCAAGCATTGGGCATTAATGCTGATTTGTAATTGCCAATGGCTGTCATTGCCATGCCTATATCATGGTAGTGTTGAGTAAGGATGGAAAAATCAGTTGAATCAGTCTTGGAATGATGAACAGTTGAAAGAAAACCATTTTCAATTGGAAGAAATCAGCTATTGTTGAAAGGAATCAAGTTGTGTTAAAAATAATCAGAATTTGTGGGAAGAAATTAGATATTGTTGGTAGTGTTGTAAATATAGCATAATGGTATGGCATGAGCCATCTGACTGTAAGGGCTGAATACACTGTTCGGTGAGGTTAGGATATTTATTGATTCAAGTGTGCAGAGGGGACAGCAGTCATGATAGCTGTATAGATTGTCGATCAATTTGCGGATGATAGATTTGGTGTTCACTCGTTCTCTAGTCTTCACAACAATCAATTGATGTGGCCCCAAGCTCTCATCACTGCATTGATTCCGCATTTCCAATCTTTTGTATTGTTTGCAATACTTGCAATTTCAAATTTTGGTTTGGTTTTTATAACCCCTAGAACCCTGAACCCTGAAATCATGGCAGAAGGACAAGTCTACAATCAATTTTGCCCATTATAGTCCAGTATATATGCAATTATCATCACCAGAGCGGCTGTTATTTTCATTACTGTGCTTGCAATCTTCAGTGCTTGGTGTTGAAATCTGTTGGAAACTTCGAAAACCAATTAACAGTGCACAGTCACTGGAGACACATTGGTTGAGCATGAATTGTGAAATTTTGGAGAGAAGGATCGAATATATTTGACCGAATGCCAGTTTACGATAGTAACAAACCAAAACAAAGGCAAATTAATATCTTTGACCTTGCTGGTGAAACTATGAAGATTATTGAATCCAACCAAATCAATACTTTCAAGAGTATCAACACTGTCAGTTCACAACCCGAAGGACCCCTGGAAGAATATTTTGGATACAGACCTCAAGCTATTTCACATTGGAATTGATACTGGATCGAAGCAACATTAATAGAAGGAGGACTCCAAATTGACGACCCAGTATTCCAAAATCTTTGGACCAAATATCATGGACTACACATGGATTGCTGGAACAAAGATGATTGTTACAGCAATCATAACTGTGGCGAAATCCAATCCACCATAAGAAGAGCAGCTGACACTCAATAGAATCACAAACAAAAATAAATGCATCACCAAATGATGTGGAAAGCAATATTTCGTTGGAAGATTTCAATGGGCAGAAACAGAATAAAGCAATCTAATTGAATCAAGAGTTACATCCAGCCCTAGTTCTGATTCCCTTGATTATTGTAACTTCACCAAGTCATTGCAAAGTATTTATTTGGTAGATGTTGATAAGCAACCCATTGCCAACAGCCAAAGTCAAGACAGCTTTCAGAAAAATTCAAGATAATATCGACAACATTGAAGCAGACATAAAATTCGCAAAACGCAATCACTTCCCCTAGCAGCATTCATATGGTAACAGAATGATGTAAGAAGAATCCCCAAGAATGGTCTGCAATCTTATACTGACTGCGCAAATGCAAGCATAATCTAACACCCTGTGGCAAACAAATAGAACAACAATGAACAAAGTACAACTTTGGACATACATCCAGACAGTCAATGACGGACTAGAAAGGCTTGGCACACTACCTGTGACAAGCATGGCAAAAGACATGCTAACATGGAAGCCATTGGGAATTGAAACAGAAGAAAAGATATAGGAAATTGTGAAAAAAGAAGAGTTAGTCATAATGAAAAAAGCGAATCTAAGACAACAAATGATTCTCACTCAACAGAGAGTAATCATGTCAGAAGTGAAAATACTGGAATTCAATTATGGACATCGTGTGCAAAATACAAAAACATTTGGATCAACAACTGAAGGTAAGAAGCCCAGACCAGGCTGAATTGAAACATGACCTGCAGGAAATGCTGGCACAGTTGGAGAATTTTAAGCAATTGGCCAAAAAGAATCGGGAACAGGTATCCCAAATTCTAAAATTCACAGAGAAATACACAGAAGACAAAGAGAAAAATGGACAAGACATGAAAGGGAATGAAACTGTGCAGTAATCAGTCATGGACAGGAAGAAACTGTGAGGATGGGAAGTGCAGTTGGCTTGAAAGAGTGGCAGCAAACCCAAGAGGTTCAAAACTGAACAACAGAAGCTAAGATATACCGGTCACGGTTGTGTCGAGCAAGGATTGATGAAAGACATATGGGGAATACAAAGGGAATCGGGGTGTGTGGGTAGGAATCAGGTTTTGTAGAAAAAAATAAGGTTTTGTTGAAAGCAATCAGGTTTTGTTGGAAGAAAACAGGTTTTGATGGTCGCATTGTAAATATGGTGTGATGTTATGGCATGTGTTGCAGTTGGAAAGGGTGGCGTACATAGTTGGGTGAAGTTGGGATCAATTTCGGAAAGAGCGAGTAGAGGTGATGACAGTTGGGATAGCTGTATATATGCAGGGTGGATTTGCGGAGGATAGGTGTGTTCTTCACTCATTCTCTAGTCTACAAACAATCAGGAGCTTCGGTACCGACCTCTGTTCACTTATGTGATTCCGGATTTCGAGTCTCTGGTCTTATTTGCAGTACTTGCATTCTGAAGCTTAGTTGAGTTTTTCTAACCCCTATAACTCCGAGCCACAAAACCTTGACAGAAGAACGAATCTACAATCGATTCTACCCATTATAATTCAGTATATTTGCTGCTATTATCACCAAAGCTGCTAATACTTTTGTCATCGTCCTTGCAACCCCATGTGCCTGGTGTTTCAGTCAATTAATAACCATGAAAACTGGTTAACGGTACACAGTTTCTGGAAACACATTGGCGTATTGTTCATCTGGAAATTTCGACGAGAAGGATCCACTCTCTTTGAGTAAATGCCAGTGTACGATAGCAACAACCACAGGGATCTCGCATCAATTTCTTCAACTTAGCCGGTCGCACCACAAACCTATTTGAACAAGTACCTTTACATGTGTTCGATAGCATCGAGGCTATCCTCACAGAATCCGAAGAACCCCTTGGAGCCAATTTTTGGGATAAACCACAAACAGTTTTCCCCTGGAATTGTCATTGGACCGAAGCAGCATGTAATGGAGGAGTACTGGCAATTGACCATCCAGTATTCAAAACTTTTTGAACCAAATATTACAGTCTGCATATCGACTGCTAGGATGAAGAACCATATTACTGTGAATACAACTGCAGAGAAACAGATACAACAATAGGAAGGGCACAGAATGCACAATCGGAGACCACGATTAAGACTCAGTTAAAAGATATAGCAGCCAATCTGTCGTGGTCAGATTACGTCAAAAAAAAGCTCAAAAAACGAAAAGCAGTTGACCACAGAAGACCAGGAGAAAACCTCTTGTGGATATTAGGAATCCCACCTCTGGTTATTATTACAACTGCAGAGGGTCACGATATTTTTTGTTGGTAGATGACCAATCCAGTCCTGGAAGCAGATATCGAAGGAGCAATCCAGGATAGCCAAGACAGTATCCAAGAAGACAGGGATGGTTTAGAAACAAATGAACCTTGCTCACTTTCCACTGCCGACTTCATTCATCAATGACTGGAGGTCACAAGAATCATCAAAACCAAGCCACAATGCGACACTGACCAGTGTATTACAATTGGAACTTCAGAATAAACGCAGACAAATACCGAGATCATGAACGAAGAGCAACTGCGGTGTCACATCAAAGATATCCATACCGGACTGATAGCTCTAGCTCGGTTACCAACAACCAGCCGATTGAACGAATTGCTGAAGGTGTAGCTATCTGTAAAAGATGTGGAAGCACATATATTGGAAATGTTGGGAGAGAATGAGAATCTAGGGCAGGAGTTAGTTATGACACAACGAAAATTGGCAGAAGTGGAAGGAAAAGTTCCACAATTCAATCATGAAGGAATGGAGATGAAGATATGCAGTCTGGTACAACAACTGGAGGAAAGGAATCCAGATCAGGCGGAATGAAGGCGAGACCTGAAAGACACTCAGGCACAGATGGAGAAATTGAAGAATATAGCGCAGGAGAACCAGGAACAGGTAACCGGGATGCCACGTCTGACACAACAAAAAATCACGGGTGAACTTGAAATGAAGGATCAAGAAGAGAAGGGCCACAAAATTGCCCGTTTTGCTGGAATAGATAGAAAGAAACTATCAGAGTGGAAGGTGCAGCTGGCCTTGAAGATTGCAGGAAAACCCAGGACGATCAACACAGAACAGAAGAAATTGAGGTACACAGTAGGATGTCTCCAGGGTGTAGCCATGGCACAGCTTATGCCACATTGCAAAGAACCTACTGGGGAAGTAAAACTCAATTCTTTGAAAAATCTATTTGACATCTTCAATATTGTTTTCGGAGATCCAGATTAAGCAGCAATGGCAAAGAGGGATCACTGGAGACTGAAGCAACAAAATCACAAATTCTCCCAGTATTACGCAGAATTGCAGTTATATGTAGTGCATGTCTAGTGGAATGCGGAAGCCCAGCTAGATGCTCTTCGAAATGGATTGTCCAATCAGTGGAAAGACTCCCAACAACATGCAGAGTTGCCAGACAACTTGATCGAATTGGTCAAGCTGCGCTCGAAAAGCGATTTTCAATTGAGAGCTCGGGCCGCGGAAAGGATTTAAATAGGATGGGAAGGGGGCTACAAGATGTTCGAATTGACAATCAATACCACATCAGCTCCAGAGTCGGCACTGGCAGAAACAGTAAAAGGATACTGCGGTCCTGAACCAAAATGACCACTCTGCAGTCAAGGGAAGGAAGATAACCGCGGAAGACCGGAAGTGTCGAAGGGAAGCAGGGTTGTGTATGTACTGTGGGAATTCAAGGTACATTGCAGCAACTTGCCCAAGGAAGATGAAGGCAGTAGCAGGACAGACGGAGGTGACACCTTTCAGGATGGCAGGAAATGAGTTTGATCCAGATTGAGGTAATATGGGAAAAGGAAAGGAAGTGGAGTCGGGAAAAGTTTAGTTCAGTGCAATCAAGATAGCAATTGCGCGGGAAAAAAATATCCTTTGTCAGTTAATGCTAGTTGTGGTATTTCGCAGTTTTGATTTGAAATTGCAGAAATGAAAGAATGCTCTATGGAGAGCAAACATATCGTACTGAAATGATAATTGAGGATAGAAGATAAAATTATTGATACCCCCGCTTTGATAGACTGTGTAGCTATTGGAATAGCATTCATTGACAAAGTATTCGTCTACCATCATCATTTAAAAGAGAAGTAATTGAAAGATCCTTGGGAGTTGGAAGTTGTAGACAGAAGACACATTGAGTGAGGAACGATTACTACCATGGCCAAACTCGACTTGCGAATACCTGGACATGAAGAACAGTTACCTGCATTTGTTACAAAACTCCGCCATTATCCGATAGTATTGGAACTACCATGGCCACAACTAGGGCTACCAACTGTTGCAAATTACGGGTCTGGGTTGGTTCCGGTTCGGAACCACCCATGGGGCCAAAGCGCCCAATTTAAAAGTGGTTCCGACACGGAACCGAACCGGACCCGCCGGATTTTGGCGGGTTTATTCTCCAAAATTGACGCTCCAATTAAGTATTTGAGTTCTGATTGGATCGCAACATGTTATATACGTAAATTATGCAGTTTTTGACGCTCTTTGACCTCCCGCTCTCCGATTTGCGATATGATTAGTATTTGTTGAGTCGCGGCGAAAAACAGTCAATTTTGACCGCATTTTTGGCTTTATTTCACAGCGACTCAACAAATACTAATTGTATAGCAAATTAGAGAGTGGGAGGTGAAAGAGCGTCAAAAACTGCATAATCTACGTATATAACATGTCGCGATCCAATGAGAACTCAAATACTCAATCAGAGCAGGAAAGCTGTGATTATTGGGGCCAATGAAAAATAAGGCGCTGCTGTAGGTAAAACCCACCAATACCTGGCGGGTTTCAGTTCGGTTGCGGGTTGGAACCACTTGTGAGTGGGGGGTTTGGTTCCTTGGAGGTTCCAGAACCAACCCAGAGCCACGGGTCTGGTTCCGAACCGGACCGGGAACAGGTAACCCGAACACGTTGCTAATACTAGCCACAACTCCACTATGTTAAGGTCAAATTCCAAATGAAAAGAATCAGATTCGAAAGCAGTTATTGTCAACAACATGGTGAATACCATTCGAGTGTGTGGGTATAGGGCAATCGTATGCACGTAACGGAACCAGATGAACCTATGCTGGATATTTGCGAAGTTGCGGCAGTACTGTTGATGAGATGAACCAAGAGGGAAAAACTCCAGGCGTACACAGTAATATAATATGAGATCAACAAGGCCCAATCAGTAAAGGACCTTCAGGAAAAACCGCCGGAACTGTCAAGGTTTCAAGGCTCGGAGTTCTAGGGGTTATAAAAACCAAACTAAGATAGTGGGTATAAGGGGGCAGTGATCGCGGGTACTGCGTAATCGACAAGAGACTCGAATTCCGGAATCACCGAAGTGAACAAAGGTTGGTGCCAAAGCTATTGATTGTTTTGTAGACTAGAGAACGAGTAAAGAACAAACCTATCCTCCGCAAATCCAGCGTCCTTATATACAACTAACGCGACCGTCGTCACCCTTGCTCACTCGTTCCAAAATACATCCAAACCTCACTCAACTATGTACGCAACCCTTTCAACCCATAACCCACAACATAACCATCACGCCATATTTACAACGCAACCGTCAAACCTGTTTCCCTTCCTCAAAACCTGATTCCTTTCACCGAAACCTGTTTCCCTTCTTCGAAACCTGATTCCTTCCATCGAAACCTGTTTCCCTCGTATTCCTCATAACCTCTTCATCGATCCATACTCCTACTCCAATCCTCATTCGACACAACCGTGACAGAAGCTCCCCCTCCCATATGCCGAGTACCTATGAGGTTGTTGATCCGGGTTTGCCAGGTTGTTCTGCGTGAAATATATCGATAGCTTGAAGTTCGTCCACATTGATTGCTGGTTCCCAGCTCCTTTCATCGTAGCCTTTCCACTTGACCAGATACTGCAGCTTCCTCCGGAACACTCTGGAATCCTCGACGCTTTCCACTTCGTATTCTTCTTCTCCGTCCACGACAACTGGAGGTGGTGCTGATTCGATCTGTCCTTGTAAAGGATCCTCCGAAACTTTGCTTAACCGGGAGATTGGTTGTACTGGATGGATGTGGAGGTCCTTGGGTAATTGTAACTGATAAGCCCACGGACTGATAACTTCGGAGATCTCATAAGGTCCCAGGCGTTTCCAGTGCAGTTTCTTGCTGGAACGCTGTGTTGCAATGTTCCTGGCATCCATCCATACCCTGTCCCCAACGCACATCTTCACTCCCTCTCGTCGGTGCTTGTTCGCTTGTTCCGCTTGGATGGCTTGTGCCCCAGTCATCTCGGCCTTCATCTGTTCAAAAATACTACTCATCATTTGGGAGAGAATATTTGCATTTACTTCCCTAATATCGTTTCCGTTTTGAACTGGATGTTGACTGAAGGTCATCCTTGGGTGGAACCCGTAATTGCCGAAGAATGGTGAACATCCTGTTGTCTCCGACGTGTGATTGTTTGACGCGAATTCGGCCATGGGTAGCCACTGTGTCCAGTTGTTCTGTTGATAATTGACGAAGGCTCTGAGGTACTGTTCCATAACGGCGTTCATTCGCTCTGATTGTCCGTCCGTTTGTGAATGAAATGCTGTTGACAGCCTTCGATCGATGCCAAGTCTTTCGCAAACATGTCTCCAAAACTCTGAAGCGAACTGGTGTCCTCTGTCTGATACTATAGTGTCCGGTAAACCATGCAACTTCAACACCTCTCGTATAAACATCTCGCCCAGCTTTTTCCCATCAGTATCATCCCGGCATGGAACCAGATGCTTCATTTTTGACAACCTATCGACCACCACCCATATGGCGTTACACCCTTCACTTTCTGGTAATCCTACCACGAAATCCATACTCAGATTCTTCCATGGTTGTAGTGGTACTTCCAATGGTTTGAGCCATCCATGGATCTTTTGATGCGTTGCCTTGCTGCATTGACAGATATGGCAGTTTCGTACATACATATCCACGTCTGATCTCATTCCCTGCCACTGATAATTCCTTTTGAGGAGTTCATGGGTTTTGGCTCGTCCTGGATGACCGGCGGTGGGGTTATCGTGATGTTCTTTGATCAACTGGAGTTCGTCTGGTGTTTCGTTGTTGACGACTTCCGTTGCGTTGACGCACAATCCTTCACTGCTGTCGAACGGGCAGTCCCTACAAATGTTTTGAATCGAGTTCCACAATTCCTTTGAATCAACCTCTTTCTCATCCCGATTAACCACTTCCGCAAACGCTACCACTAATCGCTGTTGTATTCTCTGATCAAGATTCTCTGTTTTTAGCACGATTTGTTGGGTTTTTTCTGCCCCCCCCTTCAGAGGAATGACTCCTGGCATTCTAGTGAGTGCATCGGGCTTCTGACCTTGTTTTCCTGGGCGGTATATAATCTTGAATTTGAATCTTGACAGAAATTCGGACCACCTTGTTTGTCTTCTGTTGAGTAGCTTTGACGTCATGAAGTACTCAAGGTTCTTGTGGTCTGTCACTATTTTAATTCGATGTACTGACCCTTCACATTCTGGTCTCCATTGCTCTAGGCTTTTAACGATGGCTCCCAACTCCTGATCATAGATTTCGTAATTTTCTTCCGCAGGTGTATGTTTCTTGGAGCAGAATGCTACTGGATGAAGAATTCCTTGACCATCGTACTGGGAAAGTACTCCAGCAGACACGTAGCTCGATACATCGGTTTCCAAAACGATCTCCTTTTCGTAGTCGAAATGTGCCAGGACTGGTGCTGTCGTAAACGCTTCTTTTAACTTGGCAAAAGCTCTCTTTTGATCGGGACCCCAGTGGAAAGGTACTAGTTTTTTAGTAAGTTTTGTTAATGGTTGAACCACCCTGCTATAATTTCTTATAAACCTTCGATAGAAGTTGGCGAATCCTAAAAATGCTTGAACTTCCTTGAGTTTCCCGGGTGCTTCCCATTCTTTGACAGCTGTTACTTCTTCCGGATCCATTCTAATTCCGTTTACCCCGACTATCAGTCCCAGGTACTTGACTTCCTGTTGCTGAAACTCGCATTTTTCGGCTTTCAAATATAATCCGGCATCTTTCAATGTTGTCATTATGGCCCTGACGTGTTCCTTGTGTTCCGTTAGATTATCACTGTAGATAGGAATATCGTCCAGAAAAGCTGTGCAGAAAATGTCCAATAACGGTCGAAGGGTATCATTGATGAATTCTTGAAAAGATGCTGGTGCGTTGGTGAGTCCGAAAGGCATAACCAAAGATTCGAACAGGCCATAGCGAGTTCTGAACGCTGTTTTCCATTCGTCTCCTTCTGCAATTCGGATCATATTGTAGGCATCTCGTTCATTCAATTTGGTATACCACTTGGCTTTTGACAATCCTAACAGGGTTTCCTGAATTAACGGGAACGGATATCGATTCTTTATCGTTCCTTCATTCAAGCCTCTGTAGTCCACGCACAACCTTAATCCTCCCTTTGATTTTGGTGCGAATAGAACTGGCGCTCCACATGGTGATGACGACGACCTAATAAACCCCTTTGACAAATTCTTTTCAATTCACTCCTTAAGGACCTGTAATTCTTCTCTTGACAGACTGTAAATTGGTCCGAAGGGGGGAGTGAATCCGTCCTGGAGGGTGATCTTGTGGTCGTATGGTCTATGTGGAGGTAGTCTTTCAGCGATTACTTTATCGAAAAGAGGGAGGAACTCATGGTATTCCTTAGGAATTAACTGTTCCAGTGGTTTCTCTTGGAGGTCCTTGACTTCTAGGGCCTTATTGATTTCGTATAGAGTTACCACGTATACCTTGAGTTTTTCCTTTTTGTTGCGTCTCATAAATGGGGCTGCTGCTATTGCGCATATATCCAACTTCGGCTTATCTGACTCGGTTATTTCCATATGATTGCCCCATACCCATACGCTCGAATGATGTTGACAATGTTTTTGACAGTAATCGCTTTCGAATCCTATTCTTTTCTTTTGGAACTTGACTGTGACGTCGTGAAGTTGTAGCCATGGCAATCCTAACACGATTGGATAGTGACCTAGCTTTGTAACGAACGCTGGTAATTGTTCTTGATGTCCGCGTACGCCTAAGTCCAATTTAGCCATCGTTGTAATTGTTCCTGATTCGATGGGTCTTCCATCTATAACTTCTAATTCCCTTGATTCTTTTAATTCTTTCTCTTGTAACTGATAATGGCGGACGAAATCTTTGTCAATAAATGCTATTCCAGTAGCTCCGCAGTCTATCAAAGCGTGGGTATCAATGATTCTGTCTTCTATTTTCAGTGAACACTTCACAACGAGATGTTTGCTTTCCATAGAAAACACCTTTATTTCTGCGCTTGATATAGAAAACTGCGAAATACCAAAACTAGCATTAACTGACAAAGGAAATTCCTTTCCAGCACAATTGCCATCCTTATTGCACTGGACTAAACTTTTACCGACTCAACTTCCTTTCCTTTCCCTGTTCCTGAATCTGCGTCTCCTTCATTTGCTGCTTTCCTGAACGGTGAGACTTCCGTTTGCCCTGATGCTGCCTTCAACTTCCTTGGACATGATGCCGCAAAATGCCTGCTATCCCCACAGTACATGCATAATCCTCCTTCCCTGCGTCTCTTGCGTTCCTCCGGTGTAATCTTTTTTCCTTTGACTGCTAAGAGGTCCATTGGTGCAGGGCCGTGATAACCTGCAACTGATCCTGCTGGCGCCGTTTCTGGGGCAGATGTGGTGTTGGTTGTTGGGTCAGACTTTTTGTAGCCTTCCCATTTTCCAGACTTCTTTTCTGCTGCGCGCCTTCTCAGCTGCGAATCCCGTTTTGAACACAGCTTAACAAATTCGACGATACTCTCTGGTTCCTCGATATCTTGTAGAGAGTCTTTGAGTTCATTGGGCAGCCCTTGTCGTAATACGTCCAATTGGGCATCTGCGTCCCATTTGATATCTGCTACGTATCTCTGGAACTCCGGGTAATACTGAGAGAATTCTTGGTCCTGTTGTTTGAGTCTCAAGAGTTCCCTCTTGGCCGTTTGTACCTTATCCTGATCTTCGAAGGCTAAATCCAGCAGGTCAACTAAATCTTTCAGGGTATCGAGCTTAACTTCCCCAGAGATCTCGTCCCAACGTGGCATTATCTGTGCCATTGGTACTCCTTTTAGACATCCAACCGCGTACCTTAGCTTCTTCTGCTCGGTATTGAATGCTCTTGGCTTTCCGGCAATCTTCAAGGCCAGTTGCACCTGCCATCCTCGGAGTTCTTTCCTGTTTTCTCCCGAGAAGCTGGCAATATCATTTACCTTCTCATCTCTTTCTTCTCATTCCCTTACTTCTCCCGTCCTTCCTTCTGTCAACTTCAAGACTCGGATCACCTGCTGTCGGTTCTCTTCCGCTAAATTCTTGAACATCTCCAATTGTGCCTGGGCATCTTCCAGGTTTTGCCTTATTTCCGCCAGGTCCGGGTCTCTTTCTTCTAGTTGTTGTTCTAGGTTCCGGACCATTTCTTCCAGGTCTCCATGACTGCATACCGGAGTCTCTCCCTCCTTTGATTCTAATGCCTGTTGCGTCAGCTGCAACTCCTGTTTCAGGTTGTCCCGTTCCTGAATGACTTTCTCTGCTTCTGCCAACAATTCCGATATCTGTACTTCCGCATCTCTCAAAGATTTGCGTTCCTTTTGCAACTCGCTCAATCTGCTGGTGGTCGGAAGCTGGGCTAGTGCTGTTAGCCCAATGTTGATGTCCTGGATGTGACTCCGGAGTTGTGCTTCGCTCATGGCTTCCGTGTCCTTTGCTGCCACATTCTGTAACTCCAGTTGTAATTCCCTGGTCAATGTGACATCGCGGGTTGATCTTGAGGATTCTTCTGACATCTTGGCTGTGATGTTGGGAGGCTGCTGCGAGGAGGTTGGCTGCTGTAAAACGGGAACGAGATTTTTTGTTTAGGTGATTTTTCACCTGGTCGATGTTGTCCTGGATCTGTTGAACTGCTGCTTCGATTTCTGCTTCCAGGAATGGATTGACCATTTACCAGAAAAACACTTCGTGTTTGCTGGGTGTTGTTGCAATGATCAGCGGAGTTGGTAAAGGAGCCGGATGTAATTCCCTGTCTACTCCCTTTCCTTTGTTTGCCTTCCGTTCGTTGTAATCTGCCCACGAAACTTGGCTTTCTGCCTCCTTCTGTGTTGCTTTGATCGTCGATTCCGATTTTGAAGATAGAGCCTCTACTGCTCTTCCAATTGTTGTGTGTGTGCCTCCGCAGTTATGTTCGCAGTAACAGGGTTCTTCGTCCTGGCAACTGACGTGGAGGCCGTAATACTTGGTCCGAAAACTCTTAAACACTGGATCGTTGATGTGAAGTCCTCCTCCGTTTCTTGCGGCTTCCGTCCAGCAACTGTTCCAGGGGATACTGCTTGTGGTTCGTCCCAGAAGTATTCTTCGAGGGGTTCTTCGGTTTCGAGGATGATTGCGTCGATGCTATTGAATGCGTTCAATCGTTCTTGTTCAAAAAGATTGCTGGTTCGACCAGCTAATTCGAAGAAATTGATTCGAGATTTGAGGTTTGTTGCTGTCGTATGCTGGCATTTAAAACAGCGTGGATCCTTCGCGTCGATGTTTCCACAGGCACACAACACAGGAGTGTCTCCAAAAGCTGTGTACTGTGAGTTTGTTTTCAAAGTTTCCAACTGATTTAAACACGGAGCAAAGGGAATTGCAACGTCTGTGGCAAAAGTAACAACCGCTTCGGTGATGATAGCGGCACATATACTGAATTATAACCAGTAGAATCGATTGTGGACTCGTTCTTCTGTCAAGGTTTCAAGGCTCGGAGTTCTAGGGGTTATAAAAACCAAACTAAGATGGTGGGTATAAGGGTGCAGTGATCGCGGGTACTGCGTAATCGACAAGAGACTCGCATTCCGGAATCACAGAAGTGAACAAAGGTTGGTGCCGAAGCTATTGATTGTTTTGTAGACTAGAGAACGAGTAAAGAACAAACCTATCCTCCGCAAATCCAGCGTCCTTATATACAACTAATGCGACCGTCGTCACCCTTGCTCACTCGTTCCAAAATACATCCAAACCTCACACAACTATGTACGCAACCCTTTCAACCCATAACCCACAACATAACCATCACGCCATAATTACAACACAACTGTCAAACCTGTTTCCCTTCCTCAAAACCTGATTCCTTTCACCGAAACCTGTTTCCCTTCTTCGAAACCTGATTCCTTCCATCGAAACCTGTTTCCCTCGTATTCCTCATAACCTCTTCATCGATCCATACTCCTACTCCCATCCTCACACGACACAACCGTGACAGGAACAGTCAATACCGAAGGATTCTCATGAGTTCCTCCCTCTCTTTGCCAAAGCAATTGCTGTAAAACTACCACCACATAGACTATACAACCACAAGATCACACTGCAAAAGGTATTTACTCCTCTTTTCAGACCAATCTACAGCCTATCAAGAACGGAGTTACAAGTTCTTAAGAAGTGGATAGAAACGAATTTCTCTACAGGATTCATTAGGTCATCGTCATCACCATGTGGAGCTCCAGTCCTATTCCCACCTACACCAAACCGAAGCCTACTGTCATAGGTGGATTACAGAGACTTGAATGAAGGAATGATGAAACACCGATTTCCATTGCCATCAATTGAGAAAACACTGCTGAGACTGTCGAAAGTCGAATGGTATACCAAGCTGGACATCCAAAATGCCTATAATATGATCCCAATGGCAGAATGACATGAGTGGCAAACGGCATTTAGAACTCGCTATGGCCAGGTTGAATCATTGGTGATGCCCTTCAAACTCAACACTGCACCAGCAAGCTTCCAGGAATTCATCAATAACATTATCCACCCCTTTCTGGATGGCTGTTGTACAGCCTGTTTGGACGACATCCTCATCTACAGAGACAGTCTAACAGAAGGCAAGAAACACGTCAGGGCTATAATGACAATGCTAAAAGAAGGCAGGTTATATTTAAAAGCCGAACAATGCGAGTTGCATCAACAAGAGGTGAGATATTTGGAACTAATAGTTGGGGTAAACGGAATGAGGATGGACCCGGAGAAAGTAACAGCTGTCAAGGCATGGGAAGCACATGGCAAACTCGAAGAAGTCCGGCCATTTTTAGGATTCACCAACTTCTTTCGAAGGTTGATGAGGAATTATCGCCAGGTGGTTCAACTATTGACGAAACTTACGAAGTAGCTGGTACCTTTTTACTGGGGCCCCGAACAGGAGACAGGATTCGCCAAGTTCAAAGAAGCATTAACAACAGCACCAGTCCTGGCACACTTTGACTACGAAACAGTGATTGTTCAGGAAACTGATGCATCCAATTATGTATCTGCCCGAGTACTATGTCAATACGTCGATCAGGGAATCCTCCACCCAGTGGCATTCTCCTCCTAGAAATATACACCTGCTGAAGACAATTACGAAATCCACAATCAAGAATTGGTAGCCATCGTTTCAAGCCTTGAACAGTGGAGACCGGAAAGCGAGGGGTCAGTACATCCAATTGACATGCTGACAGATCACACGAACCTGAAGTATTTCATGATGTCAAAACTGCTCAACAGAAGACAAACTAGATGGTCCAAATTCTTGTCAAGATTGTAATTCCACATTGTATATCGCCTGGGAACACAGGGTCAAACGCCCGATGCACTAACCAGACTGCCAGGAGACATTTCTCTGAAGGGGGGGTGCATGAAAAATCCAACGAATCGTGCTGAAGACGGAGAATCTTGAGCAAAGAATACAAAAGGTACTGGAGGTAGCGTTCGTGGAAGTAGTAAATCGAGATGCAGATGAAGTCAGTTGAGAAGAGTTTTGGAATTGGATCAAGATCCTATCCAAGGACTGCCCGTTCGACAGCAGTGAAGAACTATGTGCCAACACAGTGAAAACTGACAAAAAGAAAGCTCCAGAAAAATCTTGAACAGATAAAGGAACATCATGATTGCCCAGCAGCTCGACATCCAGGAAGAGCAAAAACCCTTGCGTCATTTATAGGGAATGATCAGTGGCAGGTGATCAGGACAGACGAGGATAGGTATGTACGGAACTGCCATACATGTGAACGCAGCAAGGCAATTGATCAAAAAGTCCACGGATGACTCAAACCACGGGAATTACCACAACAACAATGAAAAAATCTGAGCATGGACGTCGTGGTGGGGCTAACGGAGAGTGAGGGATATAATCCCATATGGGTGGTAGTTGACACATTATCACCGATGAAACATCTGCTACCATGCTGGGACGGTACAGACGGAAGCAAACTGGGCAAAATGTTCATAAGTGAGGTGTTCAAATTGAATAACTTACTGGATACTATAGTATCGGACTGAGGACTCCACTTTGCTTCGGAGTGCTGGAGACTGGTTTGTGGAAGACTGGGAATCGAACAAAGACTCTCAAACCCCTTTCATCCACAGACTGACAGCCAAAGGGTACGAATGAATACCGTTTTGGAATGATATTTCAGAGCTTTCTTCAACTATCCACAGAATGACTGGATGCAGTGACTCCCCATGGCTGGATTCGCGTCAAACAATCACACTTCGGAAACAATATGATGCTCACCATCCTTCAGCAATTATGGATTTCATCTGAGAATGACTTTTAGTCAACATCCAGTTCAAAATGGAAACAATATCGGGAAAGTAAACGCAAACATCCTCTCCCAACAGTTAAACAGAATGTTTGAACAAACAAAGGCTGAGATAACTCAGGCACAAGCTATTCAAGCAGAACAGGCAAACAAGTATCGATGAGGAGAAATACAGATACAGACTGCCGACCAGGTGTTGATGGATGCCAGAAACATTGCAACACGGCAACCCAGCAAGAAGTCAGATTGGATACGCATGGAACCATATGAAATCATGCAGGTCATCAGCCCATGGGCATATCATTTGCAGTTACCCAAAGATCTCCACATTCACCCAGTACAACCAATCTCCGGCTTGAGCAAAGGTTTCAAGAACCCTTTACCAGGACCAATGAAATCGCACCACCCCCAGTCATTCTGGGCGGAGAAGAGGAATACGAAGTGGAACCAATCGAGTATTCCGAAGTGTTTCAATGTTGGTTGCAATATGTGACCAAGTGGAATGGCGACGATGAAAGAAGCTGGGAACCGGCAACCAACATGGATTGACTTCAAGCCATTGACGTATTTCATACAGAACAACCTGGCAAGCCTGGATCGACAGCCTTTTAGGAACTCGGATTGTGGGAGGGGCACCTACTGTTACGGTTGTGTCGAGCAAGGATTGATGAAGCACATAAGGGGAATATGAGGGGAATCAGGTTTTGTTGCAAGGAATCAGGTTTTGTTGGAAGGAAACAGGTGTTGATGGTTGCGCTCTAAATATGGCGTGATGTTATGGCGTGAGTTGTGGTTGGAAAGGATTGCGTTCATAGTTGGGTCAAGTTGGAATGTATTTCGGAACGAGTGTGTAGAGGTGATGACGGTCGCGTTAGCTATATATATGTAGGGTGGGTTCGCAGATGATAGGTTTGTTCTTCACTCATTCTGTCATCTACAAAACAATCAATAGCTTCGGCACCAACCTCAGTTCATTTCTGCGATTCCGGATATCGAGTGTCTTGTCATGTCCGCAGTACTTGCATTCTGAATCTGAATTTAGTTTTTATAACCCCTAGATCTCTGAGCCACGAAACCTTGACAAGCCTGTGGTACGTACCAACGAATAGCCTTGGTATAGTTGATACAACTCTGCAATGAGATCACTGGAACAGAGGAGCACAAATTGCTGACAGAGCTCATGGATTTGCAAGATCAGTCAGTCAGGGTTCAAGACAATGAAGTAACGGTCTACCGGGAAATGTTGAAGTTCACACCATGGGATGGGGAATATTCTCAGTATTATGCCGAATTCTTGGTATATGTAGTGGACGCCAAATGGAATTTGGAAGCCAAACTCAATACATCGCATCACAGGTTGCCCAACAAGTGAAATGACTGCCGAAACCTGCCAACATAATCGAAAATCTCAATTAATTGGTCAAGTTGTGCAGAAAAAGGGACTTATAAATAACAGCAAAAGCTGTGGAAAGGAAGTCAGGAAGATGAAAAGTAGATTATGAGAAACCTGACCCAACAACCAACATGACATCCGCCTCTGGAATGGCACATGCAGGTACGATAGCAAGCTACTTCGGCCTTGTGCCCATGCATCTCACTGTATTCTATGGAAGAAAGATTATACCAGAGAAACAAAAGAGCCAAACGGATGGAGGGCTAGACATACATTGTGGAGACCGTAGGCACTTTGCTGCATCATGCCCAAGGAAATTGAAGGCGGCAGCAGCACAACTGGAAGTAACACCATTTAGGGATTCAGGAAAAGAAAAGGAAGTAGACAAGGCAACAGAAAAGAAAGTGGAGTTGAAAAAAGTTTAGTCCTGTACAATAAGAATGGCAATTGTGCTGGAAATATATCTCCTTGGTCAGTCAATGCTAGTTTTGGCATTTTACAGGTTTCTATTCAAAGTCCAAAAATATACGAATCATGTACAGAATGCAATCTCATGGTGGCAAAATGTTCACTGAAAATAGAATGAAAAAATCTCAATACTCACTCATTAGTCGAATGCGGAGCTACTGGAATAGCATTCATTTACAAAGATTTTGTTCACCATCATCTGATAAAAACAACAGAATAACAATATTCAAGGGAATTAGAAATCATAGATGGAAGACCCATCAAATCAGGAACATTTATAACCATGGCTAAATTGGACATAGGGATATGTAGACATCAAGAACGGTCATCAGTGTTCATTACAAAGCTAGGACGCCATCCGATAGATGTGGAACAACCATGGCTACAACTTTACAATATTATGATCAAATTCCAAAAGAAAAGAATAGAATTCGCAAGAAGTTATTGTAAACAACACTGCCAAAATCATTCAAGTATATGGGTAAGGGGAGATTGTATGGAAACGACAGCAAGTCCTGAGAAGTCAAAACTGGATATCTGTGCCATAACAGTAGTAGTATTCATGAGACGCAATAAAGAGGAAAAACAGAATGTTGACATGATAGTCTTCAAGACAATCATCCTGGCCTTTCGAGTATAACACCTCAGGGAAAAACCATTGGAACAGCTGATACCAAAGAATGCTGTAAGTTCCTTGCACTGTTTGACAAAGAAATGATGTAAAAAATACCACCACATAGACCATACGATCACAAGATTACTGTCCAGGAAGGGTTCACACCTGTATTCATAACAATATACAGTTTGTCAAGGGAGGAATTACAAGTCTTGAAAGAATGGACTGAATGAAACATATCACAAGGTTTTATCACATCAGCATCATCACCATATGCAGCCCTGGTATTGTTCGCACCAATACTGAATGGAGGCCTATGATTGTTTATTGATTACAGAGGCCTGAACTAGGGGACAATGAAAAATTGATATCCATTGCTGTTGATCCAGCAAACATTTTTCAAATTGTCAAAGGCCAGATGGTGCACCCAACTGGATGTTCGGGATACCTATAATATAATTACAATTGCCAATGCAAATCAGTGGATAACAGCATTCAGAACTTGCTACAGCCTGATCAAATTGTCATCAATGCCTGTCAGACTCACCAATACACCAGAATTCTTCCATGAATTTGTCAACGATATACTGCACACCTTCTTGGATATCATGAGCACAGCATTCTTTGATAATATCTGAATTTATAGCAATGACCAAACGGAACATAAGGAACCCATGAGAGCAGTGATGACAACTTGAAATGAATCTGGGCTATACCAGAAACCAGTGCAATTCAAATTGCATCACCAAGATGTCAAGTGCCTAGGATTAAGAGTTAGAGTAAACAGAATCCAAATAGTCCTGGAAAAAGTAACAGCAGTTAATGAATGGAAAACACCCAGAAAACTCAAAGAGATACAAGCATTTTCAGGATTTGCCAACTTTTATAGAATATTCATTAACAATTACGGCAGGGTGGTTCAACCATTGGCGAACTTGTGAAAAATTCTTGTACCATTTCAGTGGCAACCCAATCAAAAAGGAGTATTCGCTAAACTCAAAAATGCGTTTACAACAGTGCCAGTCCTACTATATTTTGACGACTAATAAGTCATCCTCTTGGAAATAGACAACTCCAGTTATGTGTCCCCAGGGGTACTGTCATACTACGATGATCAAGGAATCTTTCACTCACAATCATTTATTGAGAAGGAACACCCAGCAGTGGAAGAGAACTATGCAGTCTGAGATCAAGAGTTAGGCACTATTGTGAAAAAAGTTGAACAATGAAGATCAAAAAGCAACAGGGTAAATACACCTGATCCAGATATTGGCAGATAATAAGCACCTTGAGTACTTCATAACGTCCAAATTACTAAATAGATGAAAAACCATATGGTTCAGGTTTCTGTCACGATTCAAGTTTGAGATCATCTACCTTCAGGGATAGTCCAGATGGAAGCCCAATTCACACACCAGAATGCCTGGTGATATTTATCTGAACGGCTGGAGTATAAAAAACTCTACAAATCATGCTGAACACCAAAAGTCTTGATAAAAGCATACAGAAAGAACTCATGGTGGCATTTGCGGAAGTTGTAAATCAAGGCCAAGAAGTCAATTCAAAGGAGTTATGGAACTTGATTGAAAATCTATTCAAGGACTGTCCACTCGACAGCATCGAAGGACTATGTGTTGACGCAACACAAATCTGCAACAAGCAGGGTTCAGAAAAACTCTGACTAATACAAGAACATCACAATCCACCAATGGCTGGACACCCTGGACACGCCAAATCTCTAAAACTACTCGATACAAATCATTACTGGCAATGAATGTAACAGTCCATGTACAGGTACATTCGGAACTACTACATATGCCAACACAGCAAGACAAGAAACCAAAAGCCACATGGATGGCTCAAACCACTGTCAATACAGCAACAACCATAGAATTGATTGGCTCTGCTTTGTCTGCTTCAATCAAGAGTTCTAAGATGTAAATGTTAAAAAGGATAGGGAACACTGGCAACCCCTGGGGAACTCCTGTTTCTTTCCCTATTGTCTTTCTCTTTCTTCCATCCACCTTTCCCTCGGTCTTTCTCCCCGACATGAAACTTCCCACCTATCTGCATACATCTACTTGAAATCCCATGTCTTACATTCTTTCAATCAAATACCCCTTGGCCATATTGGGTAATCCTCCTGTCATGGCCATCAACAGTGTAGCTGCATTTTGTCCCTCTTGCCACCCCTCCTCCAGGGTCTGTATCATCCTTGCGACTGTGCCTAATGGTGATCACCTCTTTGGCCATCCACACTGGCCATTGTGAGGTAGTTGTATAAGCTCACACACCACTGCTATCTGTGTTGCCACCACTTGTTTGACAATCCGCCCTAAACTGTTTTGAAGTGCAATATTCTGGTATGTCTGAGGCATTTGATAACCGGTTTCTCCTGGTTCAGGTAGCACAATTCCTGTTGTGGTCCTCTACTCTCTAGTGTGCTGACCTAATTGTATGGAGGTGTGTACCAAGACACCGATCGTTTGCTTATCTCATGCCCACAGTAATCTAATGCCCATGAAATTGATTTGGTCTGGCGCTAGTGCTTGCCATGTGCAGAGTACTGAAAATGGATCACAGATTTCGTCTTCGTCGATGTTGTCAAATATTGTTATATGGAGTGATGTTGCTGACTTCTGAATTGAATTTACCGGCTGTAGACATTGTACCTCATTGATGAGTGGCGCCTTGTCTTAGGTGGTTGCCAATCCTCTGTCCAGATTCCATAGGGGTTTCACTGTTGGCTCTTTTGCACCCTGTGCATACTTCAGTACTCTCTATATCTGCTGTCCTTCCACCTCTTGCACCAATGTATTCCAGGACTGTCTTTTGATATTATTGACAGCATTTTTGACAGCCTTTCTTGCCTCCTTAACACTTGCTTGGTCTACCTCTCCTGCCTGAAACATTGTCATCTAGTGGCTCAATATCCTGCCCTTCTCTGAAGTGTTACCATTCGACCATTTCTTCGATTTTGCACAAATTCAGGTCTTCTTTGCCTTCTGATTCAGTATGTCCATAAGGTGCTCCCTGATCGTGACTGCCTCCACTTCCACCTCTTCAATCTTGCTTTCATCCAATGGAATATCTCTCCCTGCTCCACCTGCTCCACTCCTCTTTCGCCTGCCTCAGATCCTTCTCTTTCATTCTGTTAATATTCCAACCAGTAACTTTCAAACTCTTGCCATTTGATGATTTCCCCCTGCACTGCACTTCGATTATTCAATGGTCCAACCCATTATTTTCATTAGCCTTGATTGTGGTTTTCACCAAATTATCTGCCACCCCCTATCAGCTTGCTAGGGGAATGTCAATTATCGATTCCCATAGTTGATTTTGTCCAATTGTACTGCAAGTCCATTGTCCATTGTTCATCACTTCCTGGTGGTGTTGCTCCATAAGGTTGTCCATGAAACTGAAATCTGTCCTTTGGCTGCACCATTCATTCCATATAGAGCTGTGCATATTGCAGTCCCTGCTGTCACAGTTGTTTCAAGTGATGATCAGAGATAGAGTAATGATTGATGATAAGAATATGAAAAAGAGGAAGGGAATCAAGTTTCGTTAGAAGGACACATCTTTCTTTGGAAGGAATCAGGTGTCGTTGAAAGGAATGATGTTTTGTAGGAAGGAATCAGCATTTGTTGGTTGCGAGTAAAATATGGCGTGATGGTCATGGCGTGAGCCATGGGTTGAAACGGTTGCCCACATAGTTGGGTAAGGTTGGGATGACTTTCCTAACAAGTCAACCAAGGTGACGACAGTCGTGATAGCAGTATATGACTGATAGATTTACAGAGAGTAAGTTGGTTCTTCACTCGATCTCTGGTCTACAAAACAATCAATACCTTAGGCACCCACTACTGTCCACTGCTGTAATTCCGAATCACAAGTATCTTGTGTTGTTTGCAATAGTTGCAATTCCAATTCTTGGATTGGTTTTTATAACCCCTCGAGCTTCAGGTCATGAATCACTGGCACATGGACAAGTCTACAATCGATTCTACCAGTTAATTTATAGTATATGCGCCATTACCATCACCGAAGCGGCTGTGACTATTGTCAATATCCCTGCATTGATCAGCGCATGGTGTTTGAATCAATTCCCACTTTCGAAAACCGATCAATAGATCACAATTGCTTGTGACACATCTGCGTAGTGTCTATCGGGAAATTTCAACCAGAAGCATCCAACATTGTCGAGTCAATGCCAGTGTACAACAGTAAAAAACCACAACAATCCCATATCAATTTCCTTGACCTAGTAAGTCAATTCACAAACCTTGTTGAACAAGAACCCCTGAACGCCTTTGATAGTATTGACGCTGTTGTTACAGAAATTGCAGAACCCATTGAAGCGTACGTTGGGAACAAACCACAGGCAGTTTCTCCTGGAATAGCTATAAAACGGAAGCTGCCAGTAATAGCGGAGGGTCATCAAACAATGGCCCAGTATTTGGGAACCTGTGGAGCCGATACTATGGTCTTTATGTCGGCTGCAAGTATGAAGAACTGTGCTATTGCGAACATACATGCACAGGCACACACACTCTAATTGACTGGCCAGCAGATACCCAAGCGATGGAATCAGAATCCACAGACAAACCAACAGAAAAGGCCATGGAAAGCCAGGTCTTGTGGAGAAATTACAATGAGCGGAAGCAATACAAGTAAAAGGCAGTAGACCAAGAATTACACCCAGCTCTTTTGCCAACCTCGCTAATGATTGAAGCAACACCAAGAAAACACAAGGTATATGTTAGGTTCAAAAGCTTATGGTCAATCACATCCTCGAAGCTGAACTTGAAGCAGCAATCCAAGAAATATAGGCAAACACAAACGAAGTTGAAGATTATGTGAAACATGAACAACCCCGTTCCCTTCTCACAGCAGCCCCGCAACATCACATTGAAGATGTTGGAAAAATATTCAGAACCAGCTGACGATATGACATTGACTAGTACAGTACAGCCAGAACTGGAAAACGTAACTCGCAAAAACACAGAAGCCATGAACTGGGAACAGCTCAAGACTCATATCCGAGCAATCAACATGGGACTCATAGCTCTGATTCAGTTACCAACCACAAGCAGATTGAACAAATTGCTAAATGAACAGCAATCTGTGAAAAATACGGAAGTGCAAAAATCAGAGTTATCGGAAGATGGAAAGAAAGTCACCACAAAATTGGAGAATTTTAAGCAGTAATTACTTCTGACACTGCAGAAGTTATATACAGGGGCAGAAAAAGCCCTGAAATGTAGTAATGGAGATCTTATGGAGAATGTCCGAAGCCTGGAACAACAATTGAAACAAAGAGATCCTGACCTAGTGGAACTGAGACAAGACCTCGAAGATTCCCAGGCCCAGATGCAGAATTACAACAACTTGGCAGAGGAAGATTGGGAACAGGAAACCCAAATTTTGGGACAAAGAGAAGAAAGAACAGGAGAATGGAAAGAAAGAAAATGGAAGAAAAAGAGATCGGAATTGCCCGCTTTTCAGGACACGACAGGATAGAACTCTGGGAATGAAGAATGGAGTTGGCTTTCGAAGTGACAGGAAAACCTAGAATGTACAACACCAAACAAAAGAAGCCCAGATACACAGTGGACCATGTCGAGGGGATAGCCATGGCAAAACAAATTCCTCATTGTGATCAAATCTCAGGGACAGTACAACGTGACTCTTTGACAGTATGCATTGACCTGTTGCATCCAGCTGTCGGAGACCAGAACCATGCAGCAACGCCCAAGTGGGCACTCTTGATGCTGAAACAATGAGACCGCGAATTCTCCCAATACTTGGGTGAAATCCAGAGATACGTAGCAGATATCAAATAGAACTAAGAATCTCAACCATATGCACTATACCACTGGCTGACCAACGAGTTGAAGGTCAGCCTAAAACATACTGGGATACCACAAAACCGGATTGAATTCGTCAAGTTGTGCTTGAGGAAATATTCACAGCTAAAAGCATGCGAGGCAGAAACCAAGTGACGGAAATGGGAAGGAGACTATAAGAAGTCCCACTCAACGACCAACACCCCATCCGCCCCAGTGGCAGTACCTGGCGCCATGGTCGCCGGATACTTCGGACCTGCACCAATGGACCATTTGGCAGTCAAGGGATGAACGATTACCCCAGAAGAGTGAAAGAGGCCAATGGCAGGAGGATTATGTATGTACTGTGGGGATAGCAGGCATTTCACGGCATCATGCCCACGGAAGTTGAAGGAAGCAGCGGGGCAAGTAGAGGAGACCCCGTTCAGAGACTCAGGGAAGAGGAAGGAAGTGGAAAATGCGACGGAAGTAGAGTTGGGAAAAGTTTAGACCAGTGCAGTAATGATGGTAATTGCACTGGAAACAGATATCCTTGGTCAGTAAATACTAGTTTTGGTATTTCGCATTTCCTATTCAAAGTGCATAAATGAAAGAGTCTTCTATGAAAAGCAAGCACCTGGTTGTGAAACGTTTGCTGAAAATAGAAAAAAAGATAAATAATACCCACTCTTTGATAGATTGCGGAGCTACTGCAATAGCATTTATTGGCAAAGATTGTGTTTGCCATCATCAGATACCAGAAAACGAATTGAATAAATCAAGAGAATAAGAAGTAATAGGCGGAAGACCCTTCGAGTCAGGAAGGATCTCCAAAATGGCTATATCAAACCTAAGAATACGCGGACATCAAGAACAACTTCCAGTGGTAATTTTGAAACTAGGGCACTATCCAATAGTCATTGAACTACCGTGGTTACAACTTCAGAATGACATCATCAAATTCCAAAAGAAAAGCTTTGGATTTGAGAGCAATTGCTGTCCACAACATTGCCGACATCATTTGAGTGTATGGGTATGGGGAAATTACATGCAATAAACAGAGGAACCATACAAACCCAAGCTGGACATATATGCAATATGGGCAACACCTTGTATGAGACAAAACAAGAATGAGAAGCTCAAGATGTACGCAGTGACTCCATATTGAATCCACAAGGCCCTTGAAATACAGAACCTCCAAGAAAAACCGCTGCACCATATAATGCCAGAGAAATACCATGAGTTCCACCCCGTTTTTGACAAAATAATTGCTGAAAGATTATCACCACATAGACCATACAACCCCAATATCACTCTCCAAGATGGCTTCACTCTACCATGGGGACCAATCTATAGTGTATCAAGAGAGGAAGTACAGGTTTTCAAAAAATGCATTGAAACAAACTTGTCAAAAGAATTCAGCAGGTCATCATCATCGCCCTGCGAAACCCTGGTACTGTCTGCACCTGAACCGAATGGAGGTTTACGATTGTGGGAGGATTACAGAGGCTTGAACCAATGCACAATAAATAACAGATACCTGTTGCCATTGATTCAAGAAACACTGTTAGGACTATCAAAAGCCAAATGATAACCCAAGATGGACATCCGGGACTCCTATAAAATGATCACAATAGCTGAAGAAGATCAAAAGAAAACCGCTGTCAGGACCTGCTACGGCCTATTCGAATGTTTGGTCATGCCCATTGGACTCACCAATTCAGCACCCTCTTTCCGAGAATTCATCAATGATGCACTTCGCCTCATATTGGACATCATTGGAACAGCATTTGTGGACAACATCCTCGCATACTCCGACAATTCAAAGGAACATAAAGAAGACGTCCGAGCAATAAGAACAACACTGAAGAAAGATGGATTGTACTTGAAAGCGGAAAAAATGCGAATTTCACGAACAGGAAGTCATATGCTTAGAAATGATAGTTGGAGTAAATGCAATTGGATGGGACCATGAATGGGTGACAGCAGTTAAAGAATGGGAGGCACACAGCAACTTAAAGATGTTCAGGAGTTTTTGCAATTGGCCAATTGCTATGGAGATTTGTACAAAACTACAGTAAGGTGGTCCAACAGATGACGAAACTTAAGAAAACCTAGTTCCATTCCACTGTGGACAGGATCAAAAGATTGATTTTCCCAGTTATATAATGCGTTCACAACAGTACCAGTCCTACCACACTTAAATTACGAAGAGAAAATTGTAGGGAAATGGACATCTCAAGTTCCTTGTCCTCTGGAGTATTGTTACAGTACGACAATCTAGGAATCTTTGACCTGGTAGTATTCTTCTCTGAAATCATACACCTGCAAGGGAGAATTATGAAATCTACGATATTCATCTAGGTACTAGCGTAAAAGGTTTTGAGTAATGGAGACCGGAATCCAAAAAGTCAGTACACCTAATCTCACTGCTCACAGACCATGAAGTCCTTGAATACGTTATGATGCCAAAACTATTCAATAGGAATCAAACAAAATCGTCCGAATTCGTATTAAGATTGAAATCCAAGATTGTATACCACTCATGAAAAGAAGGTTAAAAGTCAGATAAACTTACCAGAATGCCAGCAGACATACCTCGGAAGAGGGGTCAGAAAAAATCCAACAAATTGTGTTAAAGACAGAGAATCATGACAAAGGTCTCAAGAAGGAAGTGGTAATGGGATTCGCGGAAGTGGTAAATCAGGGGGAAGAAAGGGTCGACCCAAAGGAATTATGCCACTGGATTCAACACAAGTGCAAAGACTGCCCAATTGACAGTAGCAAATGATTTTGTGTCAACGCAATTCAAATAAGCAATAAAGAAGGCCCAGACAAACTCTGATTAATGAGAGCACACCACAACACACCAGCAGCTGGACACCCAGGACGAGCGAAAACTGTCAAATTGATCAAAACAACACATCAATAGCAAGGCATGAGAAAAGGTAAAGATTGATATATACGAAACTGCCATATATGCCAATTCAGCAAAACAATTTACCAAAAGACTCATGGATGGCTCAAACAGGAGGAAGTACCAATGGAACAATGGAAGATTTAAGAATGGACTTCATAGTAGGATTATCGGAAAGCGAAAGTCATTACCCCTCATGAGTGGTAGTCCATATGCTGTTGCAAATGAAGCATTAGGTTGCATGCCAAGATAACACAAACAGGAACAGGCTTGGCGAAATGATTTCATGAGATGTGTTCAAGTTGTATGGCTCGCCGGATACTAGAGTATCGGACAGAGGACCCCAATACGTATCGGAATTCTGCAAACAGGTTTGTTAAAGATTGGGAATTGAATGAGGACTGGGAACTGCATTTCATCGACATATAGTGTTAGCAATGGTCCCCAAAGGCTAGAACGGGCCGGGTTGGAGTTGAAACCGAATCCGAATTGTTTCAACGGGTTTTACCGCATCAAAAATCCTGACCATTGCAATTAGGCCGGTTTTAGCACCAAAACCTGCCATTTCAACCTTACAACTTTGGCTCTAATTGTGAATCCAAATTCTGATTGTATCAAACATGATCGATATGTAGATAGTGCAGTGGTGGGTCGTGGCCGGCTAACCCGGAACCGTGGCTAACACTGTTCACAAACATACAGTCAAACAGAACAAATCAACACAATTATGAAACAATACCTGAGAGCCTTTGTCAACTATCAAGTGAGGTACTGGATACAATAGTGTCACATGGTACTGATCACATTAAACAACCATGCCTTGGAAACAACAGGATGCTCACCATTCTTCAACAAATATGAATATCTTCTAAAAATCCCTTTCAGCCAACTCCCTTTTCAAAACAGAAACGACATGATGGAAGTCAACGCAACTACCCTGTCCCCAAAGATAAACAAAATCTTGGAACAGATGAAAGCGGAAATGACTCAAGCACAAGCATTTCAAGTGGATCAACAAGACAAGCACCGTCGAGAGGGAGTGGAGATGATGATGGGGAACAGAGTATGGATGGATGCCAGGAATATTGCAACACAACGACCATGCGAGAAGTTAGATTGGAAATGCCTGTGACCATACAAAATTACGGAAGTGGTCAGCGCATGGGCCTATTCTCTGTCACTCCCTCGGAACCTCCACATTCACTCTGTTCAACCAATCTCTTCCCTCAGCAAGGTATTGGAGCATTCATTTCCAGGGCAGCTGGAATCACCACCACCACCTGTCATCGTGAATCCAGAAGAAGAATACAAAGTTAAATGCTTTGAGAACTCCAGGATATTCCAACATCAAGTGCAATACCTAGGCAAGTGGATATATTAGAATGAGAAAATCTGGGAACCTACAGTCATTTTAGACGGCCTTCAGGCAATGGTCATGTTCCACTCCGAACAACCTGGCAAGCTCGGAGCAACAACCACATAGGAACTCGTTACATGGGTGGGGGAACTGCTGCCACAGTTGTGTCAAGTGAAGATCGTGGGAAAAGTATGGATCGATGCAGAAGGAAGGAAGAATGGGAAGGACAACAGGTGTGTTGAAAGGAAACAGGTTTCGTTTGATTGTGTTGAAAATATAGCGTGATGGTTATTGTGTAAGCCACAGGTTGACAGGGTTGCATATTTGGTTTGGTGAGGTTATGAAGTATTTCAGAACGAGTGAGCAAAGGTAACAGTTGTGTTAGCTATATACAAGGCCGATAGATTTGTGAAGGATATGATTGTTGTTCACTTGTTCTCTAGTCTACGAAACAATCAATAACTTCGGCACCAACCTCTGTTCACTTCTGTTTTGCCGGTACTTGAGTTCCTTGTTCTGTTTGCAATATCTGCAATTCCGAATCATAGTTTGGTTTTTATAACCCCTAGAGCTCCAAGTCTTGAAACCCTGGCAGTTTTGGTCCACCTTAGCTTTGCACCTGACGACATCGCACTGGTGCTGGGTTTCCTGCGCACAGAATGCATCTGGTCATTCGTGGCCTTTCGTACTTCGAAAGTGGTGACCCCATCTGCTGCAACTCTCACAAATGGTGTCTGGGCTGGTGTTTACATATCTTTCTACCTCATGCGACACCCCCACCGCCCTCAGTCCTTTGTCCAAACAATGTTGTGCTACAGTTGGTCCCCTTATCGCAAACTCAACTGACGACGCCTGTTCTCCCATCTGTTTCTCCTCTTATTTACATCTCCTGTTCTTCCTAGCCACCCAATCATCAAAGGGATAATATCTTCTTCATTCTCCACCTAAATCACTTGCCTCAACTGTTTCAGATACACTGATCTCTTTGCCAAGGACTGATTGAACCTGATGCAGTGTATCTCCACACTCTCCCTGGTTTCGTTCGGCTCACCATCAATGATACCCTGGTGTATCATCCTTACTGCTGTGACCATACTCTTCTTCAATGCGATTGCCATTTGTGCAGATGGCCTTTCAGTCCCCAATGGTGGGATAAACGCTTTCATGTTTGCCGAAATATCCATCATCCTGATATATGCTGGGACTCAGTTTGCGTAGAGTGCAATATTTACTGCTGACACTCTTTCCACATCTCTCCTCAGGGAGACAAGGAGGTTGTTGTTCCTCTGGAATTTGATGCTTTTGTTCCCCATTTTCATTTTTTTGATAGGGATGGGCTGCAAACTACTTTCCTCTTTGCTTGCTGCTTTCTGCACCTTCATCATTCCCACGGTTAGGCAGTCCTCCGCATCCTTCAGGTTGTATTCTGTCAGCGATACTGCTAACATCTCTGCATATGTTGGCTTTCTAACCTCTGTGTGTTTTTGTGGTTCTTTCCTAAGGGGCTGCATTGTTGGTTAATTAGCCAGCTTTGTTCCCATATTTTCTCTAATATCCTCCTTTGGCCTCTTAGGAGCATTCTCCAGTGCCTTTGACTTTCGGACCTCTGATACTGCTATCAGCGTTGGTTTTACATTTTCCCTAAGCTGAATCATCATCGGTTTTGCAATTGCCATTATTGCCATTGTCATTTTCGCTGGTGAGGGGTCCATGGTCCCCAAATTGACTGGTGTAAATCCACCTGGCACTGTTTGGGGGCATGCCTGGAGTTTTCTAGTCCCTGACTTTCGATTTCGATTTCCATTTCCAAGGGCACTTCTACTTGTACCTCAACACTGGCCTTCTGAGCTTGGTTTCGTCAATTTCCATGTCAGTAATCCCGTCGGCCTTCTGGACATCCATTCTGATCTGCTTCTTTCCATGGCCCACTTTCTGATGCATTTGCCTTACTACTGGTCTCTAGTGTTAACAACTATGGCAGGTTGGAACCGAATCCGCGACCCCGGTGCAGGTCCGAAACCACCAAGAAATCGGATTCGGTAACTGGCTCTGGGTTGTATTTTGGCCTGGACCTACAACCGGCTGATTATCAGCCGGGTTGGAACCGGATTGCAGTTCTATTGTCCAGTTCCCACAACTGTGCCGGCAATTCACTATTTGAATTCTTACCATATCATGACATTGAGTATATGTAAAAGACGCAATTTCACGAACTCTTTCACATGCCAGTCTGTTATATGTAATCTGATTATTATTCGTTGAGTTGCTGAGATATACAGCTGGAAATTATGTTAAAGTCTCCAGTTTTCGAAGGCGACTGATTAAATATCGATTGGATTGCAAATCTGAACAAGGGAAGTCAAAAAGCTGCTGGAATTACACAATCTATACATGGAACATGTCATGATACAATCAGAACTCAGCTACTTGATTGGAGCCAAAGTTGTGAGGTAGAAATGGGGGATTTTTGGTGGCAAATCCGGCCCAATTGCAACGGTCCAGGTTTTTGATATGGTAAAACCTGTTGCAACAGTGCAGTTTCGGTTCCAACCCTAACCCGAACCGTTCTAGCGGGTTGGGACCGTTGCTAACACTACTGGTTTCCTGTCTGAACTATTCACCTGGCCCTCCTCCCCATTGTCGATCTGTTTTTGTTTGGCCTTAGAGAACCTGCAGATCTTTTCGCACAATACTTTGTCATTTTGTTCATCCTTGTAACAGTTGGCTTTTCTTCTCTTCGCCTTTCCTCTTCGACAAGTCCATCAGACTTGTCATTCAATGCCAGAATCAGATTTTTGATTTCTATATATGTTTTATCCATCACCATTCTCCAATGGGTCATGACCTGTTGGCAGTCATTGGTGCTGTGTTCGACCATCTCCTCTCTCACTGTGTGGTCCGATTCTATTGCTTTCATGACCAGCACAATGGTATTTGTGATGCCTGCTGCCAACAGTATATTGTGTTGGTGGCGGAAGTCCCACATTGCCTCTCTTTGTGCCATCCACATCCATACATCTAGCCTGGGCACCTCTTCGCATGCTGCCTTGGCTTCCGATTGTGTTCGCTAAGTGTTCATCAGTTCGGTGCAGCTTCAATAGCTTTTGCACCTGCTGTCCAACCGTTCTTTCCATGTGGCTCCTCCAATCTTCAGGGGCCTTTGGATCCTCACTCCTCAACCGCATTCCATTATCATTGAGAGACAGTGGTTTGGCAGCTGTCACATATATGTGAGGAAAGCCTGTCCTCAATTCATCACCTGCAGTACCATTTGACCTTTCTATTCCTCCTGCTCCCTCCATCCCCGGGTCTCCTCTCGGAATTGAGGTGCCTATTTCCTCAACTGCTACCCTAGTGGGGCCCTGTCCTTCTGTGGTTGCCATTGTTCCTGGTTTGGATTGATTGTCACATCACAGATGCATACTCGCTGCCTTGTTCCAGTGCACAACCTCCTTGGACAATCCAATGGTGACTAGAATATGGTAGCAGGGTCAATTCGATGCTAGGAATCGATTGCCGGTGTCTGTTTGTGGATTTCTGCCGTGGTTTTTCACTTAATTCATCGTTTCCGTTTTTGCCAAGCCGTAGTGCGCCCAGGGTTCGACGCGATCTGGATTGAAAAGGGTGTTAAAGCATAGTTGGACTTCGGTGAAATTACATGTGGGAATCTATCTGAGCAAGCCTAGCAGAAACCTCAGACTAGTCCGCTGCCAGTCTAAAATTTCTTCGCACCAGGCTAGGCTGTTCCGGTCAGGACTTTTGCATGGCTAAACGAGTGGAATCATTGCGCAAT
Source organism: Trichophaea hybrida (assembly GCA_015178995.1). Classification (NCBI taxonomy): domain Eukaryota; kingdom Fungi; phylum Ascomycota; class Pezizomycetes; order Pezizales; family Pyronemataceae; genus Trichophaea; species Trichophaea hybrida. Next base: position 112,300 of record WHVE01000184.1, read on the forward strand.
CCCACCTTGGCCAAGATTACCAAGAGCAGGCTGCCACGTCATAGGTAGGTAGTCGACATTGTATTTTGGACGATGCAATGGCAAAAATCCATTGGTGCAAATCTCCTAGAATTGCATCTCACATGCCAGCCTTCCGACAGGGTCCATCTAACACACTATCACAAATCACAAAATGTTTCCACTAATTAGACCTTTTTGGCAGGCATTATTGTCGGGAAATGTCGGGTCCATTTTTTAGGGACACGCGCCACTGTCTTTAGGCTTTAGGCATAGCAGGTCCGCAAATATTTTCTCGTGTCGACCCAATGCAATATTGCAAACGCACAACACGGTATCCACCAACTAGAAGTTTCCAAACTCACGCCATTGACAGCAAAGTATGCCTGAACACGATTTGGTCGCTCCTGGAACAAAAGAGCCGCACGATTTCTGTTCCTGTGATCGTTTGAGGGATTATCACTGTTATGAAATTGCACTGGCCACCTCTTAACTCTCTACAACAAAAGGCACCCATAAGCCCCATCAGTTTCAACACCATAGCAGCTCAGAACTTCGATTCGATTCATTCATAGACACAGATTCCAGCCAGCCAGATTTCTTGCAACAGATCGAAACATGGCAGTAGAGACGTTTATAAAAAATCGCTACCTCAATCAATTCCAGCTGGTGCAGCTCCTGGACAAGTTGTTTCCCGATCAGTGGAGCTCACAAGTACGTACACCTTCCGCGGTAGCCGAGGAATGGATCGGGAAGACGAAAGTTAAGCTCGTAGACTCCAGACGATCGGTGATTCAACATTGATCACAGCACCAAAGGCACTCACCAAGGTATACTACAAAGTTGCGACAATTGAATATATCTTTATCAATTATTAACAGATGGAAGGAACAAATCGATTCTGTTCAAGACTTGGAGGACTGACTGAGGGGATTGCCTTGTCGGAGTAATTGTCTTGGGGGAGCTGCAGCCATTGGGGCATGGCATGGGCGCAGGTTGTCTTGCTTATCGGATAATCTTTAATATTGGTGGTTCTGTATGTTGAGCATAGCCCATTTAAAATTCGAATACGATTACTCAATTACATATGCAGTCTACAATAGAGTTAGTTCGGCAAACTCACAATCAAGGCAGTTTCTTGGGTTGATTTTCTGTTGACGGCCTACGTAGTATCAGTCAACAAAATACGCGGTCGTGATCGCGCAAACCTACACCCAAAACTAGCTGCCCAATTGAGTACACGAGCTTTGCACTAATTGCCACATGTTTTATATGGAAACTATATGTATTTTAACTTCACGGTATCGGTATTTGCGATATTCATTAGGCAGTTTTAGATTTAGTCACTAAAATCTCTAAATATCAACGTAAATGGATCGCTTCCATAACTGTTGAATGATATCACAATCCGAGCCAGTGAGGTGATGTTTTTCATGCCCACATATTCTTATGTATAGACCACGCCGCATTATAGTAATCTTGTGGACTTAATTGAGATCAAAAAATCAAAAAAGTTGTGCGGCGGGACTTCGTTACAGCACCTCTGCCGCGATCACTACCGCCCTAGTTTTTGAACGAAGCTCAGCTTCTTACTTGCTAAAGGCAATATCTACCTCTGCTCTTCTTTTCTCACCAGAAGCAATATGGGATTTTGTGAGGCTGACAAGATGTTGCTCCCATGTAATTCGTCCGGGTAGTTACATCATAAATTACAATTCTGCCTAGTACCCACCACCCAACGTTGTCAACCTTGCACTCTGAGAGGAGCCAGTTGTTGATGCAATGTGAGTAGTTTCTGGACACCCCGGTTTCGCCGGCTCTTGGGCACAGAAGTTGTATCGCATCGGACTTCCCGAAGATTATGCTATCAATATTTCTGCAGCAACATCTGTGCGTCTACATGATTCCGACAACACGACGCATCCCAAGTACACTCTATAATGCCAAGCTGCATTAAGCAACTTGTTCTTGCATGGTAGAGTCATTCCATCTACCGAGTGTTGCAATATTTTGAATAGGGGCAGTTTTCACGGCAGTTTGTGGCCATCCAGGTTATTAATGTCACCAAGAGTGGGCCAGAAAACATTGATATAAATTTCCGTACCCCCGGCGTTCGTTATCGTAAGTGCTATGACTTGTGATAATACTATCATCACTATCCCCCTCGACAGATCTGCTAGAATAATTGCTTTTGTCGAAGCGGATATCACTTGTTTTCTCTAAATCCCACAGTTAAATTTGTACTAGTTCCTCTTGTCAATCAGGAGTCAACATTTTCTTACTCTGTACTCTGCACAGGATCGCCCGACTGGTAGACCTCGTACTTGGCCAGATAATTTCGAAGCCGCGATGGGGCACATAATTGAGCAGCTGCGAAACGAAGTTGAGAGCCGGCACAACCAGTCCACAGATGGGAGACACTTCATCAGTCAGCATGAAATTAAAGCGCTTTGTACAAGAACTGTCATCGAGGAAGCCGTTAGGGAATGCGTTCAGGAATACCCAGTTCCGGATCACCAAGAAAAGGTTGTCGTCCAGCGCATCTTCACCGAAGGGAAGATTGACAAAAATATCGGACCAGATTTTGCGAATAACGTACAGTGGAAGTTTCTGCCTCGAACCTTGACGAAAGAAATGAGCGGCTATCATTGTAGTTTCCGCGACGAAGAGATACTACCATTTATTGCAGAGACTCGGTTGGGAGAAGGAAATTTTGGCGATGTTTTCAAGATGTTGGTGTTGCCATCGTTGCAGACTATTTTCCCAGACCAAGTATGCCCCCGCCAGCATTGGTTCATGCAATGACTTAACGGAAACAGAATGCAGAAGTCCTCATTGTGAGAAAGTCGTTAAGGAAAGATAAATATTTGGAACGAGAAAGAGAATGCCTTCAAATCTTGGACCACCTCCGACATCGCAACATTGTCAAGCTCTTGGCATCCTATCAATAGTCAGTGCGGCAATCACCACTGCCTATTCCCACTGTTCTAAATGAACCTAGAGGAGTATCTGTAGCTGCAGGCGCAGTTTGGGGAGTTTCAGAATGTCCTCACCTTCTACAGAGCTCTGCAGAGCATTTCTTCAGCGTTAGAAAAGGTACACTCCCTCAAAATCAATGCCGGAGATCACGACATGGAGCTCGGACGCATTTGATACCACCATGATCTTAAACCAGGCCAGCGAAGGCAACGGTTCGATGATGAACTAGTGCGGACTGGCGGTTCGCGGTGCGGTTCGGTACCAGTTCGGGTTGGTGACCTGCACAGCTTGAACCAGTTCACAATGCGGGAGAGACTGGTTCAGGACTGGTTCGAACCGGTTTGATTCCTTGTGACATCTAACATGGTATAGTCCTTGTCTAAGTGGCCTGGAGGCTAAAATGTAGGTTTTTCACATTCATGACGTATCTGTTTATAGCCACTGGCATTTCAGTACATGTGCCAGACTCCAAGACTGCTTTAGTTGCCCACCTAGAGTAAAAAACCACTTTTGGGTGTATGACTAAACAAACCTTGGCTGAACTGCCATGGAATTGGTTTGAACCAGTCTAGTAATGGTCAAACCTGGCAGTTAACGGTTTGAACCGGTTCATCTTTCGAACCGCACTGCTTGATCTGGTTCACCCTCCGAACCGCGACTGGTTCGAACCGTTGCCTTCACCGAACCAGGCAATGTCCTAGTTGATTCCAGAACCTTCTATCTAGTGGATTTCGGACTTGCAAAGCTGAAGCCAGAAGATTTGAGCTCGCGAACCCAGCGGAAATCCGACCTGGGAGATTATGTTGCACCAGAGTGTATGGATGAAATGTTGAGGTGCCAAATGTGGGGCGTCCTTTAGATATATAGTCATTTGGGTGCATTGTTTCTGAAATCGTTGCATACATCAAAGACGGTCCCGATGGAGTGAAGAGGTTTCGTGATCATCGGTTGGGAGCTGCCTTCAGAGCAAATGTGAAGGATCATTACTTCTTTACTGGACAAGACCTAAGGCCGCAGGTTACTTCGTGGTTAAAACGTATCGCAGAGACCTCGGAGAGCAGGGTATTCCGTGGTTTGCTGGAGGCGGTCGGCCTAATGCTTAAGATCAATCCCAAGGAGCGACCTATGGCAGCGAAGGTCCATCAGCATTTGTCCTTTCTGAGCGTCGAAGTTGTCTTTAATGCTGTACAGCAAGCTTTGACTTAATACCTGGCAGCTGCCTCTGAACAAGGATGTACAGGTCCAGCGGTGACAACAATCCATTTCGAAAACGCATGACGCATGGGGTAGTGTCATACAACTCACTGGAAACAGCCCTTTGGCGGCTGCTAGTGAAATACTCAGCGATAAAGCTAACTATTTCAATCATATTCTCACAACCTTGCTTGAAAAATCCAACCTGGACATCAGGATGGAAGAAGCTGTGTCACCCTCGGAAGTTGCTTATTCAATCGGCAAGCCATTCCATGAGAAGCTTCAAGGACTCATAGAGAAGCTGTGGCAATCACATCCCGCTGTGCAGCGGGAGCAGCTAATGCAGACATGGCTAGTGGAATCGCTGGATAGAAGTTCACTGGATAGAAGTCAGGAAGGTCTCCACGATATCGAGTCAGGCAAGCTGTCTAGTCAATATTCTGAATTTGGAGACTTGGCATCAACCAAACAGGGAATCCTACGCCTGACAAATGACGATAACCAGGATGCCGAAATACTCAAATCCGAAGCAAGAAGCTTGAAATTGAACTCAGATATACTCCAAATTGAAAGTCACTTTAGTGAAGGACTTTCAATTGATCGTTATAATGACAAGCAAGTGTTTGTTGAAACGATCTCCCACATGGCGCACTGGGATGACATGTCGGAGCACCGGAGAGCATAGCATATGCAGTTTACAGCCGTGGTTTTTTCAAAGCTTCGCATATTCCACATCCTCGAATTCCTTGGTTTTGTAATTCCCACCTTAGGCGTCTCCGGTTAGTATGATTGTGCTTTCATCTGGGCCTTCCCAGTGTCCATTCCGCCGCAACCGACACAACCTCAAAAATTAGCTCCTATAAGCCTCTTCGCTGTGCTCAAGTCGCGTAAAAAGAACGAGCTCCCGCTCGGTGCGGCCAATAGTGCCTGGTGCTTGGTGCCTGGTTGAAGACCACCGAGCCTAGTCGGGAATTTTTTCCAGGGATGCATACAATGCAGAAACATGAATACTGTTATGCCGGAACGTATATTTCATGTGTACCTTACAAATACCCCTTGAAGCATAGCAGGAATGCAAAATTATTTTTACTGGAACTCTTTATGAGAGGGATGAGATTCAATATCACTGATCAGCACTGGTCTTAAAGGCGGACGGTCTAGTTTTCACTTGTATAGCACACAAAACGATCTGTCTGAGACGGAGTTTTGAGACCTTTTCCCGGGGCTAAGGAAACCAGAATGTCTATCACACAAGATTTCTCAGGAGTAATTTTCATCCAGCTCGAGATTGTTAAAACAGTGATGATAGAGAAGGTTGATTGTACTATGTAAGAGGGTCACAAAGGGCATATATATACGTAGAGATGACACGCCTTCAACGGACATCGTCTGCGTAGAGAGGAACATCAAAATCGGGCTTTCGTCCTCGCGCAGTGTTCTCAACCGTCCCGTCCCGGCATCTAAATGACGGCCGGATGGTCAGTGTCTGCCGGGGACGGAATATTCACCGTCCCCGGCAGTCATCGACAGTCCCCGGCAGTCATCGGGCGGTTAGCAATATATTTAGATGCAACTGAATCGAGTCCTGAGGGTGCGTGGTAAAAGGTATAAATGGATTCATCTATACATAGTATGGATATCAATAAGCCAAGTATATGTAAAAGATCAGTATAAAATGCCCAAAGATTCACCTGTTATTCCACATCCATCTTGCGAACAACGGAATCAGATATGGTACGGATGGAGCAGATGCTGAAGGACCTTGCATTAATGTCAGGGTGATTGTAACGAGTATTATAATGAGAATTATATAATTGTTCTAGTGCACTGAGTAATATCCATGGATGTCGATAGATGACGGCCGAGGACGGTACTTCTCCGTCCCCGGCCGTCTCATTCGTCCGTCCCCATCCTGCATCAAAAAGACGGCACCGTTTCCGTCCTGCCCTCGGACGGACGACATCACACCGTCCCGTCCCGTCCTAAGTAGTTCCCGGATGGACGGGACGGTCGAATTCACTGTCCTCGCGCCACATATATCATTCTGCACCCCACCCTCCACCGTTACCATCAATTATCGGCGGCAATGACAATCGAGCAGAACGTCGAAACCCTTGAGATCTGCGAGGTAATCATATCCGAGAGTAGTTTTAAGTGAATTCGAGGTAACGGATGACAACTGACGAGAAAATACAACACAGTAGTCCATGTACGAATGCGTACATAGTCATCTATGTATAGAGACCAGTGATCCCAATCGTCCGGTCTAGTCAGTCACAGTCCGGTGGCGGACATTCGACCGGGACTCTGGTCTCCTCGACTAATATAGACCAGACTCTAGGTTGGTCTGGGTCCAGACGACAGTCTGATACAATTTACTACAATTGAATCTGAACTATTTACAGAGCATGGGTTCCACATTTTTGAATTAATTTTCCGTACTTTCAACTTTCACCTGCTTTATCCAACTATGTGGTGACATTGGTGTGATGGCGCACAGGCAGTATAGTGGATTGTGGTGCAGGTCGAACCTTATTTACTAGCATCCACGGTAACCATCGTCATCACAGCATCAGACTGTTGTCAACCTGAGTTCCATGGTCCAGTCATAGTTCGGTCACCACTAGTGCTAGTCCACGGACTTGACCTGACGAAACCCTGACGAATAGTCTGGGACCGGTCGGGACCGGACGATTGGGATCACTGATAGAGACGGCTGAACACCGTCAGCCCGTATGAATACCAGCCCATTAAATCGCCATACGAAGGCGGAGATCTATTTATGCAATAGAGATTGTTACTTTGTATGTGCGAATAGATGCTTGATTCTAATGAATGATGTCTAAATCTATCGAGATCTATGGTCTATATACAGCCAATGATTCCATCAGTCCAGCAATGGACCAGTCCGGACCGGGTCCGTCCAAGTCCAGTCCAATCCAGTCCGAGTAATTTTTGGACCGGGATCGGACCAATCCCCAATTTTTCTGGACCTGGACTGAACTGGCCTGGACTGATTTGGACCAGTCCACTCGGGCCGAATCGGCCCGAATACGCTGGGAGTTACAAATAGTTATACTGAGTCACCAGATAGACACATAAATGTAGACTCATAATGATTGCACACTCGCCATCCGTCACTCTCTGCTCACCATTCACCACACTGATATATTGAGTTACTGAATATTTTCTACTTGTAGATTTTATTAACATTCTACCATCCAGCAGCCATTGTCAACGAAGCCGCTTCTTTTGCCCACTGTTTTAATCAATCTTTATCACCATGTCATCTCAATCACTGTCGGATCTCAGTAGCAGCAAAGACTTTCTGCCATCGGAGGCTGAGTCTGAGTTCTCACCAGGAGCTGGTTCTTTTGACTCGAATTCTCAGGGAGTCTCCACCAGTCCAACGTCTACAAATCCTCTTCCTCTGCCTCCCTCAGATGCCTTGAATTCATCGATCGCATCCACATCCTCACCTGTTGCATGGAGAAACAGCCGCTTGACCTCTCTAATTCATGCACATGGTACTATTTCTGGGTCAGGTGCAAACTAGTACTAGAAGTGCTCCTATTGTAAGTCTCTCTCAATCAGAACACTACCAGTGGTGCTTGTTTTTAAACAGGTTCGATGAAGTATATGAGTCGAGGTACAACGAAGACAACCCGCCATTTAAAAAGATATCATTCCACAAAGATTACCCTTGAATTCCATCTTCGCCAATTATCTGCAGTTTGATAATGTGGCGAAGTTCAATAGGCAACAATTCAGCCAGAAGGTAGCTGATGAAATGCTCCTGCTGTGGATCATCTATATGAATATTCCATTCCGTGTGACCTCGGACTTTCACTTTATTTGTTTTTGTGGGTTTGCCCTGTTTGGACTGGTCCAGACCAAGCCCGTCCAGTCCCAGACTGCCAGTCTGGGACTCGGTCCAGTCCGACGTTCCTGTTGGACCGGACCAGACTGAGCCCTACCCCAGACCGGGTCCGTCCGGACTGGTGGAATCATTGTATACAGCCTGACATACAGTCTAGAGCTCAGGTGCTTATGCACCATTGCATATCCTTGTTTCGTATCCTCATACAAGATCTCATACAAGATCCTGAAACATATATGCAACAGAGATATCCCGGGACTTCGTGAATGATATGTTATGATCAAATATAATCTGGTACTAACTTGGTGTCAACCATCACCCCGTATCCCTACTCCTCATATATTCACCGTTTCTTCCTGCGGTCGATACTATGAACTGTTATTGTATCCCTCAGACGGGTGGAAACTATCCCTTGTCCAACAGCAGTTACACAAATAGTTCTGGGACGTCCTGGGATCCTACCATACTCTAGTTAGAGTGAATACAGAATGATTAAAACAAAACAAAACAAAAACGCTCCGGAATCTTGAGGTCTAAAACTCAAAGCACCAAGATGACGTGACTTGGCCGGTGGCAAAATAAGAGGGCTCGAGCGTTCTCAATCTCTTCTGGTGTTGTTTCATGGAAAACACTACCTCTCATGATTAAGACTTGTTTCAAGAGTTGGAAATGGCAGCCATTATCTGCTACTGGTTCCGGATAAAGATTGGCATCTCACGGAATAGGTTATTGATGATTCAATCTCACGCTCGAGGCCTAAGTCACGTTACACGATACCGGGAGCTCAGACTGCATAGAAGTTCAATTTAATTGTAGAGATAGAGAGCGTTAATTGTTAATCCAACATATCACATCATAAGAACAGTACCAATATAGTCTTTTTTTTTTGTTTTTGCTTTTTTTGAAACCCTTTTGCTCTTTTGAACCCCTTTTGCTCATGAAACATTTCCACCAAAACCAATACCCTGTAGGTCGTGTCACTGCTTCGACTCTAACAGCTAGGCATTAGTCAGAAGCACTTTGGAGTCAATGCTGAGAGAAACGTACATATCAGTTTCCAGGGACAAACTGCTCCATAGACGTGTAAGTAGTCACCGCGAGCGGGTTCGAGAATGGCGAGGTCAGATCCGGATTAATCGTGTACGAAATGCTGTTAGCGTTCTTCTCAATCCTCTTCGTATAATAATGAACAGTATGATAATCGCACAGGATCTGATATCGGTCTCCGTGATCGTACACGGTGATGGTGGTGTTAGGGCCAGGGAATTTATCTTCGAGAGTTTCTGTCTCTTCGGGTCCCCAACCGCCCTCCGCAGTTTTGGAGTTGAACACGATCGTATTATCATTGCGACGGACGGCGATGACAAGAAGGCAGTCGCCAGCATTCAAGAGGCTAATAGAGGTGTTGTCAATACCAGAAGGAGTCAGGTCTAGCTTGTCGGATTGGAAGACGATGATGCCGTCGGTGGTGAAGTCGTCTCTGAGTTCAACTGTTTGCGTGAGGGGGAGGAGGTAGAACATGGTGAGGTTAGTTTAAGTGGTTCTCTGTGTCTAAATTAGCATTGCGTGCGACACTACGAAACTACACCAGAAAAGAAGAAACTGCGTTATATTCAAAGTGGCTAGTTACCGTTAAAGCTGTGGTCTGGAAAGACTGAAGAGGAGGATATCTGAATGATTTCGAACTGTAGTAAGAAGATGCTGATGAACGAAACAAGGTATGAAGACGCTCGCCTTTAAATAGGAAAATCCTCGACCGGAATAACGCGAAGAGAAGGTAATGCTCGCTGGCGAGCGTTGACACGTACTGGGTATGAGGGAAAAGACTCAAGGTGGAGACCCCCCCTATTTTGCTTTTCTTGCGTGTAACTTTTCGGAAGAAGGGTACATGCATCAGTTCTTCTTCCCATAGTACATGTGGAAGTATTTTCCCAGTACGAAGCGTACCTAGACACGATTAGAAATTTTAATCGATGCCACCACAGAAACCTAGCGGGACCAAAGCTAGTAGTATTCGCAATTCGGGAACCGTACGGAGATCCTGCTTCCGTGGAACCGTATATGCGCATCGCAAGGTTCAGTTTGTATCGTCAATCGCCGCCAAAATCAAAAAACTAAACCTATCGGTTGACAGGATGAACGTATCATGTCCGGGAGACTGCAGGAGACTGCAGTCAATTTATGCATCTCGTTTGAGATTTAGCTACTTTTCAGAAGGACGTTTGCATGTAACTCCAGAGAACCCTGAATTGCCGAGCGGGAGTGTAAATGATGAAGTGCTGCAGGGGAGCCTCTCAGGACAGTCCCTGGTAACCGTTCCACGGCAACGACGGACTGTTCCCGGCGGTTAATTTAGTAGAGGAAGTGCGCAGAGTTTTAAGAAAATATTAGAAACTTTCTTCAATGCAAGTGATAGAAAGAGTTACTATAGATTGAACTGATTGATACCACACATCAAGTATCCCCAAGCGGTCTTGGATTCCGGCGGTACTCCGGCGGTCATCAGTCACAGGCTTCAAGCGACAAGTGGGCCGGGGCGGCAATGCAAACTTCGTCTGCAGACCTTCGTGAACATCGGTGTCCATCATCGCAGCTTATTGGTTTGGTTGGTAGGTACTATCATGCTTGGTTGCAGTTTGGCCAGTTTGGCAGGTGTTTTACTGCGTGTGCCTAACTGCGGTCGGGATTCCGATACTGAAAACCTGCTTCCATCCATCATTTGAGCCGAATTTGCTCAGAATAGTACTTACATTGTCAGTTATTCCTCTTACAGCATCCATAGTAAATATTTGATTATTTTTATTATACATCAGCATTATAAGGCGCTTCGTCTACTGAATTAACTGCCGGGAAGAGTCCGAAATTGCCGTGGAACAGTTACCATGAACTGTCCTGAGATGCTCCCGTGCTGCAAGCCTCCGCAGTTTCGTGATCTACATGTCTCTCTTCACGTGAACTGATCATTCAGTCTTTTGTCTCTTAGATATGCACTCACTCCGGACACATTTAACGGCACGATAATAGCGATCATATCTTCATAACCATAACTGGAAAGTAGAATGTATTATCCATTTGTCAGTTCAAATATAGGCTCGTTGCATATAGCCATGTAGAGCGCCGATTCGTGAGCTATATAATACAAAGCACCTTCTGTTAAAGGCACAATTTCGCCCTAATTACAGTTTTGTGCCCCAGTAGGACGATTAACAGCGACCGACTGGAGCAAAGTCATCTGAGGATGCCCGGATAGCGGCTTATGCAGTGGCAGCAATCGGCCCGAATACACCATGATATCCACTGCACCCTCGGTTTGGGCGGATTTGTGGCACTTCCAGTAGTTTCATGTGTTTGACCAATCAGATCCCCTTGTGGATCAACTGGACGTCTTATGCAACCAATCATACCCCGACTATAGCAGACTCAGGGCATATTGCACCCTCTCCCTGCTCAGCTGCATGGGCAAAGTCGTGGAAAAGGTGGCTGTAGAAATGCTGTCCGACGAGGCCGAGAGGACGCGGTAGACATCATGGTTGACAGAGCCCACACCGCATGGTAGAACGGCGAGATCCCAAGAGTGCTCCTAATGGACATTAAGGCAGCCTTCCCGAGAATTGGCAAGGGGGGGCTCATAAACACGGTGAATGGCAAGGGAATCGATGGCGATCTGGTAAGATGGACCGAAACCTTCCTAACCGGCAAGACGGTCGAAATGGTGCTGGCAGGGAACACTATGTGGACGAAGCCAGCGGAGGCAGGCATTGCTTAGGGATTACCGGTGTCACCGATACTCTTTGCGATCTTCACAGCGCGACTCATCGAACAGGTAGAATGGAAAGTGGGAGAAGGTACCAAGGGCGTTTCATTTGTGGATGGCCTAGGGTGAATCGCTTCTGGGAAAGATGTGAACCAATTAGTGCAGAGGCTCGAGAGGTAAGGAGCGGGAAGCATCGTATGGGCTTCGCGGTGGGACCTGCAGTTCGATACGGCCAAGACGGAAGCGGTGCTCTTCACGCCAAGATGGGGCTACTAGAAGCATCTACAACCCAAGCACATGGCAGAGCTCGTTTGATTGGACTTGCGGTTGCCTTGCGTGTACAGACGAGGGAACACAACTCAGAAAATGTCTAGACAGGGAAGAGGATACTGACAGTGGAATCCTATGGTTAAATAAACCTGTCGCAATCCCTGCAATACCGCAACACAATGGCAGCACTGAGGAGGAAGTTTACCTGGCCCATCCAGTGTTCGAAACTGTTGGAGCGGTTTGTTGAGTTCGTCATCACGTGATTTGGGTTAGGTTTTAGCGCAGAGCCGCTGGTTCAGTACAACAGAAACGGGCCGGGCCGGGCCGCCCCTGACGTCACTAGGCTCTCATCGACACATCCATTTGTAGCCCTTGTCCCGCGCAATTAGGACTCGATTATCAATCATGATTGTAAATAATCTAAATATATTCTGTAACCGCCAATAACGGTCGGGGACGGCAAAAACGCCGTCATCGGCAGACAACGGCCGCCCAGCCGTCATTCATATGCTAGGATGGGACGGTCGGTTTTGGCGCCATCCCGTCCGTCCTGGCAAGATCTCGGACGGCACTGCCGTCCCCGGCCGTCGGACGGGACGGTTGAGATCACTGATATAGTCACTTTGTTAAGAGCATGCCGGCTGCTTACTCCCCGTAAAGTGAACATTGGTGTGTTAATACAGTAGGTTTAGAGGTGGCTAATTCTTAGAGAGTACCTAATCCTCGCACTCAAAACCAACCATTCACAAACCTCGAATCCTGCTGCACACCAAGGGGCGACTATTGCTCGTTCAAGCAAAACCGCCATTCACTTTTTTTGCCAAATACCCGCATCAACCACCTCCACAACCACAACCACCTTTTGAGGATCCTCACAACACATTATTCTTATATATAACCACCCTATCTAACTATGTGCCTTTTTTTGTTATTCTTTTCTTTGGCTTTTTTCCATTTGAGATTTGGAGTTGAAATATTTGCAGTTATAGACCGCCGCCATCAGGAATGGGGATGGTTTCATTCAAAACGCTTTGCATAAAACGGAAGTTAATTAAAGTATATTTCAATAACCTTGGAGATATTACTAAAGATGGAGAGGATAAATTCGTTATCAAGTGAGATCCATAAAAATATATTCCAAATATGCCCTGCCCTAAATATATGGCAAAAACAACTACTACACTTTATAGGGCGGGTGGAATAAAGTCTTGCATAAACGGACGGTAAGTGGCCTACCGTATCTACAGCAGAATCATTGGTTTCTGTGGGGTGTAGCTTAGTAGTAATACCTGGAAGACATTGTTTCATATAACAGCAAAGAAAGGCGACCCATGATGCTTCGGTATGCACACCTATTGCGACAAACCTTGTCGGACGTTAGAACTGGGCTGCGGTGGTGGTTGCGACTGGAAAGTGTGAAGTAAAGGGTGGGCTTATGAATTTCTTTTGTTACTTACATTCATTTTACTAGAGGGGAGGCAGATAGGCTTTGAGACCGTGGTATTGAAGTGAAAATACTCGTAGTGCCCACCATTGTGTAGCGGTAGTGGATGGGGAATCCACACCTTTGACTCTATGGGTTTCCTGAGGGTAGTGGCGGGGAATTTAGGATACTGTCATACACCAATGGGTTGCCAAATTCGGAAAGGCGGGGATTCGTCATGCCCCTCTTATTAGCCATAAGGTCCCCCATAATGGGCCAAAGGGCTAGAGTAAATACAGTATAAATAAACAACAACAACAATGGGCCAAAGGGCCATGATTCTCATTGGTTGCATCAGGCGCAGTCTTGGCGACAACCAGCATATCGCCAATATGAAGCCCCTCTTTCTATCGGCGTGCCTAAGAACAGTCAAAGTTTGACTGTCCGGTGGATATAATCAACGCGGTTCTACTATTCAAATACAAAGACAAATACTTTCAATTATGACAACTAAAGTATAATAATGGTTCTAGAACCACCCAATGTACCTTTACCATTAGATCCATTCAATTCCACCAAGCCAGCACCTCTGGTATCAGTTACCTTCAATTTCCCATGGCCAGAGCTTGGTAGAACCGGTCTTCTCAACCGTCCTATCTGTCCGAGATTCCTCCATTTGGATGGGACGGTGCCAAGGCCACCTGTTCCGTCCTTATTCACGATGGACGGAATGTCCACGATCATCTACCATCATCGGGCAGTTACTGTATATCTTCAGGCAAAACCCAATCAAGTGCGATAATGTAATACAGTCTTTGGAATGTATGAAATCCTGGGTGCAGAGGGCTTAATCTTTGGAGAAACAGAGTCAGACATAGTATGAATGGAGCAGATACTCACAGATCTTGCATATCAGTCAGAATAATAATTGAAATGATTTTGTATAATTTTTATTAAGTGCGCTAAGACTTCTCCGTCAACGGCGGTCCTTTCTGTCCATCTCCATCTTACTCTTGGACGGATGGCTTCTTGCTGTCCATTCCCATCCTGAGACATCCCGGACAGACGGGATGGTTGTGAACAATTCTTGAATAATACCTGCCATTGGTGTATGCTGTGTAGAGTATTGGTAGACAGAGAGGAATGATGTGGGATTCAGAAGGAAGAACTTGTGTGGTGGTAGATAATGGTTTTGTTAGAGCTTCTCAAATTAAAATAATACTTATGTATATTGATAGCAAATCAGAGGCAAAGAACGAATGTGCCGAATTGTCTAACGTACAAAGAGAATGAAAGAGAAAGCTCTATATAAGAGAATGGGCACCATGCCCGGAATGTGCCATTCCCGGAGCCGGCCTGGAGTTAGGTCATAACTGGTGTTGAACATCCAGTGCCGGATGTTGTATTCAAGTTCGGATCGATTGCCAGTGCTCTTGGCTCAATACCCCAAAAGGCTTCAGCCACACCTCCAAATGACATCGAGAGCCTCTAGACTGAACCCAGAGCAGCGACGTTAGTCAACTTGCGCCAACAATATACATCCACACTCAGGTCTAAATGTCTGTGCTAGTTACATCCGCCGGACTGTCAAACTTTGACTGTCCTTACGCACGCCGCTTTCTATTCACCAGCCCTTGATTGAAGAACCGTTCAATAACTTCACACTGCTTGACCATTCAGCTGTTTGGCAGAAGTACTGTCCAGTGTGAAGATAATTGAAGCTTTGGCCGCCTGCAAATGAAACCCTGGCTACAATCCAGACATCGGAAACTCAGGCCAGTGGATGAATCATTCGCTGTGATCTCTGTTGGAGCGGTTTGTTAAGTTTGTCATCACATGATTTGGGTCAGGTTTTCAGCGCAGAACTCCTTGTATTTAAATTGCATACGTTTCATTTAGATTAAGGCAGTTGAGAGAAAAAGTTCGGTACAACAGGTTATGAGCCCTTGCGTGACAACAATTTTGCAACATCAAGCGGACATGAGATCATGTCTACATAGGAGCGAAGCAGCTGTATCCAGGATGCGTGGGGAACATGTCCAGGATCACAACCATGACAATACGAGAGAGCGATAGAGTGACCATGGGAAGAGCAACACAGTTACCGATATGAGCGATACAAGAGTGCGAGCGATACGCCATGTGAGAGCAGTGTTCTCAACCGTCCCGTCCGACGGCCGTCCCCGGCCGTCCGTCCGAGATTTCTCCAGGACGGACGGGACGGCGCCAAGGCCGTCCGTCTCCGTCCTTACTCAAGACGGACGGATGTCGGCCGTCATCCACCGTCATCCGGCGGTTACTGTATATCTTTAGACTAAACCAAATCAAGCCCGATAATGTTCTACAGGCTTCGGAATGAATGAAATCCTGGGTGCCGAGGGTGTAATCTTTGGAGAAACAGAGTCAGAAATGGTATGGATGGAGCAGATGCTCACAGATCTTGCATCACGGTCAGAATAGTAATTGAAATTATTTTCGTATAATTTTTGTTATGTACGCTAAGACTTCTCCGTCGACGGCCGTCCTTTCCGTCCGTCTCCGTCCAGCCTCAAAATGACGGCGCCGTCTCCGTCCTGCTCTCGGACGGACGGATTCTTGCCGTCCGTTCCCGTCCTGACCAATCCCGGACGGACGGGACGGTTGCGAACACTGTGTGAGAGAGCGAGCGATAGGCGATGGCCGAGAGCAAGTGATACGAGACAGCTTGTAATGCGACAGAACATGCGAGATGCAATCCAAGAGGGCCAACCATACATAATGTGGATGCCATTTGGGACGAAGACTTTGTAGAAAAGATGCACAACGAGAACCCCATGGAGAGCGCTTGTGGGTATGTGATTTGGACAAGACGACAGAGTAGACCATGAAGGATGCAGTATTGAGTTTTACGAAACTAGGGCAGATGCAGACAAGGATTTTGGGATCAATATATGGACAGAGTTCAAGGAATTGATAGAAGAACGAGGTTCAAGCAATTGATGCAGAATCGATAGACGGAGGTGGTGTAAGGAATCAATATTCGGACGAGATTAACAAATCAATATATGAACAACGTCGACAAAGAGTCAGTGGATATTCGCTCAGCCTGAGTAGCGAAGGAGTGAGTGGATTCTCGCTCAGCAGAAAAGGAGTGAGTGAGTGGATTCTCACCCGGCAGAGATGGAGTGAGTGGATTCACGCCTGGTAGAAAAGAGGGAGTAGATTCTTACTCAGCAGAGAAGGAGGAGTAGATGGGAGTGGGTGGATTCCCACTAGACAAGAAAGCATTTTGAGAAGATGTTCGTTTCAGTGAGAAGTGAAAGGATGATCATTCCAACGGAGCACCATGGTGCAGTTGACGGTTTCGGAACAGCGGAATTGTTGTTTGGGAGAATGTTTGTTTTTGAGGAGCTGCGGGTATGACTTGGTTTGTGATTTTGCAGAAGTTTTTGCTTGGAAGGAATTATATGTCTGTTTTTTGATGGTTTTCTATTTGTTTCGTTTGTTTTTTTGATGGTTTAGTATTTACGGACGTGATAACGCCCTGAAGGAGTGTTGGAGCGGTTTGTTAAGTTCGTTATCACATGGTTTGGGTTAGATTTTCAGCACAGAGCTGTATTTATTTAAGTTCTGGCATACGTGTCATTTAGATCAAGGCAATGGAGAGAAAAAGTTCGGTACAATGATCTCAACTGTCCCGTCCAACGGCCGGGCACGGCAGTGCCATCCAAGATGTTGCCAGGACGGATGGGACGGTGCCAAGCCGGTCCATCTCGTCCTAGCTTATGAATGATGGCTGGACAGCCATTGTCTGCTGATGAAGGTGTTTTCGTCGTTCCCAGCTGATATCCACTGTCCCCGGTCATCATTGGGCAGTTACAGAATATACAAAATATATTCAGAAGATTTAAAATCATGATAGATAATCAAGTCCTGATTGTGTACGGCAAGAGTTATTATTGGATGTTTCTATGGATAGTTTATATCTAGATTCCACTATAGTTCTCAAAGGCAAGTGGAGGTAAAAGTCATATATATAAAGGCTGAACCTTGACCTCATTATCCATATTCCTCTTTATCTAACATCTATTCTTCGATACAGCAATCTAGATAGCCAGCATACTTGAGGCTCCCCCTTCGACCCCCATTTCATTGATATTTGCTGGTATCGATCCAGATGAATTTGATGACCCAATATTCTCCAATGATGGCTCCAGTCTTCTCCGCAGCACACCGAATATTCTCATGCTACCCATATTTGGGAATGGCAGTTGTTCACCCGATTCCTCAGTATCTAACACTACAGCCACTCCTGGAAGTTGAATATTCAAAAGAAAATGGATCCAGCGCAAGATATATGTGTTCGATTCTGCCAATGCAGAAGAGTATACTATGAAAGATGGCAAACTATGCTGGCGTTGCCTACAATGTAATACTATGACATCTCTTGGTGAACTTCTCCGGTATGTTACTAGTAACTGATTGAAATACAGGTCCAAGTCTTCGAACAGCATGTAACACCGGGAGCGTCACTCCAGGTTTACCCGGTCAAAGAGTATCCGTACTCAATTCGGGACTGCTTCGAAGGTAGATTAGGAGCTTCACTCAGGATGTGGAAATCACTAAAAGATTCTGAACGAAAAGAATAGGCTTTCTCCAATGCGTATATTGTTAAGGCTTGTTCTCCTCGCTGAGAAGGTTGATGCCTTTCTACCCTTGAAGAACCCAAGGTCTTTATACCTTCGTCTTTGCTTTCTAACCAATACTTCAATCTACGTTTGTCTCTAGAGCTCCAGCACCATAACCACCTTCGAACAAATGCCCATTCATTTCGCAACTACCGCGGTCCTCCATCTGTCGATCCTCTATCGTCTTTAACGTCATTAGATTATAATCAGACCATCGGTATCCTTTATGACATCAAGCTCGCGGGCTTGTGCCTCCGGACCAGTGGTATCCTTTCGATCTGATGACCTCCAGACGAATAGGCCTCTTTCAATAGAGAACAGCTTCGCTGTTCAGAGTCAGCACGTATTCTTAGGCCTTCGGCAGTCGTCAGCTTTTGGCCGGCGCCATTCAGTTGTTTGCCGGCTGTCCGTTTGTCGTCAGCTTCTTGGCCGATGCCATTCAGCTGTTTGCCGGCTGTCCGTTTGTCGTCGGCGATTCGCAGCAGAAGCGACTGCGGCCATTAACTGGCCGTCGTTGCTTATTGATTGTGTGGGTGTTCGTTTGCTAGCCATCAGAAAAGATTGGCTCTGGCATCCGAGGCGAGTGATAGCCGAAGACGTCTAATCAGGGAAATCGTGGGTCATCGTACATGACCCCGCTGCGAACTTGCTAGGTGTAACACTACCCCCTCTCTTAGAGAGTTCGTCTCTGAATAACCATACTCCATCAGTGTTCCCGACAGGCCCGGCCGGCCCGCAGTCAGGCCCGTGGCCCGCAGGCCGGGCCAGATGAGGCCTCTGGATTTTAGAAACTGCGTAGGCCAGGCCGATGATGTGAAAGCCGGCGGTAAAACTGTGGGTGACTGGGTGAACTGTGGGCTTTTAGTGCCAGCACGTGACCAGATAAGCGAGCCAATCACTTTGCTGGACTTGGACGTAAGCAATCTAATTGGTCGAGGGGCCTGGCTGATATTGCCACCGAACGAGTGTAACGTTAATCTTACCTTGGAACGAGAGGGTCTGATTGCCGGTATGCATACTAAATTCAATGAGATGGAGCGTATGTTGGATGCATTGCATCAGGAATCGATGGCAAAGGAGAAGTAGACCCATGAGAATGTACTACTAGATATATATATTTGAAGTTTTACCCCCGGCCTACAGTTACCTGTAGTCCAACTGCGGGCTTTTCGGCCCATGGTTTACCCAGGCGCCTGCAGTTTCCACCTGCTGAAAGCCTGCCAGGTGTGGGCCGCACACATGGCCCGGCCCACCAGGGCGGCGATGTGTGGGCCCGGCCAGGCTTACCCCTGAAACTGGCCCGCCTGGCCCATCAGGATCACTGTACTCCATACTAATCTGCTCTTCATTGCCTTTGGCGAAACGTGATCCAGCGCGCTGAAGTGAATTATTCGAAATCCTTGACATAGTGAATCAGCACGGACCATTTCGCTTCGACCAGCTTGAGACATTCAAGCACAATCGACCAATCAGTTTGCTTACGTCCAGATGAGACATATGGCAGCAAGCAGAATCGATCAATCGGGTTGCGTCCATCTATGACACTTTGCTTTCTTTTTCTTTCTTAGATGATCTGGAAAAATCGTGACCCCGTGTGCCCAAAACCAAAACCATCTTTCTCTTGATCCATCTTTCTCTTGATCTGGAAAATCGTGGCCTCTTGTGCCCTTAAAAACCACATCCTTCGTCTGGTGTCTTGCTAGCCGTTAAAAACCCTTGGTGGGGAAAAGGTACCAGCACAACCGTTTGATCCTATTATCCTTCGCGGCCTGAGGATTCCGTCTGTGATACTCCATTAACAGTCTCCTGTCGTCAAAGTTCTCATAAGGTTCCTCAGTCCAATCTGCTTCTTCCGGATACCCCGTCCACTTGACCAGATATAAAACCCGTTTCCATTCCTTGCTGTACTGGTTGCCCATGACTTCCTCAACTTCATAGCCTGTTTCGTACTCGTAGCCATCGACATCATAACCAAGCTCATTCTGCTCGCTGGCTGAAGCAAGCTCGGGTGTAGGTCTAGTAGCATTGGTGACGAGTCGATAAGGTTCGATGAGTGATACATGGAATGCATTGTGAATACGCCATTGATTCGGTAACTCAAGCTTAATAGTGGTGGGCGAGAGCACCTTCGAGACCTTGAAGGGTCCAGGAAGCTTCGCATCTAGTTTCCTAGATGGTCTTCGAGTTTTGAGGTTCTTCCCATTTAGCATAACTAGATCGCCAACCGAATACTTCGGAGGTTCCTTGGCATGCCGGTTATGGAACTTCCCCATTGTCTTCCGTGCCTGCTCTCAGCCTGTACGGCAGGGTGCATGCATGCTGGTCATCCAGTGAACGTAGTTCCTAGATGCCGGATTCTTTGCTTCTGCTTCAATGGGCCAATTCGTTCAAGGATCGAACCCAAAGTGTGCAATGAACAGTGACATTCCTGTACCGGTGGTGAGAGAGTTATTTTAGGCATACTCTGCCATTGGTAACATCATGGACCAATTGTCCTGCTCATAATTGCGGTAATTCCGCAAATAACATTCCAGCGTTTGGTTGACTCTTTCCGTTTGCCCCTCCGTTTGAGGGTGGAATGGCAAAGACATCTTTAACCTAATGTCCAGAGCTTCGACCAACGAAGACCAAAACGAGGAGGTCAATCTACAGTCCCGATCTGACACTATGTTCGATCGTAGACCATGAAATCTCCATACTTCTTTCAAGAAGATTTTAACCAGGTCTGTAGCTTTCTTCTCACCATTTTTCAATGGAATGAAGTGAGCCATATTCGTAAATCGGTCAACGATTATCCAAACCGATGAGCATCCGTCTGATACCGGTAATTCGATAATGAAGTCCATGGAAATCGAATCCCATGGTCAGTACGCTAATTCGAGGGGTTGTAGAAGACCGTAGCGATAATGACGAGCGGCTTTGTTCCTTTGGAACCTATGGCATGAGCGGACATAATCTTCGATGAATTTCTCCATTTCTGGCCAAATGAAATTTCATGTGACCAGCTAGATTGTCTTATCCTGCCCCATGTGTCCAGCCACCTTCGAATGGTGCTCCGATTCCAATATCTGTTTCTTCAACTGCAGATCGTCCTGAATCCACAGTCTGCCTTTAAAATAAAGGGCTTCGTCTTCGAACGAGATGTCTGGGCTAGGGTTACCTTCCATAGCTCGGACGTATTCTTCTTGCCATGCAGCGTCGTTATTAGTGGCGCTGATCACTGCTTCTAACAGCCATGAGTTGAACTTGACTACTGGAATTGCTCTCAACATTGCAGAAGAAATCGCAATCGGTTCGCCTTGTAACCTCATCGCCGTTACTTGTTCTGTTTCTCCTTCAGAAGTTACCAACTGATCAGGTCTTAGAACGCGGTGGATAGGCTGGTTTTCGTTTTCTTTGGCACTAGCTCCCCCTTTTTCAGGGCGGTACTCCGAACGCCTAGATGAGGCATCCAGTTTCCCATTTGCACTACCGGGTCGGTAGAATATTTTAAAATCATATCCCGCCAACTCTTGAGCCCAGCGGGCTTGTCTCCGATTCAAGATCTTCGTAGTCGTAAATATTCTTGATTCTTGCGATCGGTAAAGACACTGATTGGATGAGCTGAACCTTCGAAATAACGTCTCCATTCTTTGAACGCAGATACTATGGCGACCATCTCTTTCTCATGGATTTCGTAGTTGATCTCGGCTTTATCCATCCTTCGAGAGTGGTAGGCTATAGGGTGCAATCGTCCATCAATGCTTGGGAGAGAACTGCGCCGATTGCAAAATCACTTGCGTCAGTCTCAATCACAACGGGCCAAACAGGCTCGAAATGTCTTAATATGGGAGCCTCGGTACTGTGCTTCTTCAGCATATCGAAGGCTATTTGATTTCGCGGATTTGCTGTCCAATTGAACTTTTCTTTCGTTTTCTTGGTTAATTGCGTTAAGGGATGGCATATCATTGGAAATCCTTGGATAAAGCCTCCATAGAAGTTGGCGAATCCGAGGAAGCACTGGACGTCCTTGACAGACTCCGGAATCTCCTATTGCAGAATAGTATCAATTTTGTCTTCGGACATACTGACACCTTCTCCCGATATGAGATACCCAAGGAACTCAACTTGCTTCTGGTGCCATTCGCACTTATCGGGTGCTATAGCCAAGTTGTTCTCCTGTAATCGACGAAGGACTTTCTAGTCAATTGCACATGCTCATCTTCGTTTTTTGTATAGATGAGGATATCATCTATATAGACTACTACTCCATGATTGATTAGATCTCACAGGATCTCGTTCATCAAATCGTGGAAGGAAGCTGGCGCTTTCGCCAATCCGAAGGGCATAACTAGGTATTCGTAATGTCCATATCTTGTACGAAACGCTGTGTTCCATTCATCACCAGATTTAATTCGAAAGAGGTTGTACCCTGCCTTCAAATCAATTTTGGTGAAAATCCTCGATCCAGAAACCCTGTCCATAAGTTCGTTCATAAGCGGCAATGGATATCGGTTCATAATCGTTATATGATGTAGACCTCTGAAATCCACGCACAATCGTAAGCCTCTTCTGTGTGGCTTTGGAACGAAGCGTATGGGTGCACCCGCGGTGACTTGCTATGACGGATCTTCTCAGAATCAAGCATTTCCTTCAGATATTCTTTAAGGACCGAAAGCTCCTTCTCTGAGAGCGCGTTGATGGGACCCCACAGAGGTTGTTCTCCATCTTTCAATCAATGGCATGATCGTAGGATCGATGAGGCGGAAGAGCATTGGCAGTTTCTCTGTTGTATAACGTTTCTAAGTCTCTGTATTGCCATGGAATTCCCTCTACCCAATCGATCACAATCTCGTGTGCTGCGTTGACATGCATTGAACAAATAACCCCGATCCATCGCGGGTCTGTCCGAATTTCAGAATGGAATCGTCATACTCGATTGAGAACGAAGATACTGCTGCCTTTGTGCAATGTTGATGGCAGTGTTTCGACGTAAACTGGAGCTTATCATTTTCTTCGGTAACTCCACTGAGTGCTCCATGCTTGACGATCCACCAGTAAGGTAACATGATATCAAATGAATCCTCCATTGGACCAATTTCGAAGGTTTCTTTGGTATAATGGGATTCCTACCGCAGAGTAATGGGGAAGGTGTACTGCCAACCCGCTCCTTCTATTCATTCTCCATTAAAGTTTTCGACTATCTTTGGTTCCGTTCGAGTTACTAATAGGACACCATGTGAATCGGCCCACTGTTCGACATCATAGGTATATCACACCCGTATCCAAGAGATCCCTTACAGGGACGTTCTTCTTGTCTAGAAAGCTTGCAAACATGCGCATTGTGGGTCTTGAACCTGTCTTGGTTCAGGTGGTAATTGATGCTTTGGTTCCTTGCGTACAGGCTGAGGTGTGCGGCCGCAGCCTTGCATTTTCGATCTTTTCGGTTGACAACCATGATGAACTGCCTTTCGACACAGCTCCAGCCGCAATGGGTCGTGGTTGCTAAGATTCGTAAATTCGTAGGTGAATGAGGTTCGAATGAGTATATCAAGCTCGATAGTAATTGTTTGTCACTTGTCACGCTTGGATGCTATATGACCAGCATATTTCGAGTATTGAACTCATCCTCAGGCACCCTTTCTTAAACAGCAGAAAAGAAAGTATATTGAATATTGAAAGCTATAATACCAATGACCGCATTGGTAAGACCCAAATGAAAACCCAAAAGAAATATGAATATCTGTACCCATAAAAGTCAAAAACCGGAGGTGTGTGTACCTCATAAAAAACCCATAGGAAAGACCGCAATCCCATTGAACAAAGGAAGGACAAAAGAAATCGTTTCATCCGTCAATTTCCATACCGTCGGAGTCAACCTCGTCAAGCACTCGAGAGCTGAGGCTGCTGCTGGTTTCGTAATTCGGTCAGCCAGACTCCTGGTCTTGATCTTCGAAGAAGATGTGTTTACTTCTGGCGTTTCCACCATATGCTTCTTATCCTTCTTCTTTTCTTGCTGGATGACATCTTGATGGCATTCTTACAGAATACCCATCGATGCTCCGAAGAACCGCAGCGCTTGCATTCGTTGCGCTTGGCTCTTCTCCAATAATGATTCTGGAATGCCTTTCAGGGCTTCGCCTTTGTTCGTATTGACTGTCTCAGGACCCTTTTCTCCGTCGAGGTTTCTTGGAGTCAGAACCTTTCCAAAGTTCTTCTTTCCTTGATTCCCCTTATCATCACCAGCATCATCACGCTTCCTCTTATTGTTCTTTTTGTTTTCGGGTTTGTGATCGTTGTGCTGGTGCCATTCTTGCAGGCGTCTCTCATATGCTCGGCGACTTGTTTGAGCAGTAATTCGTATTTGCGTCGTCGTTTGGTGTAATCTTCGAAAAGAATATTCGATCCTTGATTTCTTCGTTGAGTCCGCTGTGTAGTGCCTGTCACTATGTAATCCCTGATAAGCAGTCATGGTAGTTTAAGTCCTCCATCTTTACGATGTAGTCCCGGATATCTCCCTTCTACTGCAATTTCTTCATTTTTTGAGGCATTCTGTTTCTTCCTCCGGGTGATGAATTGTTCCTCCATAGCGCTGGTGAATGCCGACCATGTGTCAACCTGAAAATGCTTCCTAAGCTGTTTTTCTCGGTGTGTACCAGGCCAACGCTTTTTCTCGAAGGATACTTCCAACGAAGATGATCTTATCATCGTCATCGTATATTCGTCTTTGAAGTACCTGAGATAGCGATCCACTCCTGTAATCCAGTGGCGATAGGATTCCGACCTATCCGTTGGATCTCCCTTGAACTTGTCGGGAAGCTGAATCTTCTGCTTCTTTGTGAATTCGGAGCTCTGGTGGGTGAGGTGGTACTTGTGGTGGTGCGCAGGTGGTAGCCAGGTGGTTCACTATTGTCCGTTCCTCCTGGTGGTGGAAGTGGTGGGAGAACATCGTCTCCACTATCAGAAGAGCTGGAGCTACTCGAGCTGGAGCTAGAAGACTCGGAGTCCCCTGGGGGTCTCCTCCAATGCCTCCTGCGCCGACTCCATTACCATTCGGTTCTGCAGTCACAGCCTCTTTGATCCATATTCCAACGCCATTACTTACGGTGTATCGCAGGAGGAACCCTGCTCAACAGGCTTGGTATCCCTTCCTTTGGTGTCAATACTGACCGGGCCAGTGAGCGTACTGATTTCTTCGTTCTCGCATCTGAGAGCTTCGTCTGCAAAGCTCTAGTGAATTCTTTGAATTTCCGCTCAAAGTCCTGCTTCATCTTTCGCTCTGCTGCCTTCCTCTCCCGCTCTGCATTGTCTGCCTTTTTCTGTGCTTCCTGCTGTATCTATTTTGCTTCCTGACGAGACTGGGCGTACAGCCCGGACATTCGTTCGCCATCTGCTTTGGCTTTGAGCTGAATATTCGCCAGCTCTTGGGATTGGGTATGCATTGGAGGGCAAGGCGTTGTTGGGCTCCTTCCCTGTTATCGAGCAGAGTTGAAAGGGTTCCCCAGGCGTTTCCAGAACGTTGGATTTGATCGCTGAGGGCTGTCCGCAGCTCTTCGTAGTCTTCGGTGGATTGGGCCTTCATTAGAACAAAGGCAGCTTGGACGTTAGCCGCAAACACTTGGAATTGGATAAATATATCGGAATGCTTCTCGAGTTGAGCCCTATCCATTTGTTCCACTCCGAGATATACAGCATCGTATATCTCGTTTTGTCTAATGATAATGCCTTCGTAAGCTTCGGCCAATCCTGGGAGGGCCGTCTGTATCTCGAAAATTTTCCCCCTTGATTCCTGAATGAGAGCGTCCATTCGACCAAGCTCCCTGTTGATTCCATCCAAAAGCTCAATAACCCAGTCTGGAATATCTTTCCTTGTGATGGGCTGGTATTGTGTCACCTGCTTGTCCTTGTCGCTGGAAAGGATCAACGCATTTTCCCTTCTAACCACCGTATATGCGTCCGTTATGCTGGTGTCTGATCCGGTCATTATAGGACGAGGTAAAATTGCTCAACAGGGGTGGTGTGAAAGAAGAGGCATCCAGCTCCGGATTCTTGCTGCAATTGTACCGATGGCTTGTAGTGTGGGTGAGAGGCTTACGTGATTAAGGACCAGCAATGTCGGAATAGGTAACGAAATAGGGGTGGTATTTCGTCCGAGTGCATTCACCAATTCCAATGATAAATGGTCGTGACGATGGTCGATAGAGCGGCTGCTGCAGTTCCGATTGTTGTGTGGGTTCCTCCGCAGTTGGGCTCGCGATAACACATTGCCTGATCTTCGCAATCTACATGCAAGCCTTTGTATCTTGTCCAACGCTCAGGGAAGACTGGATCGTCGATACTTAGACCTCCTCCTTGACTGGCCGCGTCTGTCCAGTAGAGGTTCCATGGATACGGCGTATCAGGTGCGTCCAATATGTAATCTTCGAGACGTTCTTCTATTTCGTTTAGGAGAGCGTCGATGCTATCGAAGAAGTTGAGTGGTTCTGGTTCTGCAAGCTGCGATGGGATTCCACCTAAATCGAAGAAGTTGACTCGACAGTGGCAGTTGGAGTCATATGGCATCAAGGTCGCTTGGTGTATGTGGGTAGAAAGAATACCTTCCTCAGAAGCATTTCTTTGCTAACAATATAATGTAACACCGGGCGCGTCACTCCAGGTTTACCCGGTCAAAGAGTATCTGTACTTAATTCGGGACTGCTTCGAAGATAGATTAGGAGCTTCACTCGGGATGTGGAAATCACTAAAATATTCTGAACGAAAAGAACAGGCTTTCTCCAATGCGTATATCGTGAAGGCTTGTTCTCCTCGCTGAGCAGGTTGATGCCTTTCTACCCTCGAAGAACCCAAGGTCTTTATACCTTTGTCTTCGCTTTCTAACAAATACTTCTATCTACGCTTTTCTCTACAGCTCCAGCACCATAACAACATTCGAACCAATGCCCACTCATTTCGCAACTACCGCGGTCCTCCATCCCTCGATCCTCTATCGTCTTTATCGTCATTTGATTATAATCAGACCATCAGTATCCTTTATGACATCAAGGTCGCGGGCTTGTGCCTCCGGACCAGTGGTATCCTTTCGATCTGATAACCTCCAGACGAATAGGCCTCTTTCGATAGAGAGCAGCTTCACTGTTCAGAGTCGGTACGTATTCTTAGGCCTTCGGCAGTCGTCGGCGTTTGGCCGGCGCCATGCAGTTGTTTGCTGGCTGTCCATTTGTCGTCAGCTTCTTGGCGGATGCAATTCAGCAGTTTGCCGCCTGTCCGTATGTCGTCGGCGATTCAGAGCAGAAGCGACCGCGGCCATTAACTAGCCGTTGTTGCTTATTGATGGTGTGGGTGTTCGTTTGCTAGCCATCCGAAACAATTGGCTCTGGCATCCGAGGTGAGTGATAGCCGATGACGTCTAATCAGGGAAATCGTGGGTGATCGTACATGACCCCGCTGCGAACTTGCTAGGTGTAACACCGCACAACATTCTCAGTCTACGGCATGAAGAATATGATTGACCATCTGCGGGACATATACCATATAGGTAAGGATGAACCAATGGATACTCAGGAGGCAGTGATCCAGTGCTTCGACAATGTAATTAGAAAAGCATACAAACGAATGGAATTCAATCTTTGCATCTTTAAACAACTTCTTCTTCGATGGATCATTGTCAACCATATTGCTTTCCAACAGGTTGAATGCAATGCATTTCGTTTTCTGTTGTTCCATCTTCTTGCTTGTGTAAGTGGTGTTCTGTCTATTGACTGTCAAGTCTACAGCTAACCATATAACAGTTGGCAGATTTTAAATCTCTTCAAGTAGCATTGCCAAAGTCAGGGAATACAATTCGAACCTGGATACTGAATCTGCATGAAATCTCAATGCTCCAGTGATATGCGCCAATATGAATATATAGCGCCCAGAGTGGCTATTGCAGTGCTTTAAATCAGATCGTCGCAGATTTACATATTACCCTGCCTACCGATGTATTAGGCGCTCCAGGTGCACAACCCACATCTGGGCGTGGCAAATGCGTCCGGGTGCAGGGATTTTTTCCCGATGCACACCCTAACCCTCACACTGAAACTCAACACTGTCACCAATATCATCTCAATTATCACTATATCTACCGAGATCCATTCAGAAATAGACCCTCTGAAAGAGCACACCAAGTCAGCAACACCTACGAAAGAAATCGGTTATGCATCTATCGGATTGGAACTCTGCATTCAAGTTGAAAACAGCAGTCACCGCTATTACTATTGCCGTGGCAGATACGGAACAGAAAACAAACAAAGAAACGGACGAGGAAGCTGATGATATACGAAACACCGGTGCACCCACTACAAATTACGCAGTCATGCCATGGGAAAATGTAGAAAGAGAAAGCGTACTGAGAGCAGAAACAGCAACTCTGGGGGTGCAAACAACAAACCCGGAAAGGAAGGAAATGATGAATGAATATGTTATCAATACGGACTGCCTGGTCACTTCAAAGCTAATTGCATTCACTACAAACGAATTCAAGACCAGCGTACTAAAATTAAGAAAGCCAGCCAGTGATCGCAATCTTTGAATAGTCAATCATGTAACTGCCACCGCCTTCATCGCAGCCATGGCTCCAACTTCAAGTTACCACCATCTCACATGCTCATCGAATATGGATATGGAATAACACAGTACCCACAAACTATCACAGTCAACATCCCACAGAGCTACCAAGTCGATGCCCTATACACATGGGGTAAAACACCTATGATTCGACAATCTCTCCCCTCGAAACCAAATAGATTCGGCCAGATACATGACAACATTTGAGATGCGGTAAAAATGCTCCATTTCGCCAAATCATCGACTCAAAAGAATGGGAAGGGAAAGAGTGAAAAGAGAAACAGAAAAGAGAATGAGTAAAAAGAAAATGAGAGAAAAGAGAATGGCAATAAGAGAAAGCACACACGCAAGTGCACATTCCATGGCATCTAGCTCCCAAAGTCTGCTCCAAGCAAGGGCATTTTTCAGGGCCGTTCCTCCAAGCACACCTACAACCGAAGATGTGGCAACTGCGTCACTTGCACAGACCAAGCTCACTCGGTGTCTCTTACTATATCAGAATCAAGGGAGAATCAGTCCAGACACCGCAATGACTGCAGTGGCTACAAAGCACCATACAAAACACCATACGGGATGCTGCAGGCATTTGGCCCATCATATGGACGGTGATTACGGAAATATGATATCGTACACTGAGGCCACTCGACAACACTTATGATGATTCTAATGCTAAGTCAGTAGACTTATTCCTCAATCACAGCACCGAGGCAAATTCTGTTCTAAATCCAAGCCCTCTATGAAGGTTGGCTGCACACATAATTCGACAACTATGTAGGATCCTGAATTCAAGGCAGTCAATGCACAGTTGGAAGGCATGTTTGACTAGGATCGCAACGTGTACGTTTCATGCCTACAAGGAAACAAAAATAACATCTTTGAGCTGCCTCAAGAAATGGAATATGTCGAAGAATTGGACAAGGAAGATGGCTTCCTGCATGGCCATATCGCAGAAAATACCAGTCGAATGGGTGAAGGTCACAGCAGTGGTGCTTATGGCCGGACAGATGAGATATCCGGCGCTCTTGAGCGTCGAAGGCTCCCTGCAAGCATAGCCAACAGAGAATGACGATGCGGGTGGAGATGCCTCCCTCACCGTATCGCAGAAAATACCAGTGGAACGGGTGAAGGCCAAGGGTAGTCTTAGCAACGGTTCCAAATTACGGGACCGGGTCGGTTCCGGCACCAGAACCGTACTAAACCCGAACCGGCACTAATCTCCGGTTCCAAACCCGGAACCGAGGCCAACGGTTCGGTTCTGGAACTGCCAAGGAACAGAACCGCCCAATCACAAGCGGTTCCGACCGGGAACCGACCCGGACCCGCCGGGTTTTGGCGGGTTTCTTCTCTAAAACTATCGCTCCAATTAAGTATTTGAGTTCTGATTGGATCGCGACATGTTATATACGTAGATTATGCAGTTTTTGACGCTCTTTCACCTCCTACTCTTCGATTTGCGATACGATTAGTATTCGTTGAGTCGCTGCGAAAAACAGTCGATTTTCGCCGCATTTTCGGCTATATTTCACAGCGACTCAACGAATACTAATCGTATCGCAAATCAAATAGCGGGAGGTGAAACAGCGTCAAAAACTGCATAATCTACGCATATAACATGTCGCGATCCAATCAGAACTCAAATACTTAATTGGAGCAGAAAAGCTGTGATTATTGGGGCCGATGAAAAATGAGGCTCTGCTGCAGGTAAAACCCGCCAAACCCCGGCGGGTTCCGGGTTGGAACCGCTTGTGATTGGGCGGTTCGGTTCCTTGGCGGTTCCAGAACCGACACGGGGGCACGGTTCCGGTTCCAACCCGGACCGCGGCCGGGTGACCAGGAACCGTTGCTAACACTAGCCACGGCAGTGGTGCTCATGGCTGTACTGATGAGATTTCCGATGCTCTTCAGCGTCGATGGCTTCCTGCAAGCGCAGGTTCGAGACCAAATACAAGTCATCATGACGCTCCTGACGAGGATGCAGACATTCTCCAACAGTTGAGAGAAACTATCACGCAGAACCGGCGCTTCCCAGTGTCGAAGTTTCCCTGAACGCACAGGTTCCAAGATCACTTGAACTGCACACCACTAAGCTGCGATTATGACTAAAACGTCAAGACAGAAGCAATGCTCATCAGCATTACAGACTTCTCACATGAACAGACAAACCATTACACAGAATCGGCGTCCCGGTCAAGATTAACAGACTATGTACTGCCAAGCAACAGTTATCATCAAGAAGTCAACCGAAAGGCAGCTACAAACGGCCATGAGTCAAGTCATGAGAATCCATGGCAAGGCCGAAGGTATCTGTGGAAGTGTCAACGGGTAATGGCGGAGGCAGCGTAATGGCAGTGAGCTGTGGCCGTGTAACTGCCCTGGATATAGTAATATCGCTGCGGTGCAGTAGCACCTTAGCGATAATCTTACCTATTGACTACTCTACTCAGTTGAACATCATCACTTCTTCTTGCTTGCAACCGTATCAATCTAATGACACATATAGGTCTGTACATGGGCATACTTGACCTTACACTATTATCGCTTTTCTGTCACCTGATGCATTTCGCACGAGACATCGTGATATTTATTCTTTTTCGACATATCGCGACATACAAAATACACCGCAGATAACAAGCAATTATACTCCCACAATGCCTCCACAGAAGTCGATTGGAACTCAATTACATATCACTGACAATCGTAAAATTGAGGAAACTCTGCAGGTATCGGCGGCAAGAATCCAACAGGCTTCTGTCAAGAGACCATTGGTTCTCCTGGAGGACGAAATCATATATAACGCCGCAATCGATGATAATTACGATGCCAACAAAGAAAATCTCATTTCCGACGGCGGAGATCTCAATCCCAATGGTGGAGATCTCAATCCTGAAGGCGGAAATATACGCATCACAGACGATGCTGATGATGATGACTTCTCACCAATGATTACCGAAGATGATCAGTGCGACATGGCTACCCAGAATCAACTGATGCTGACACTCCTTTTTAAGCAACATGCTGAAATGCGAGCCGAATGGCGAGCTGAGCGTGAAGCGAGAGCTGCAGAATGAGCAGAATAGGCTGGGGAAATAGAAGCAGCTCGGGATCGCAAGGCTGCTAGGGAGTGGGCTGCGGATCAGGAACACAGAAAGTCCTGGATCATCAAGCTGGTTGACCTTGAGCGATACTGCGCAGGCACATCTGAATTGGATAACTTTATTAATATTCTTCGTGGGAATGTCCACACACACCACCATCATTTCCCGAATGGCGCACTGGATCAAGTCAAATACGCCCTGAATCTACTTGGCAGCTGGAGCAGCCATAAGGATCATTCGCAACGAAAAACGAATATGGAGCATTTAGTCATGTGGGGCCCAAAGTTATGGAATTCAAACCACCCTGCCATGAACGATTTCAATCTCTTTGTTGAACAACATCATAAGCTGTACGGCGATCCTGACCACGTGTTGAAGGCAGCCATGCGGGCATACCGCGAGTTGGACCAGGGGTTCCACGACCAAGACGAATTAGTGTGGGTATGGGCCAACCGGCTCCGTACCTTGTGGCGGGAGGCCAAATGGGACGAAGAACACGACGCTAAGAAGATATACGACATGGCCTGGACGGGCATGAAGCTTGGGCTGTGATCACGGGTTAAAAACTTGACAACAAACAGGTGGTTCGGAAGCATCGACGAGCGTTTCAACCGCGCAGCAGCCGCGGAGTTCCAACCTGGGCCGGGAAGGACAAGCGGGAGGCAACGACATCAACAAAAGCAGCTAACCGGGGGTTCTGGTGGCAGTGGAGAATTGTCTAAACGAACTGACAGGAAATACAACTTCACACAGACTATTTCCGAGCCCGCCAAGATAACTTCCGGTGGTAAGACCACCGTCGGAGGGAAACGTGTCGATATATCCCCGGCACCATGGGTCTCAGGAGAGGTTCTCGGCAACCGCATCGCCAATAAGAAATGCATCCGCTGCAATGGCGGCTACTTGACGAACATGTGTCCGCGATACAGTCGTGCTGACTTTCCAGATACATTGAACACTGGCGGTTCTGGCGGCTGCAGACATCAAGTCAAACGACAACGGTCGTCCCACACTCAACAGTCCACAAACTAGTCTACCACTCCAGGTATCTGGCTCGGCGAGAGATGGTGGACGTGACGGAGCTGGTGTGGGAGAGACCGGGAGCGGGGGTGCTTCTGGTGACATTGGACCAAGTGCAGGCACACCGAATGTCATTAAAATCACAATTTATTTTGGAGAGCGCAAGAGCTCACATGTTTAGTCAATATTTATGCGGCACTGAGCGGCCCGATTAGACACATATCAAACACGAAGTGTTTGTTCAAGATATTCACGGCGAACTGCAAAGCATCCGAGCTCTTATTGACTGTGGAGCAACGAGCAACTGTATGACGCCCATGCTGCAGAGACGGCTCAGTGTAAGGGACGATCCTGCATTGACCGCCACCTTGGGCCTCGACGGCCGTGAGATGATGTTTGCAAGAGAGAATCGGAAGAGCAGGCTCTCGATTCAGTATTTTGAAAGTTTGGGACAGGTTGACGAACCGGATGTCTTGATTGTGCCCATGCGGGCTTACGAATTTGTTTGGGTCTGCCTTCATTCAAGAATCGGAACCGGGATATTGACTGAAAAGCCTGTCAACTTATGGCCTTGTTGACCCCGACTGGGCTGCAGGCCACCACACTTGATGGGAATCGCGGTCGAACCCTGTACACAGACACCAACGGAACTTAGCTGGGGCGCGCTGATAAACCTCTGGACATATGTTTTCTTGGAGCAACCATATTCAACGACTTTCATGTGAGCGACCAGGTTGACGAGGCATTTGCCCTACACATTGGGGAGTACACCGGACTGCTGGGAGCATTATGGAGAGGGACCTCCGGTAAGCAACTCCAATGCTGGATGGGCGAGCAGCGAGCAGAGGCGGTACATGCGGCAGGAGAGTTACCAACAATGCGGGGCTTGAATGACTGCTACCAGCTCGCCGAGTCAAGAAGGGAGTTCACCGGCTGTGGTGCATTGGTTCCATTGTGGAAAGCCATTAGACCCATGTCTTCTGGTTTCCGTGACACTTCCGCTTCCATTCTCTTATAAGATCTTGGTACTAACAGGTGCAAATGGAGCGGATGAGATCGGCCAGGGAGTGCCGCAAGTACCGAACCACAATGGTGGCTATATACCAGCCAAATCTCAGCAGTTTGTTGAGGTCTTTAGTAAGGCCAAGGCGGAGACCTTGCCACCGCACCGATCAATTGATCACGGAATCGAGCTTGAACCCGGGCATAACTTGCCATTCGGGCGGATCAACAATTTGTCGGAAACCCAGCTGCGTACACTCAAGGCCTACATCGAAACGAATCTGGCCAATGGTTTTATCCAGCTTTCTTCATCGCCGGTGGCAGTGCCAATACTTTTCACAAAGCAAAAAGATGGTGGCTGGAGACTCTGTGTGGATTACCCAGCTCTGAACGTGGTGACGGTGAAAAACCGGTACCCACTGCCACTGATTTCGGAGATGCTTGACCGTGTGCGCGATGCTAGGATTTTCACAAAGTCGGACCTCCACGGAGCCTATTATCTCAGTCGTATTACGGAAGGTGACGAATTCAAAATGGCGTTCCGGACTCGGCACGGACAGTTCGAATACCATGTCATGCATTTCGGCTTGACGAATTCACCGGCTACCTTGCAGGCTTATATGGATGATTGCCTGCGACCTTATATTGATGACTTCGCTCTGTGTTACCTTGACGACATACTCATGTACTCAACCAGTCAGGAGGAGCATGACAAGCTCATTCGGCAGGTGGTGCAGCGTTTGGAGGAATTCAGACTATATTGCAAGGCGGAAAGTACCAATTTGGAGTTTCGCAGGTCGGCTTCCTTGGATTCGTCATCTCTCCTGATGCCGTCGGCATTGAAACGGACCATATCGCCACGATCGAAGACTGGCCAACCCATAAATCAGTGTGGGATGTGAAGGTTCTGCTTGGGGTCACGAACTTCTACCGGAGGTTCATCAGGAATACGCGAAGGTGATGCTTCCTCCTACTGAGTTACCAAAGTCAAGTGAGTCCAGAAAACCTGGGAAATACAGAGACACCGGAGGTGGTTCCAAGTCAACAGAGAAGTCAACGACCAAGTGGTAGTGGACGAGAGATGCTGAGGTGGCCGTCCGAACACTTGAAACAGCTTTTTGTGCGGCACCTATTTTGCAGCATTTCGATCCAGCGTAGCCAATTGTCCTCCAGACCAACGTGAGCGGCTTGGCAATTGCCGGGATCTTGAACCAGTATGATGGCTTCGGTATCCTTCGCCCAGTCAATTTCTACTTCTGAAAGTGCTCTCCAGCCGAACGAAACAAAGACACATACGACCGTGAATGCTTGGCCATTGTGGAGACAATGAAGCAGTGGCAACATTTCCTCGAGGGTGCACGATTCCAGGTTTTGGTGCAGTGTGATTACATGAACCTCCAGTACTTCCAGACCTCAATGGTGCTCTCCCGACGACAAGCCCACTGCACGGAGATTTTATCATCTTATGATTATGTTATCGAGCACCTGGAAGGAACCAACAACCCAGCCGACGGCCCGTCAAGATGTCCCAACTATGGGATCGGCTACGAGAGACCTGTCCCACGACTGCTGGCCACCCTGGCAACCACTTTGGTACAGCCTTCTGTCGAACCTTATGACGACCTCATGACTTTGATTCGGGCAGCCCAGACTACCAACAAATTGGCGGTCGACGTCTCGGGAAAGCTAGTCGACGACACCATCGCAGACGATAAGAATCAATGGAAAGTTCTCCCGGGAGCTCTGACCTGTGAAGGGAGAATATATGTGCCATCGGACAATGCTCTGCGCGGCAAAGTGATAAGTCTTTTCCATGACAATCCTGAATCTGGTCACTTTGGCGGTCTAAAAACTGCTGAACTAGTGACTAGAGACATTTACTGACTGGCGATGAACGTGTACATAAGAAAGTATGTTAGTGGCTGCAACGTTTGTCACCGGGTTAAGGCCCCGCGCCATATTCGCCATGGAGTTAACATGCCATGGTGATACCATCACGACCCTGGGTGGGAGTTATCATGGATTTCGTCTCCGAGCTCCCGGAATCGACTGCATCCGAGTATACGGGGATCCTAGTCATCGTCTATCGGCTCACAAAAATGGCCATCTACTTGCCATTCCGAAAGGACATGCATTCAGCGGAACTGGCCAGGCTCTTCTTCAAGCATGTAATCTGCAAGCACGGCGTGCCTGACAATGTCAGCACGGATCGGGGCACCCAATTCACGAGCCGATTCTGGACAACAGCCAGCAGTCACATGAGCACTGACCACCGACTATCGACCGCCTTCCATCCGCAGACAGAGTTCCAAACGGAATGTCACAATCAGGCGATGGAACAGTACCTCCGAGCCTTTAGCAACTACGAACAGAATTACTGGGTGGAGTTACTGCCATTGGCCGAGTTCGCGTACAATAACTCTGTGCATGCTTCGTCAAGGATGACTCCCGTTTGGGCCAACAATAACTACCACCCGACAATGCAGTGCAAGGCACCGAAGGACCAAGTTCATGTCTGCTTAATATTGGAAGTGCAAGCAGACTCCATGGTTACTGGCATGGAAGAGATGCACGAAGTGCAGCGTGAACACAATCTAGAAGCCCAGGTGCAGCAGACGAAGTACGCCGGAGGGAAGGAAATGACTTTCGCGGTTGGTGATAAGATCTGGCTATCGAATCGGAACATTTGTTCGATGAGGCCTTCCAAGAAACTGGATTATATGCGAACACGGCCTTATAAAGTCAGTAAAGTCATCAATAAGAATGCTTAGAAACTAAAACTTGCAAAAACCATGTGGATTCACAATGCGTTTCACGTTTCTCTCCTTGATAAGTACACGCTGCCCGTCCTCGGCCAGCCGCCCTCTGAACCGCAGCCGATGATTGTCGATGATGTCGACGAGTGGGAAGTCGACAGCATCCTCGACTCCAACTGACACTTCCGGAGGCTCCATTACCTGGTGCAGTGGGCGGGTTATAATCACATACAGATGATCTGGGAGCCGGCGGAGAACCTCGAAAATGCCGAAAGACTACTGGACGAGTTTCATCGAGAACACCCAACCAAACCTCGGCAGTGACTGACTGGACGTCGCCGGAGGTCAGGGCAAGCCCTACTGAAGGTTTGGAAATCCACAACTTTAGTAGATTTGGAAGTTATGGAGGATCGGAAGGATTTGGACAAGTGAGATGGTTTTGGGGTTTCCTTTTCTTCTTTTATTCTTTTCTTAAGGATTCGGCCCAGTACAAATGGCGTTGGCATGGGTTTTACCACCTACCACTCGAGGTGGAGTTTCTCCGTGCCGCAAATCCGCTGTGAGGCCGCCTTAATGGTACTGATTGGTTGTGGGACTTATAATGGCATGGAAGCCATCTAGATTTGGGTTAAATTGCTTCTTTCCATGTACGTATGCAGCAGCCCAGGAGGTCTGCACTTAGACAGGGGGATGATGTAATGGCAGAGGTAGGGTAATGGCGGTGGGCTGAGGCCGGGTAACCGCCCTGGATATAGTCATCTCGCAGTGGTGTAGTAGCACCTTAGCGATAATCTCACCTATTGACTACTCTACTCTGTTGAACATCATCACTTGTTCACGTTTACAACCATATCAATCAATTGACACATACCGGCCTGTACACGGATGTACTCGACCTTACACAATGGCATCAGCACTTACATCCATATCAGTCCTATGCGGAAGCTATGCCATTTGCACAATGAGAGGAGTATATACCAATCTTCACAACGAGTTGGTTAGCTCCAAGTGAGTCGACAAGCTAAGGTACAATCTGGGAGGATCAGAACAATTCAACAAACAAAATTACTTCGTTAAGACTGATGCTCCTGATCACATGCTGACTATGTTCAATATCTGTTCGCTCTGGTTAAGAGATGTGGATAATATCAATCGTCTGGACTCTGTAGTCACCATGTTCCTGAATCAATGACGATGAGATCTATATGGACTGCCGGAAGGTATTTACACACCCACGGTCACCTGACTTAAGACTTCAATAAGCCCTGATGGCCTAAAACAAGTACCGTGACGATGGCACAAAGAAATGAACCGACGGGTACTACGAATCCACGCTCAAGGTGAAGGTCAAGCCTTCTGAAGTGTGTAAGATCACAAACCTAGGCCCTGTATGTCGTCAAGATTCATTGCAATGGAATCCATTTCAGCATTAGCCAGTAAGCAAGTATCGGTTTCTGCCGCAGAGCCTTTATCAATGCCATTCTGAGGTGAATTCGGCATGCAGCATTGACCCAATTCTACAGCTGCCATGAAGCATAATACGATGCTGGATGTGGTCCAGGATCGGGGGGAGAAGGCACAGGAAGACAGAACCATCAAGAGCTGCTGAGCAGTCAGCGGTTCACTGATATATGCAGCACTTGCAACTCACCATGTCTCCTGCAAACGACGAGCATCAGATATTGACCAAAGCAATGGAATCATGGTACTTAATGGATCTACAATTATAGTTGATTCATGAATTGTTTCGAAGGAAATGGAGAAGGCTGTTTTAAGGTCAATTTAATGTTGGAAGTGATGGATTTCTTTCCTTCTTTATGAATGGCCATCCCCAGGCTCCGGTAGTACTCTTTCCCTGAACATTTCGCAGGGTTTTTAGGAGGCTACTATGGGGATAACTTGCAGCGCATGCAGGCTCGCTCATTCAGCTCTAGTTGATTCTTGTTCTTGGTTCATGGACTGTCCCAAGAAGTTGAAGTGTTGCAATATGCTACATGACCGATGTCATCTGTCATGACAGTGCAGTCATTGACGTCATCTATCCTCACGGTGTGGCCATCTCTCCATGGTTTGATGGTGGCATAAGACTTCATGACGTCCATGCCTCGGCCTGATGGCATACCTGCTGGCCTCAGCCTGACATCATGACACTGTACTTACCACAGTATAAAAGAGAAATCATTCTCCACGTATATAGACAATAAGACAAGACAACTCTAGAACACCTGATTTCAGTACAAACTTTTATTTATCCACACACTTGTGATGGGGTACCAGTTGAATATCAACAATGGGTCATGTGAAACCCCAGCTAGATTCTGAGCTTGACAAGTCTATTTTCTTGCAAAAAAAAGATGTTCTTGCTGGAGTTGAGCCATCAATCGAATCGGCGGCAGCATCCGATGATATACCATACTCTATCCTTTGAAACCAGCTCCGAGATAGAAAAGCTGCATCTACTTTCCATCACCATCAATGACTTCTTATCCCACAGAAGGAGGAATCTATTGTATACATGTTCAATAGATTAGATGATTCAGGCTATTCAAATAATTTGGTCTTTTAAAGAAATTTTGGAAAAGAATTATTGCCAAGCTCCAAATGCCGAAAAGTGGGGAAATACTGGGCCACTCGATTTTTGAACTATCATTCTGACATATATCAGCAAGGTTTCGTCAGGATCTGGACTGCCAAAGAGTCAATGCAAGTAATACAGCACTTGCCCAAGACTATTGAAGCAAAGTAAATTTTATATTGTGCAGACAATTATTTGTCAAGTGTTCAGGATTCAAGGGTTCAGGGCTCAGAGTCCTAAGCAAAAGTAAAAAGCCGGAGGGCTTAAAGAGTCGGAAATAGCCTGTAGCTACAGAACAAGCACTGTAGGCAAGTAACTTGATCAACAATCACCAAGTTTGAAAGAAGTGAAAGCCAAAGCAATTTGATTGTGTTTTAAAGTATAGATCGAATCAAGAAAGAGACATATTGTCCACCACATCACTGGTTTATATACAGTGGTTTGGTCCATAATCAACTTGGTCCATAATATATCTGAACTCCTGCGATCATTGTACACCATCATTGAACAGTACCTGCTTTTCATGTAAAACTTGATAGATTCAATTTGCAACCTGTTTATCGTTCTTGTCATGCTCTGGCCTCTGCTCAAAATATAATTTTATTCTCATCGTGCATGACCTCCATAATGATCCTCATTTCATTCTCGTTATGCAAAATGCTTTCTATTACTCCCCAATCATTACTCCACCATTGATTGTAACTCAGCCTATCTGGGACAGTCGATCCCCCTCTTCAATGCTGGGTACCAACAAGGTTCATGACCCAGGCTTGCCCATATTGTGGCAGGTTGCTTGTGCATTGCTGTGAGTCAATCGACCTTGGTAGCGGGCTGCCAAATTGGTTGGTTGTAGTCCT
This sequence comes from Trichophaea hybrida, assembly GCA_015178995.1. Taxonomy (NCBI): domain Eukaryota; kingdom Fungi; phylum Ascomycota; class Pezizomycetes; order Pezizales; family Pyronemataceae; genus Trichophaea; species Trichophaea hybrida. The sequence continues at coordinate 152,353 of WHVE01000184.1, forward strand.
GCCATTGGATCAAACACTGCAGTTGCCTTCAAAATAGCCTGGAGTCGTCCATTTGCTCGACTTGGTACTTCTCTTCTCCATCCACTATTTCTGGTGGTCATGGTTCCTGCTGTTAATATGGGGGATGGTCCTGAGCAGCTTTCACCAACTGAGATATCAGTTGGACATCATGGATATATAATTGTATACATAATTCAATTTGATATGCCCAGGGACGGTTGTCACAGTTGGGTTGAGTGACGATCGGTGGTGGAGTGATGATCAGTGAATAATATTGAAGATAAAGCACGACAGAAATGAAATCAAGTTTTGAACGGAGGTTAAAGCACGACGAGAATGAAATCAGGTTTTGAACAGAGGTTAAAACACAACGCGAATGAAATCAGGTTTTGAACTGAGGCTATAGCACGACTAGAATGAACTCAAGTTTCGAATGAGGGTTTTACGGGGGACGCCTGAATTGTACGAAACCAGTGTACAAAGAAAGCAGGAGTTCAGATCTATTATGGAACAATTGAAATCACTGTATATAAACCAGGCGTTCGGCAGAGGATAAGTTTCTTCCTCCACTGGTTCTCTCGTCAATAAATCAATCAATTAGCTTCGGCTTTGACTTCTTTCACACTCGGTGATTCCTGATCGAGTCTCTTGCGTACAGTCATCGTGTCTTTAGCTACAAGCTATTCTCGACCCTGAGCTTTCCTGCTCTTGGATTATATAACCCCTTCAACCCTGAGCCCTGAACCCTCGACACCCAGCCCTGAGTTCTTGACAGAAGAACGAGTCTACAATCGATTCTACCGGTTAGATTCTTGTTTCATGTGCCGTTATCCTCACCGTTCAGGTTGCAATTACAGTCATCGTATTTGCAACGCATACTCCAAAGTTTTTGAATCAGTACGCAATTTTGAAAATAGATCGGTCATCCCATCCTACTGGAGACACATCTGTGTGCCTTACTTGTGGAACTTTCGAAGACCTACGAATCCAGATATTTTCGGCAACCAGTGCCATTTCTAACAAATACATGAACGAGGATGAAAGGACCTGCGACTGTATTTATTTTTGTTCTTGTTCAGAAGAAGAAGGAGATCTAGATCATAATTATCCAAACCCAACCATCCACTGCAACTGCAGAGCAATTGAGGAGTGGCCCACAATCCCTACCTGCAACTGCGGCAGTGAGGAGTTCGTTACTTTTTTCGATTACATTGAGGAACAAGATTGTATACTTTGCTCACTTTGGATTATCAACCTCGAATCTTCATTAGCTTGGTATATAGTCGAATAGCAAGCAAATATGCGTTTTTAGCCAATATCGCAGCAATCGAAGAGTGATATTGGATCAACAATGATTTGCCATCAGGTGTTAACGTGCTGGAATCCGAATAAGAGTATTTGGTGTGAAATTCCTTATGGCAACGATTGCTGGATATACTGGAAAAGCGATATCTGAAGGCACATCTGTCATGAGTGCCTTGAAGTAGTACAAACCTTCGGCTGCAGAATCAATAAATATCTGCACCAATCACCGTTCGAAAATTGCCAAGATGTCTGGAGTATCTTCAAGAGCAATCCGCGATGTGACGCTGATGGGGGCACTACAATTGGAACTGGAATACATAACGCTGGCAAATATGGACATCATGAACGAAGAGCAGCTCAGGAGTCATATTCAGAACATCAATACGGGACTAACAGCCCTTCTCAGATACCGACAACCAGCAGGTTGAATGAATTGCAAAACGAACGGTAATCTGTGGAGAATGTGGAGGCACAAATATCGGAGTTGTTGGCAGAAGGAAACAAGATCATCGAAGAACGGAACAACCTGAAACAGGAGCTGCTCCTTACCAAACAGAAAATAAAAACCACGGAGGAAATAGTGCCAGTCTGCACACATGGGGACCTGCAAGCTAAGATCACAGATCTAGAACAACGATTGGAAAACAGAGCACCAGAAGGGACGGAAAACCTCAGACAGGAATTAGAAGAAACAGAGGAACATTTAAGGAACTGTGGAGAAGAAAGAAACAAATATCGGAATCAGGTCAAGCAAGTATTAGCACTGGCAGGAACATCGGATGGGGGCAATGGTGGTAGAGAACACAAAGGCAGTGAAATTCTCAAGTTCTCTGGAACAGACCGATGGGCACTTCGAGGATGGATGGCACAACTAGCCATGAAAATTGCGGATGAACTGGGTCAATTCTTTAGCGAACAAAACAAAATGACGTATGTGGCAAATCGACCAGAAGGTGTGGCCCTGAATTGAATTCAACCGTACATCGACAGCAAAACCAGAGATTTGATGTTAAAGTCACTGAAAAAATTATCGGACCTGTTGCAATTGGCCTTCGGAGACCAAGACATATGAGCCACCGCTAATCGAGAATTCATTAAGCTTCAACAAAAAGACCGAAAAGTCTTTCAGTTGTATGCAGAATGTCAACGATGGGTACCGGATATTGACTGGAACGAAGCAGCACAAGTAAATGTGCTAAGACAAGGCTCATCCGAAGAATTGAACAATTCATTACAACATTGGGACATTCCGGAAGACCTCACAGAATTTGTCGAACTCTGCTCAAAGAGAGATTCACAGATCTGCGCTGGTGCTGCTGAAAAAAAAACAGGAGGATGGACAGCGGGATACAAGAAGTCTGAAACCGCGAACAACAGCACACCTGCCCTATCAAACCCGGAGTCAACACCTGCAGGAACCGTGGCAGGTTATCAAGACCCCGCTCCGATGGATTTTTCGGCAGTCAAAAGAAAGAAAATTACCTCCGAAGAACGCAAGCGATGAACGGAAGGAGGACTTTGCATGTACTGCAGGCATAGCAAACACTTCACGGCATCATGCTCGAGAAAATTGAAAGCAGCATCAGAACAGGTATAGGTAACACTTTTTGGGAAAGCAGGAAATGAAATGGACGCAGATTCGGGAAAAGAGGTCGAGTCAGAAAAAGTCTAGGTCAGTGCAATAAGGATGGCCATTGCACTGGGCACAAATCTCCATTGTCTACAGTTGTTAAATCTTGTTATGGATTTTCGCAGTTCTCGATTAGTAGCACAGAAATTGAGGAGCCTTTCCAGGAAAGCAACCATTGTGTTGTGAAATGTTTGCTGAAAATCGGAGACAGGTTAATCGATATGCACGCTTTAATTGACTGCGGAGCCACGGGAATAGAATTTGTGGACAAAGATTTGGTTCACCATCATCAATTAGATGAGAAGGAATTACGAGAGTCAAGAGACTTAGAGGTTATCGATGGAAGGCCCATCGAATCAGGAACCATATCAACAATGGCCAAGTTAAACATGGGAATACGATCACATCAGGAGCAATTGCCAACGTTCCTAACAAAGTTAGGATATCATCCGATAGAGTTAGGGCTACCATGGTTACAACTTCACGATGTAACAGTTAAATTTCAAAGTCGCAGGGTTGGTTTCGAAAGCAGCTACTACCAACAACACTGCCAATACCATTCCAGCGTATGGGTGTGGGGCAATTATATGGAAACAACGGATCCGGAAAAACCCAGTGTAGAAATCTGCGCAGTAGCCACCTTATACTGTATGAGAAAGAATAAAGAAGGAAGGGCTCAAGGTTTACGCCGTCAGGTTATACGAAATCAACAAGGCCTTTGAAACAAAGAATCTACAAGAAATATCCCTCAAAGAAGTCATCCCCAAGGAATACCACGAGTTTCTACCCCTATTCAGCAAAGTAATTGTGGAAAAGCTACCACCGCACATACCCTACGATCATAAAATCATACTGCAAGAGGGATTCATACCAGTGTTTGAACCTATTTACAGTTTATCACGAGAAGCGCTGCAAGTTCTAAAGGAATGGATAGAAAAGAACATGTCCAAGGGATTCATCCGATCATCCTCATCGCCCTGCGGAGCCCCGGTACTCCTCATTCCAAAACCAGGGGAAGGCCTTGGACTCTGCGTCGAGTACCGAGGCTTGAACGAAGAAACCATAAAAATCCAGTATCGCCTACTATTGATCCAATGAACCTTGCTAAAACTCTGCAACGCCCGTAACTACACCAAATTAGATGTCTGCAACGTGTACAATATTATTAGAATCCCAGATGATGACAAATGGAAAACAGCATTTAGAATGTGATATGGACTTTTCGAATGCTTAGCTATGCCGTTTGGACTTACCAACGCGCCAGTATTGTTTCAAGTATATATCATTGATACGCTATGCCCCTTTCTGAACATATTCTGCATGGCCTTTTTGGACGACATCCTCATTTACAGTGATGATCTAAAAGCACATAAAGCGCAGGTCTGAGTGGTAATGACATCACTCAAGGATGCCGGCCTCTATTGAAAGGCAGAAAGGTACGAATATCATGAGGAAGACGTCAAATATTGAGGATTGATCGTCAGAGTAAATGCAATCAGAATGGATCCGGAGAAAGTCCAAGCAGTCAAAAACTGGGACGCACCGGGGAAACTGAAGGAAGTCCAAGCCTTCCGGGGCTTGGCTAATTTTCACCGACAGTTCATGTGGAATTATGGCAAGGTAGTGCAACCATTAACAAAACTCATGAAAAAGGTAGTACCTTTTTGCTGCGGACCAGATCAAAAAGGGTATTCGCAGAACTCAAAAGAGCCTTTATGACGGCACCAGTGCTAGCCCATTTCGATTATAAAAAGGAGATAGTTCGCGAAACCGATGCCTCAAGTTATGTATCCACAGGAGTCTTCTCTCAGTACGATGATCTTCGAATACTACACCCAGTGGCCTTTGTGTCCAAAAAATAATCCCCTGCCGAAGAGAATTACGAAATTTACGATCAAGAACTAGACGCGATAGTTCACAGTTTGGATCAGCGGAGGTCTGTGTGCGGGGGTTCAGCACACCCGATTAGGATTCTCACTGATCACGAAAATCCGAAATACTTCATGACTTCGAAACGGCTGAACCGAAGATAAACCAGATGGTCCAAATCCTTGTCGAGGTTTAGATTCAAGATAGTCTACGGCCCAGTAACGCAAGGCCAGAGACCCGATGCACTCACCAGAATGCCAGAAGACATTCCTCTGATGGGGGGGCAGAAATAACGCAACAAATAGTTTTAAAAACGGAAAACCTCGACAAAGAACTGTGCTCAAACTTGGTAGTAGGATTCATGGAAACAGTTAACCTTGATAACAACTCGGTAAATCCTAACGAGCTATGGAACTGGGTACAAAATATGTATAAGCAATGCCCGGAGTTATATACACACACAAAAGAACTATTAGAAGTCTCCGAATTACAACAAATCTAACCGACAGACAAGGATAACCTCAAGTGGATCCACGAATGGCATGACTCCCCTGTCGCAGGACACCCACGACGAGCAAAAACTTACGACCTGCTAAGACGAAGCCATTTTGGAATCAGAGGAGACAGGACACGGACCGCTACGTACGAAACTGTCGCCCCTGCCAACGGAGCAAAGCAATCCACGGAAAAACTCATGGCTTGTTACGATCGTTAGAATTACCGGAGGAACCATGGAATGATTTGAGCATCGACTTTGTAGTCGGACTGCCAGAAAGGGAAGGGTTCAACGCAGTATGGGTAGTGGTTGATTGCCTAACAAAGATGTGACATTTAGTACCCTGCACTCACAAAGCAGATGGAAAGAAGCTGGGCGAAATGTACATTAAGAAAGTGTTAAGGCTGCACGCACTGCCCAAATCAATAGTATCGGATTCAGGTCCGCAATTCGCATTGGACTTCTGGAATCACGTCTGCAAAAGATTGGGAATCGAACAAAGACTGTCAACCGCACTCCACCCTCAAACTGACGGTCAAACTGAGAGAGTCAATGCAGTAATGGAACAGTATCATTGAAATTTTGTCAATTATCAGCAAAATGACTGGATCTAATTGCTACCCATGGCAGAGTTTGCAGCCTTTCATCATACCTGGGAAAGAACGAATTACTCCGCGTTTTTCGGCAATTACGGATTCCACTAACGAATGACCTTTGGCCAACATCCGCTGAGTAATCTGTACTATATCGGCAAAGTCAACGTTTAGCAGGCAGCCCAACAAATGGAACAACTGTTTAGTGAACTTAGAGCAGAAATGAAAAGAGCCCAAGCCGTACAGTCCAAACAGGCCAACAAATCACGAACCGTCGGAACAGAGTTGCAAATAGGACACAAAGTCCGGATGGACGCCAGAGACCTATTGACAGCCCGACCCAGTAAGAAACTGGACTGGAAACTTATTGGACCATATGAAATCACCGAGGTCGTCAGTCCATGGGCGATAGAATTAAGCTACCAAATCAACTGCATATTCACGATGTTCAACCGATATCCAGACTAGAGCAAGCCGCCCAGGATCCCCTCCCAAATCAAAAGCAAGAACCACCACCACCGGAAATAGTGGACAGAGAAGAGGAGTACGAAGTTGAGCGGATAGACAATTTGAGGCTGTTTCAGAGGCAGCGGGGTAAAATTGAGGGGCTACGATGAGCACAGCTGTGAGCCCACAACCAATGTAGATGGACTTAAAGATATCAACAATTTTCACACCAAACAACCTGGCAAGCCCGGATCATAAACCTGGTAGGTACTCGGCATTGGAGAGGGGGAAGCTACTGCCACGGTTGTGTTGGGTGACTATCACTGGTTGAGTGATGATCGGTGGTGGAGTGATGACCTGTGAATAATATAGAAGATAAAGCACGATGAGGATGAAATCAGGTTTGAAACGGAGTCTAAAGAGCACCGAGAATGAAATCAGGTATTGAACGGAGGCTAAAGCACGACATGAATGAAATCAGGTTTTGAACGGCGGCTAAAGTACGATGAGAATGAAATCAGGTTTCGAAAGAGGGTTTTATGGGGGACGATGGAATCGTTCGACAGCAGTGTACAAAGACAGCAGGAGTTCAGATGTATTATGGAACAAGTGAAATCACTGTATATGAACCAGGCGTTTGGCCGAGGATGAGTTTCTTTCTTCACTTGTTCTCTTATCTATAAAACATCAATTAGCTTCGGCTTTCACTTCTTTCACTCTCAGTGATTCCAGATCGGGTCTCTTGCGTACAGTCCTTGAATCTTTAGCTACAACCTATTCTCGACTCTGAGCTGTCCTGCTCTTGGATTTTATAACCCCTTGAACCCCCAGCCCTGAACCCTTGACACCCAGCCCTGAGTCCTTGACAACAGATGACTTTGGTAATGTTGGCGGAGCCTGAATGTTATCCGGCGAGTATCTTGATAGGTCGTGTTGTTGATATATTATGTTCATCCAGCCATACTTGGCCACCAACTTCCAACTATGAACTGATTCTTCGGGACTCATTGGCCTGTTTGGACTATATGGTTCAGGCGGTTTTAATTTCTGCTCGGAGATCATTAAACAGTTACACCATTTGTAGGGTCATTTGCTAGGTGTTAAAATCACAAATATTATTATGGTAACAAATTGAATGTTGGTCAAAGGTCTTTGGCAGATGAAAACCATTGTTACTAAAAAATACGGAGCAATTGGTGGTCTCTATGATATGGGAGTTCATGGCAAACTCCACCAAGAATAGCCAATGGACCTAATCGTTCGGTTGATATTGAACATTGTTCCGGAGATAGTGTTCCATTTCCGCATTGATTGTTTCAGTTTGAACATCAAACTGTGAATGAAAAACAGTTGACTTTCTGTGTTTAAGTCCCAATATTTCGCTAATATGTTTCGTGAAGTTAGAAGCAAATTGCAGTACTTAATCGGACACAAATGTTTCAGCCAGTCCATGCAGTCCAAACACTTTTTTGAAGTATATTTCTCCCTGTTCATTTCAATCTATTTCGGCAGTAGAGGTTCCAGGTGTTGGATTTTTGTTAGGTCATCGACCACTACCCATATGGTATTTTACCTTTTGCTTTCTGGCAGTCTGACTACAAAGTCGATGCTCAAATTCTTCCATAGTTGCTCTATTAATTCCAACTGTCATAACAAGGCATTAGTCTTGCAGTCGGTCGCCTTGCTCAACTGGCAGATCTAATAGTTTTGTATAAATCAGTTCATTTTCTTCCTCATCTGAATGACAGAGTGGATTCGACTTAGCATGTTGTAGGTTTTGGCTTATCTGGGGTGTCTCATGACCTGAGAATTGTTGCATTCTTTCATCTACTTGGGTATGTCATTATCCGTTGGTTGAATCTGTGTTTCAAAGATTTCTGATGATAGTTCTTTATGCCCAAATAGCCCTTTGCTGCTGTTGTATAGGCATAGCTGACATATATTTCTTACTCAATTACATAGGTCTTTGGTACATACATGGTCATTATCAAAGTTGACTGTTTCTGCGTGGGCTACTATTTGCTGTTTGCATATCTTCCCATTCCAGTTTCTACGTGTATATTATCATTTGTTGGATTTTTGCTACTGCCCCTTCAGAGGGATATTTTGTGGCATTGTAAGAAGCGCATCTGGCTTCGGTTCTTGTTTGCCTGGGCGATGAATGATGTTCAACATGAAAAACAAGAGGAATTCCGTCCACAATGTCTGCTTTCAATTCAATAGTTTCCATGTCATAATATATTTTGAGGTCCTTGTGATCTGTGAGAATCTATATTGGATGTGCTAAACCATTGCAATTAGATCACCATTGTTCCAGACTTTAAACAATCATGTGTAATTCTTGATCAGAAATTTCATAAATTTCTTGGCAGGGCAAGTTTTGTTTAGAGTTGAACGTGACTGGGGATAGCACTGCTTGGTCCTTACGCTGAGAGAGGGCTCCTGTCGATAAATAACTTGGGACATCAGTTGAAACGACAGTGTCTTGTTTATATTCAAAATGGGCTAGCACTGGTGCTGTCGTGAAGACTTTTTTCAGTTTTGCAAATGCTGGTTTTTTATCATATCTCCAGCAGCATGGTACTTGCTTGTTGGTGAGTTCAGTTTGTCACGGTTGTGTCAAGTGAGTATCGGGGATGCAGTGATGATCAAGGGAGCGTATACAGAGAATATGAAATGCAAGGAAGGTATCATGATTCAATGGAATGAATAAGGTTTTGAAGAAGGGAAACAGGTTTTGACGGCAGGAATCAGGTTTTAATGGTTGCGTTGTAAATATGACGTGATAGTTATGGCATGAGTTGTGGTTTAAATGGGTTGTGTACATAGTTGGATGAGGATAGGATGTATTTTGGAACGAGCGAGTTAAGGTGATGACAGTCGCGTTAGCTGTATATAAGGGCGATGGATTTGCGGACGATAGGTTTGTTCTTCAGTCGTTCTCTAGTCAACAAAACAATGAATAGCTTCGGCATCATCCTTTGTTCACTTCTGTGATTCCAGAATTGGAGTGTCTGGTTTGCTACACAGTAACCGTGATCACTGCATCTTTTAAGTTTGGTTTTTGTAAACCCTAGAACTCGGAACCTTGAACCCTTGACAGAAGAACGAGTCTACTATCAATCAGGCTGCTTATAATTGAGTACATGTACCGCTATAATCACCGTAGCGGATGTTACTTTTGTCACCGACCTTGCAATCCTCCGTGCAGAGTGTTTAAAAATCTGTTGGTAACTTCGAAAACCGGATAATGGTACACAGTTTTTGGAAACACATCTGTTTAGTGTGCATCTTGAAATTTCGACAAGATGGACCCAGCATATTCGAGCAAATGCCAGCATACGACAGCAATAAACCTCAACAATCTTGAATCAATTTCTTCGACCTGGCTGGTCGAACCACCAACCTCTTTGAACAAGAACCCTTGAACGCTTTTGATAGCATCGACGTTATCCTCACTGAGACCGAAGAACCTCTCGAAGAATACATATGGGACGAACCACAGGCAGTATCTCCTTGGAATAGTTATTGGACGGAGGCTGCGAGGAACGGGAAAGGACTGCAAATCGACGACTCAGTTTTTCAGAGTTTTTGGACCAAATAGTATGCTCTTCAAATCAATTGTGAGGACGAGGAACCCTGTTACTGCAAACACAACTGCGGAGGCACACACACAACATTCGGAAGTGAAGTAAACGCTCAAAACACGGAATTGGAATATACAAAGCAATCAACACAGAAGGACATGAAAAGTCAAATTTCCTGTGCCGACTACAACGAAAGAAATGCAAACAAAAAAAAAGGGGTAGATCGAGAATTACACCCGGCTCCTGTATCAACACCGCTCATTGTTATAATGACACCCAGCCAATACGAGGTGTTCTTCTGTTAGATGGTCAATGCGTTCTTAGAAGCAGATGTCGAAGCAGCAGTTCAACAAATTCAGGACAACGACCACCAGGTAAACATGTACCTGAACAAAAGATTCCGTTCCCGTTTTACAGCCGCACAGCTCTTCATTGTAGCATCTCAACACCACGACCAAGATGTTAGGAGGGTCCGTAAAACCAACTTGCGATGTCACATCGACCAGTGCCTCACAATTGGAGCTGGAGAATGTATCAGCAAATAACATGCAAGCTATAAACAAAATACAGCTCAGGCAACACATGCGAGACATCAACACCGGGCTAATAGCATTTGCCCAACTTCCAACAACTAGCAGATTGAACGAATTGTTGAAGGAACAGCAATCTGTGAAGAATGCAAAAGCACGAATATTGGAATTGTTGGCAGAAAGAGAGAACGTTATTCAGGAACGTGACAACCTGAAGCAAGAACTACTGCTGCTGCATCAGGTGTTGACATCAAGGGAGGAAGTCCCGTAAATATGCAGTGATGGGAATTTAGAAGATATGGTCTGGAACTTGGAACAACAGTTGGAAGAACAAACTCCGGACCTGGCAGAATTGAAACAAGACCTGGAAGATGGCCAGGCACAGATGGAGAAATTCAAGGACCTGGCAGAAGACAATCGCCAGCAAGTGACTCAAGTTGAGTACTTGACGGAAGAAAGGACAACAACGGGAGACCGGGAAGACAGGGAGGAAAAGGTAAATAACATTGCCACCGTCTCAGGAGAAGACAAGAAAGAACTTCGAGGGTGGAAGGTGCAACTAGACTTGCACATCGCCGGAAAACCGAAGGCATTCAACCCCGAACAGAAGAAGCTGAGATATGTGGTGGGATGTCCGAAAGGAGTGGCACTGGCACAGTTAATGCCACGTTGCGACAAAATCTCCGAGGAAGTCAAACACCATTTCCTCAAAGATCTAGTTGACCTGCTAGATCTAGTTTTTGGAGATCAAGACAAAGCAGCAACAGCCAAGAGAGAACACTGGAGACTCAGACAACGAAACTGCAAATGCTCTCAGTATTACCCGGAATTCATAAGATACGTAGCAGACATCAAGTAGTACGAAGATGCCCAAATGGACGCATTACGAAACGGGCAGCCCAATGAACTCAAGGACTCCCAGCAACATATCGAGGAGCCCACAAGCATAGTCAAATTCGTCAAACAATGTTCAATGCGAGACTCACAGCTGAGGAGACATGCGGTGGAGAAGACATCTGGGAAGCGGGAAGGCTAGAATGAGTCCGAAAGAACGACCAACACTATATCCGCCCCAGATGTGGCACCAGCAGGATCAATTGCAAGATATCATGACCCTGCACCAATGGATCTTTCAGTGGTACCAGGGAATAAGATTACACCTGAGGAATGAAAGAGACGCAGGGAAGGAGAATTGTGTATGTACCGTGGGGACAGCAGGAATTTCTCGGCATCGTGCCTAAAGAAATTGAAGGCAGCATCGGTACAATCTGAAGTGTCACCTGTCAAGATGGCGGCAAATGAAGGAGATGCAGATTCGGAAACAAGGAAAGGAAAGGAAGTAGAATCGGGAAAAGTTTAGTCCAGTGCAACAAGGATGGCAATTGCAGTGGAAACGAATCACCATTGCCAGGTTATGCTAGATTGGTATTTTGCAGTTTTCTATATCAAGCACAGAAATAAAAGAGTCTGCTATGGAAAGCAAATATCTCCTCGTGATATGCTCGCTGAAAATAGAGGACAAAATCAATGATACCCACGCTTTGATAGACAGCGGAGCTACTGCGATAGCATTTATTGACAAAGATTTCGTCTGCCACCATCATTTACAAGAGAAGGAATTAAAGGATCCAAAATAAATAAAAGTCATAGATGGAAGACCAATCGAAGCAGGAACAATTAAAACCATGACTAAACTTACATTAGGAATACGCACATATCAGGAACAATTACCTGCGTTTGTTAAAAAATTAGGTCACTTTCCTATAGATTTAGGACTCCCATAGTTACAACTTCACGACATCACGATGACATTCTGAAACAAGAGAATTGGATTCGAGAGCAGTTATTGTCAACAACACTGCCAACAGCATTCGAGTATATGGGTATGGGGTAATCACATCGAAACAATGGGAGAACAATTCAAATCGAAATTTGATATATGTGCTCTCGCGGCAGCATCCATTATGAGGCGCAATAAGAAGGTAAAACTCAAAGTGTATGCAGTAACATTATACGAAATCTACAAGGCCCTCGAAATAAAGGACCTTCAAGAAAAACTGCTGGACCAACTGATCCCAAAAGAATAGCATGAATTTCTTCCCCTCTTTGATCAGGTTATTGCTGAACGACTACCTCCAAACTGACCATGCGATCACAAAATCACCCTTGGGGGAGGCTTTATTCCGCCTGTTCGGACCCATCTACAGCCTATCAAGAGAGGAGTTACAAGCCTGGAAGGAATGGATTGAAAAGAACCTATTGAAGGAATTTATCAGATTATCGTCATGGCCATGTGGAGCTCCGGTATTATTCGCACACAAACCCAACGGAGGCCTCAGGTTGGGTGTGAATTATAAAGGTCCAAACGAAGGAACAATAAACAATCGATACCCTCTACCTCTAATTCAAGAGACCTTATTGAGATTATCGAAGGCCAGATGGTACACCAAGTTAGATGTCCGAGACGCTTACAACATGATCAGGATTGCAGAGGGAGACGAATGGAAAATGGCATTTCGCACCCGCTACGGTTTATTCGAATCCCTGGTTATGCGCTTTGGACTCACCAATGCACCAGCATCCTTGCAAGAATTCATCAATGATACACTTTGACCCTGTTTGGACATCATCTGAAGGGCATTCCTGGACGACATTCCGCTGTATAGTGACAATGTGACGGAACACTGAGAGCATGTCAGAGCAGTAATGACAACGTTGAAGGAAGCGGGATTATACCTCAAAGCCGAACAATGCAAGTTTCATCAACATGAGGTCAAATATCTAGGACTAATAGTCGGTGTCAATGGAATTAAAATGGACCCAGAAAAGGTAATGGCAGTCAAGAGTGGGAAGCACCTGGCAAACTTGAGGAGGTTCAAGCATTCTTGGGATTCGCCAACTTCTATCGAAGGTTCATTAGGAATTACACCAGAGTGGCCCAACCATTGACAAAGCTGACGAAAAAGCTGGTACCATTCCACTCGGGACCCAATCAGAAACAAGCCTTAGCGGAGCTCAAAGATGCGTTTACAACAGCACCAGTCATCGCACATTTCGATTATGCAACGCAAATCGTTCTGGAGACAGATGCTTCCAGTTGTATTTCGGCAGGAGTCTTATCTCAATACGATGATCAAGGAATCCTTCGTCCCGTTTCATTCATCTCCAAGAAACATACACCACCCGAAGAAAAATACGATATCTACGATCAGAAGCTATGAGCCATTGTTAAATCCATCAAACATTGCAGACAGGAATGCGAAGGGTCAGAACCTCCAATCAAGATACTGACAGATCACAAGAACCTTGAGTACATCATGATGTCAAAGTTACTCAATAGAAGACAAACAAAGTGGTCAGAATTCCTGTTGAGATTCAAGTTCAAGATCATTTACTGTCCGGGATAACAGAGACAGAAGCCCAATGCACTCACCAGAATGCCAGGAGACATTCTTCCGAAGGGGGGGGCAGAAAAAACCCAACAAATCGTGCTCAAAACGGAAAATCTCGACAAAAGAATACAACAACAACTGGTAGTAGTGTTTGCGGAAGTGGTAAATGAAGACGAAACCGATCCAAAAAAACTGTGGAATTGGATTTGAAATGTATGCAAGAACTGCCCATTCGACAGCAGTGATGAATTGTGCAACAACGCAACGGAAGTTCAAAAGAAATCGGAAAAGCTACAGTTAATACAGAAACATCACAATTCACTGACAGCGGGGCATCCAGGATGTGCAAAAACTCTGGACCTACTTAAAAGGAATCACCAATGGCCAGGCATGAGAGCAGATGTGGATGGATACGTACAGAATTGCCATGTGTGCCAACGCAGTAAACCAAAGAATCAAAAGATCCACGGATGGCTAAAACCACTTGAAATACCACAACAACCATGAAAGGATTTGAGTATGGATTTTGTGGTTGGGTTACCGGAAAGCGAAGGGTACGACGCCATATGGGTGGTAGTCGATAGACTCTCGAGGATGAAGCATTTGGAACCATGTCGAGATGATACAGATGGCAACAAGTTGGTCGAAATGTTTATACGAGAGGTATTTAGATTATATGGCGTACAACATACAATAGTAGCGGATAGAGGACCCCAATTCGCCTCAGAATTTTGGAGACATATCTGCGAAAGACTCGGAATTGAACGAAGATTTTCGACTGCAATTCATCCACAAACGGACGGCCACACAGAGTGAATGGAAGCCATCATGGTATAATATCTGAGAAGCTTCGTCAATTATCAACAGAACGACTGGGCATTGTGGCTACCTATGGCAGAGTTTGTGTCAAATAATCACACCTCGGAAACATCAGGCTGCTTACCGTTCTTTGACAATTACGGCTTCCATCCCAGAATGACTTTTAGTCCGTATCCAGTTCTCAATAGAAACATCATTAGAGAAGTAAACGCCAATAGCCTCTCCCAAAGGATGAATGGAATCTTTGAACCGATGAGAGCCGATATGTCATGAGTACAATCTATTCAAGCAGAACAGGCAGATAAACGACGCAGAGGAGGAATGGAGATGGCAGTCGGAGACAGCATATGGATGGACACTAGGAACATTGCGACTCAGAGGCAGAGCAAAATGCTGGACTGGAAACACCTAGGTCCATACGAAATTACCGAAGTTATCAGTCTGTGGGCTTACCGATTGGATCAACCCAAGGACATTCATATACATCCAGTACAACCCATTTCCGGTCTGAAAAGAGTCTCGAATGATCCACTGCCGCGACACGTCTAATCAGCACTTCCTCCAGTCATTGTGGACGGAGAAGAAGAAGACACAGTGGAACCCATTGAGGATTCCAGAATGTTTCTACGATAGCTGCAGTACCTGGACAAGTGGATGTTCTATGGCAAACAAAGCTGGGAACCGGCGGTCAACGTGGACGGACTACAAGCAATCAATATATTCAACGCAGAACAACCTGGAAAACCCCGATCAATAGCCTCGTAGAAACTCGGCTTATTGGAGGGGGAGCTACTGTTACAGTTGTGTCGAGTGAGGATCAGAGATGCAGTGATGATCGATGGAGCGTATAGAGAGAATATAAGATGCAAGGAAGGAATCAGGTTTCGATGGAAGGAATCAGGTTTGGAAGAAGGGAAACAGATATTGAGAGAAGGAATCAGGTTTTGATTGTTGCGTTGTAAATATGGCGTGATAGTTATGGCGTGAGTTGTGGTTTGAAAGGGTTGTGTACATAGTTGGGTGACAATAGGATGTATTTTGGAACGGGTGAGTTAAGGTGACGACAGTGGCGTTAGGTGTATATATGGGCGATGGATTTGCCGAGGGGAGGTTTGTTCTTCACTCGTTCTCTAATCTACGAAACAATCGATAGCTTTGGCATCAACATTTGTTCAATTCTGTAAATCCAGAATTCAAGTTTCTTGTTTGCTACGCAGTACCCACAATCACTGCACCTTGTTAGTTTGGTTCATATCACCCCTAGAACTCCGAGCCTTGAACCCTCCACACAGTTAGTGGTGGCACAACATCGGGAAAAAATCCCTGCGCCCGGGCGCATTCGTCGCGCCCGGGCGTAGGTCCTGCGCCTGGAGCGCCTGGAACGTCGGTAGGCAGGGTGATATGTAAGTCCGCGACGATACGATGTGAGGCACTGCAAAAACAACTCTAGGCGCTATATATTCACACGGTCGCATATCACACTGCTCGGTGCCTTGTGACGTTTAATATACAGTGTTCTTTGTGTGACCGTTGCAATTGCACGGTGCTTGGTGCTCGGTGGTAACACTGCTCTGTGCATCGTAATGATGATGCTGCGCACTACATATATCACCATACCGTCTGCCTTTCCCAAAGTAATCTTTATTAAGTCTATTAAATCTATTTACACTTCTGAACATTGTTTATACCCTTTTCACCGCTGTATTCAACTCATCCTCCAGCATATAATAAACGTCGTTCCAGGTCGCTAGGTCTATATGACTATTGACTATCCATCCTTTATTCTCCGACTTTGACGAAATGGGCTCCTCTGGAATTAAGTGAGCCGCACCCACAATATTTCCTGCACTAATAACTGCATATGCGCCTCCAGAAGATAATTTCACTACCCTGACAAGCTGCGATGCATTTTCCGGCATTCCGCCGTTGGCAGGCTTTGTCACTTCAACATATGCTAGCCAAAATGTATTCTCGCCGCGCGGATGGACGACTCGCAGCTTGAATAGACGAAGCATACGGTACGGTACACGCCCCTGCAATGCCTTGTGAGACAGCTCCTGCCCCTCCTTACGTTGCGAAGTCTGAACCCATACCCAGTCATGGCGGGCAGCCCCGGAATACCATAGTTTATCTCCTGTACATCTGAGCTTCTGAATGATGCGCTCGCCGTGCATGTTGCGTGATTCTACCTCCAATCCATGGTAAATTGCGGCTGCGCTGCTTAAGAGATCATCCGAATCGATGTTGACCTTCTTGGAGTGTAAGAAACGACAGGTGGCATCGTATAGACGATCTCGGAGGACATCGTCACTGATTGTTTTCAAGAGGCCTCGAAAGTCCTTGACTTGCTCTTTTCCTTTGTGCTGTTGTGGAGATATAAACCTCAATAAACGACGTCTAGTAGTTGCTTCCGTCGTCACTTCGGTCGTCACTTCCGTCGTCGCCTGTAGAGCAGCTCGTTTACGATTCCAAGCGTCGCGATTTGCCTTTCTGACCGCGAATGCATCACTCCGAAGGTAGTAGTTGATGATCTGAGTATAGTAATCACCGGTCTTATTCGAGGCATTAAATCCGTCCTTAATCTGCTTCCGGTGAGAGCTTTCTCCGATCTCTGTCGACCACTGTTTAAGCGATCCGTACCGTTGTATCTGCTCTCGGAAGTGCTGCATGAGATGGATCTTGGGAAAGTTGAAATCGCAACCATCTTCAATGTATTCGGCCATTTCTGCATCGATAATATCTTTCCATGTGTCGTGAATGCGCTGTCGAAAGGCTGCCGTTTTTTTCTTGTTTTCCACTGAATTCAACTCGGCATCCCGCTCGGCACACAATTCCATACGTCTCTCTTTGGCCTCTGCTGCAAGTCGTTTGCCAGCCCTGAATTGTTGAAACACATCCTTCGAATCGTGGAAGCGACGTAGAGCATCGTCCATAAGGTCTAGCGTTTCTTCATCGTGAGAATCATACTGGCAATAGAAATAGAACTCAATAAGAGAGCGAGAGCACTCAACCGCACGATCAAAAACACTACGTTGAGAGGGGCTTGGATCCCGTAGAGCATTGCGTACGACACCCACAAGGAATCGTGTCATCGTCTTGATTTCTCCTCCGTTCCAACGCGAAACCTCCTCATATGCACATCTTGGCTTCGTCATATCAAGGTATGCAGGCACCGAGAGCCAAATATCGTTGAACTTGTCCAGCCGTTTATGCTGCTTGAGAAACTCATGAAGCCATGTCAGGAGGTGCTTCAACATCCCAATTTGCATCGTATGGAGCAGATCAGGCTTGGGGAGATCGCTTGTGACGCAATCGAGATACCATAAGATATTAAAGCCTGGATTGACATCATGGAGTTTGAGTTCGGCGATGCTCAGAGGTGTATTTGAATCCGAGAGCATACGATACATATTATGATCCCGGAGGTTATGTCTCTCATGTCGGCGGGGTAGATTACCCATTTCCTGCTTGGGGCATTCGCACCAGTAGCATACACCATTCTTGATGTTGTGAAGGTCACGGTGCTCGGGGTAATCGGCCATCCATGCAGCCAGTGTCGAATAACAATGCCTGAAGTTGCCATCGGCACAGCGGGCATAGAAGGTGCGAGTCTCAGAATTGAGTAGGGGTTGCAACACATGCTGGAGCACGTTCTGAGAGACCATTCGGTTATGCTCCCTCTGAGCATTTCTTCTTTTGAGGGGGACATCGCGCATCTTGATGGCAATGGGCAAAAAGGCGACCAACAAGACGCTGTGCATTGTGTGCTTCATCCGTGCGGTTGCTGATAGATTGCCGATCGTCATATATATCGGCCATGCCTTCTTGTCGCCAGAGAAGTTCGTGAGGTGGGTGGCGTCAGACATGAATATCATCGGCACCAGCGTGTCACCGACGGGTAGTGTTGCCTACACAATTGTGAGCATTTTAAAGGGAATAAGAAGGAAGCTTACCTGCTTATCCCACCACCAATCTCCAGTATGCATCTCGTTGTAAACACGGTGCCCAGCATCATTGAAGCAACGTTTCGGAGTATATGTAAGATGTTCCGCATAAGCAGGCTGCCGGAGTAGCCATTTCGCACACTCTATCAGGTCACGGTGCCAAAACTCAATTGCATCCGGATGCTGCACACTCCATGCCATCGGCAACGTAGCTTTCTTCCAGGAGCCATGGCCGAGACCATCCTCCATCGCATCGATTTTCTGTCGGAGGTGGTAATTCGATTTCAGAGAATCGCGCACACTCTCTTTAAGGCCGCAGTTGCCCTTCAGTAAGTCGTCGATGACATTGGCGGGAAGACCTTTCGATGTGACCAGCTCTGCGAAATTGTACTCCTCCTCACTGTCGAATGGATGAAATGGGTTGTCCAAGCACTGCTCGGCATCGTTCTCATCGGTGGTCGGAACGTATGCGACAGGGGCACCGGCATCGGGATATGAGAAGTTTGCAATTGTGTTCGAGTCTAATTCGGATGGTTCGGGAGAAGGAGACGTGTGCAACGGAGGAAACGCGTCAGGATCGTCAACGTGGTTATGGTTTGCGTGAAAACCACACTGAGAATTGTGGACGGATTGCTGGGAGTTGTTTCGAACGCGTTCTTGGGGCTTCGAGTCTGTCTTTGCCTCAAGAAGTTGGGCGCGATATCGAGGATGATCATTGTCAATGTGTTTGTTGAGCCACAGGTCAGACTTGTAAGATTTCAAGCAAACAGGACAGAAACGATTCGGAGTTCGTATGGAAGCTATGGTGGACATGGTGTAGGCAATGCTGACTGCTGTATATGAAGTTGGCGGAAAGTCTTGAGCGTTGGGTCGTTGCCATGCATGGGTCGTTGCCATGCATGGGTCGTTGCCATGCAAGGGTAGTGGAATTAAGCATAATGCCATGGAGGCTCTTCAAGGCGGAGATATCGTCCATAAAACATGTATTTCTAAGAGCATCACCTCCATTTGGTGCACTTGCAGTTCAAAGCGGGCTTGAAAGTGCGCTTGGGCTCTAAATGCACTTGGCTGCAAGTGCATTTGGGCTGCTAGTGCACTTGACTGGCGAAACTCAGGCGGAAACATGCGATATCACTCATTTTTTGTGCCAAGACTCGTCTTCAGAGTTCATGACACCACGGCACCAAGTGAAACCGGTGTGCCCGGAGGTCTATGCACCGTCAGAGATGCCGGTGACACTTCTCTCACTCTAAATGGCAGGTCCCAACTGTTAATGAAACCGCACTGCGTCATTATGTTGGAACTTGACGTCACAGCGGTACAGTAGGGACTCAAACTGAGAGATTTCGACGCTTTGACCCAACAATCACTTGACAAGACTCCCGGAGTGTTTCAAATGGCTCTCAGGGTCGAATAAAACATGCTGAGCATGATTCAGGCCGGAAGAGAAGTGCTGATTGTGACTCACAACTAGGAAAGCTCCTTCTCGAGTACGATGTTTGATATCACCAACGCTTTAGACTCTCCTGCGAGCCGCTCCCACGATTCTAGCACCTTGGATGGTCCACTTTGCACTGTATATATACTGCCGTATACTCCCTCCGTTTCGATTCTTCTCCATCTTCTCTATCTACTCCATCTTTACGTATTTACTCTCATCATTGTTTTTTGACACATTAACCCTAACCCTGCCTTACCCCTCTTACCCCTCTTATATAAAGCTCAGAACATTGCGATGCCACCCAAAAAGATCCCATCCACCCCCTCCAAAACTGATGCCATTAAGGATACTCTACTCCTAGATGGTTTCGCGAAGCAATTCATGGCCGGGCACATTCGGGGCCTTATTCGGATGTATGCCATTCACGGTGTCAAGGATGATGGTGCAATTGACTTGATGTATGATATCCTTTTCGTGGACCCCGTGACTACAAGGCACTTTAGACAGTTTCAGGGAATGTGGAAGCAGCGGGCATCAACACAACCACGACACATCGAATGGTGGAGTGGGTTCCGGGCGTTTCTCCGGGACTGTTTCGACAAAACTCGGGTCCAGATGAATCGGTATCACAAAGAAAACCCTCCCCTACCTACCCACACCGACACCGACACCGACACCGACTCCTGCGACGACTCCAAACGTGGCAAAGGCCATGCAAAGAAAGGCAGCTGGTATCCTGGAAAACCGAAGCTGAACCCACCATCTCACAAATATGGATCGCCACCTACCTTTGTTGCCAATGTCCCTCAGAAGAAACGAAAACTCGATGACATTTCGGCCGATGCCATCCCTACCGCCCCAAACCTCACATACACCTTCAGGGTCTGCATCATTGACCCTGAAAGCTACCCAGAAGAATACCTCCGTTGGGACGACGTCTTCGTGCACCACAGCGCAAATAGATGGCATCTCTCACGAGTCGAGAATCCCACCGCAAAGACTTTACAACGTGCTGTGAGTCGCCTATGTCCCGCCAGGGATGTCAATTATATTCTTGGGTGTCTAGTCATGCCGGGCGAAACCTCTCTGCGGCCATGTGATGCAACTCGACTGAATAGCAACGACTCCGTGGCCACCTTCTTCTCTGTTACAGCTTACAACCCTCTCATCGTTGTGGCTGTTCTGAAGGCAATGGCAGTTGCACCTCCAAGTATTGCAAGGGCTACTCCACAAACACCACAACCTCGACCATTTCTTCCGAGAACACCTGGTGCCTCCAAACCGACCAATAGCCCGACCCCTGCTCCCAGTTTCGTCGCAATAAACCACCAAGCAAAGACACAACCAGAGGTGACTGCCACTCGCCGTGTCAGAGCAAAGACACAACCGGAGGTGACTGCCACTCGCCGTGTCAAGTTTGCCCCTCTCCAAGACATGTCCGCTGCGCCGCTTGAAAAGGAGTCGTCACCTGTGCTGGAGGAATCAATGAATGACCCGGTAGTTGCACAATTAAGGAACGAGAGATCACAAATTGTGGAGGCTGCGTCGCATGTGGTAGAGGGCGGAAAGTGAAGACGCGGGCGGAGGTGCAGCGGGAGATGAGGACGGTAATGGCGGGGGTGTTGATAGAGCGTGAGGCAATGTATGACGATGCGCCGGGGTCAGAGAGTGTTGAGCCGTTGGCAATTGGCACGCACCAAGATGCCAATCCCAGTATGAGCTTTACACAGCTCGAGGCGTTGCGTTTGACTCCACCGGGTGGTCTTTTTGACTTATGATTTTCGGTACGTCTAATAGTGCTACAAGGGAATAGCATACTGACACACGCGTTAGGTTCGTGTTTTGGGGCTAGTAATGGGTTGGGTTAGATTGGGTCTTTGCATATAGTATTTAGGTCGGGTGGGGTCGTTTTTGAATTTTACAGAGTTGTTTTTAGTCTCATTTGGGTTTTCTTCACCAGTGTTTGATTGACTCATTTCAGTACGTCCCTGATCGTTCCTGCAATCGACTAGCAAGCTAACTACGCGTTAGGGATTTAGTTCCTGTCTTTTGGCGTTGGGTATGAGTTTTTTAATATTTAGCATTGTATTTAGGCTAGCCAGGGGTTGTATTTGCATCTTCAGGAGTTGCTTCTATCTTATTTTAGATGGTACGCGACACTTTCGTGACAAGCTAATACAATATGGTGTGAATCTGCCCCTTTATGAGACCACTTTTTCCTTTTCCGCACTGCAATAACCTTCGTCTGCATTGTGAACTCCAAATCGCAACTCCATCTACTGCAACAGCACTCTTTTGGCACTCTTTCTGCACTCGTTTGCCTTTTAAAAATGACCCGAACAAGGCCACTGTACAAGGCCGTATCCTCAATTCCAAAAGCCACAACGGCAACTCCTGGAGTTGTCTCCCCAATGCCACGTTCTGCAAATGGTAAAAAGAGGAAACTCACGTTGCAAGCTGACAAGCAGAAGCGAAAGCAGATGAAGGCTACAGCTTCACGTATCGAAGGTTCGACTACTCAGGTCGTCTCAGCATCTACACCCATTGTATCTGCGCCGAATCCAGCCCTTAAGCCATCTCTGCCCCCGCCGAATCAAGCTTCCAATTCGATGTCGCCAGCACCCAGTGTCATTTCTGTCGGTATTCGTTCAACGACGAACCTTAGTCATCTCCAGAGTCCACACCCATCATCATCGGCTTCACAATTTATCCCATCGTCTCCACCGAATACACCGTCAAGTCTGTCAGTCAGCAGCAAACGATACGGCAGTCGAAGTGTCCTTGCACCAGGTGACCTTCGAGTTACTGCTGTACTGGAGACAATGCGTCGCATGATGGAGAAGGAAATGCTGAGCGAGAGACCATTTCCAACTGAAGCTGAGTTAATGCTGGTAGCTTATACAATTCAGAGAGTGGTAGATACCGACTAACATATCGTTTCCACACAAAGTCAGTAGCGCTATGCTGGCCCAAGGCATGCATACAGGAAGGAGTCAATATTAGCTTACCGGAACGTCAGAAGGAGTGTCTCAAGATAGTTAAGTATCTCCCAGAAATGCATTCTCATTGACTGACTGGCCATATGTCAGATCAAAAACAGTTGCAATGCAGTCAGATCGCACATGATCAAGAAGGCCCGTGATTGTGTAGGGAGACTATACAACTTACATCGTTTAGAAGACGATGAACGCCGCATACACATTGACCAACTACTATCAGATTTTACATTCACTGTGCGCCAATGCGATCGTGCGAACGAGCTTGAGGTGAGTCCTGTCTGCAACTGTCAGCGTCGCTAACACTATCAGGAACGAGCTAGTTACTTTCTTGCCGAGGAGATTCCACGATTTCTGTATCTACATTTCTTCCAACGAATGCGCAAACGCGGTAGGCATTCGGAGGGCTTCCATGACTGGATTCGAGAACAAACACCCCCGGCACTGATTGTGTTAACATGTACAGCATTGCATCACGCACTGACGGAGTGGCAAAGAAATAGAGGTTTAGCTCCAACAAAGGTTGAAAGCGATGACTTCGAAATCCGGCGGAAAAGGCCAGAGTGGGAGTACTACTTCAATCGAGATAATGACGGCGGTAAGTATGGCTTTCACAATGCATATAATTGCTCTAACATTTTGCAGAGACTTACACTGATCTCATGAATATTTGGAATGATCTCCCGTCTCCATTGAGACAGAAGGTAATCAAATCCATACGGGCGGCTCTCAACAACCTGATTCTACGTGAGAAAGGAGCAAATAACACGCCTGCCGCTGCTATCAAACCTCGTCGGGTGGTGTTAAACAAGACTGCAATGGAAGCTCTAATGATGGAGCCGGACATTGAGACTCCGATCATTTCAGCGATCAGCATCCCCATTGCTAAAGATTTGTATTTCGATTCCGAGGATGGGGTTGAAGACGGCGACAATGATAACGACAACGAGCATGATGACATTCACAGTGCCAGGAGTCGTGCGCAGCGACACCGTGGCCTGCAGCTGGATGATGATGTCGAGATTGAGGTGGATGAGGACGAGGATGAGGACGAGGATGAGGATGAGGATGAGGATGAGGATGAGGATGAGGACAAGGGTGCAGAGTCGGAGTTGGTGGATAACTGCGAAGGAGAGAGTAGTTTAGAGGATGTGCTTCAAGCTGGCTGCGACGTGTAGAATAGCATTTAGAACGTGAGGCATTTGGAACGGGAATCTGTATTAATTAGACTTTAATATCGAACATCATGCAAACTGCACTGTATCCGTCGCCTGAGATGTGAATGAAATTCAGGGCATCGTATAATCGTCTCATGCAGTGCATACTGCGTTTTGTCAAGGTGTGCATTGCACTCAGGCGTCATGTAATTTGTGTTGTGGATCAATAGATGTGCACACTGCATGGCTGCGTCGGTAAGGGATACTGCGTCTGTAAGATGTGAGTGCACTGCATGGCTGCGTCAGTAAGAAATATTACGTCAGGAGGTGCGAGCGCAACGCCAGGGGTCGTATATACGCACGTGTAGTGCCACGCTACGACGAGGCTCAAGAGGTTTCGTCTGAAGCGACCGATGCGCCCCTGGCCTATGTACGTCCTGGGCGCGACTTGGTTTTTTTCCCGATGAACCTTGGAATGATTAAGTACCAACCATCAGTAAAAATTATGAAACCGTAGGAAGGCGTGTACTTTCTTAAGTTTCTCTTGTACTTGCCAGTTCACAACTGCTGAAACTTTCTCCGAATCTATTCTGATTCCGTTCACACGCACAATCAAACGTTAATTTTCTACCTCTTCAATATTAAACATTGATTTTTAAGCTTGCAAAGTCGACAGGCTGCCTTGAGCGATGTAATTACCACTCGGATGTTACGTGGGGGGGGGGGGGTACTCCCGCGTCTGTAGATGCAGATCGATATTGTTGAACTCGATGTCAATATAGTCTGATTTTAATAAATAGGGCAAAACTTGGGAAATGTATTTGGATAGTGGTTCGTCATAGTGGTCGTGTGGTATGGAGATGCACAGGCATGTGCAGCATACGGCCGCTGCCTCAAAAGTCTTAGGGGTCTTGTAGGTAGTCCTCTGAAGACTCGTCGTAAGTTACTTGCGAGGGATACTCGCATGATTCGCAGAAGTGGAAATAATGGTCCACAATATTGTAGTATCGTAGAAATTCAACCAAGAAGTCAAGGTGTGCTTCGGTTTGGCAATACAGATGAAAATAGGCAGCGTTATAAATAATAATGTCTTCACGTGGGTATTAGGACATAGATAAAATAATATTCTTAAGGTAAAAACTGAATAATATTTCAGGGGTTTTCCGCTGTTGTTGTTCTGACAGTGGATTGTTCCCAGAGCTTGATGGTTGAAATAGACCGTGGGTTTAGGTGGTCTTGATATATGTGAGTATTTCCGCGTCAGAGGTATATCAGTGAGGCATCACGCTACATCTCTAATACTTCGATATGTGTGTATAGTACTATCTTGATACCACTCAATCCACCGAGGTGGGGGTTCTCACAACAACCGATCATTGCTTCAGAGCCGATCTCGGTAGTTGGTCGTGGAGAGTTGCCGTTTGACAATGTGTGATGGTGTAATCCTTCACCGGGTATTGCAAAGGTTATCCCGCACCTGTGATGACGTTGCTGATACGCGTATCAGACCATTACTTCGTATTGGTGATCTTTCTTTTGCATGAGTGGAATAGTGATCAAAGATTCAATAAGATACCAACCCTTACTTTGCCACGTACCTAGTATCATTGCATCTGACCTGTGTTCCCCGAAAGGTGGTGCGCTCTCTCAGTTATCGTGTGTTTGCAAACGCGGCAGATCTGGAGTTCAACAGTCTTGATCCGAACACCTTGCTTTTAGGTAGAATCAACTACCGGGGCACCATTAGGTTATCTCCGTTGATTACTTGTCTCGGTTGATAGCAAAGTCCCTTATACTACAATAATATTGTTCGTCCAACTATCCTCGGGGAACTGCATGCTGTTCCAAGTATAGTTTGATCACAGTATTTTGTTTGATTATGAGTAACACTGGTCCGATTCATAACGCACAGCAGACCCCAATGTCCCTGCAAGCCAGTTATGTATGCTTCGGCAGTATGGTGTTGTGTGTCCCATGCCATGGCCAGCATCGAAGGATACTTCCCTCAATTACTGACAGATTGAGTGTGCGTATTGTGTCCCCATGAGTTAGCTAGCCCATTGTGTTAAGACACGGTATCGCAGCTTGGAATATTACCGGAATATCACCCGGCTATGCTGGGCCTTCAGCTCACTCATCAGTAAACATTCTCAGGGGTGTATCCTCAACCACCTGATGGAAGTCATCATATGCTGAGGCTGGGAGAATAAATCTGATGTACCTCATATGTATGATAACGGAAAACAACTAACAATACCCCCCTTTCAAGCTCTGGTGACCTCAACAGAGTACTCCAACCTAAGAAGTGATCTTGCAATAGATTCCACTCAGACAGCGCATACTATAGATCTAGCTAATCTTTTCAATGGATAATCATAAAACAATTAAACTTAAAAATAAAGGTGAACTCCACTTATAAAAATCTGGTATGAGTTTTACATAAGAACACTTATTTCCCTTTTCTCCGTCCCGTTTTCTCTGGCTTTTTCCATCTCTTGTCTTTCTTGATCTCAGGATGTTCTTTGTAGTAGTCATTTATCAGTTCTGGTGCTACTTCCCGCAGGTGCTCTTACAATTCCCTGGTATTTTCATCATGTGTGTAGTTTTCCCACATGGGTTGAAAGAGGTGGTTTCTATGATCGTTGTCGGGGGGTCCCCTTGTGATTATAGCTTCTGGAATCCATCCTTCATTGTCTGCTTCAACTGGATGTATCACACTTTCCTTGATATTTGCTCTGTATGGTTCCGGTTAAGACACATGAAACGAATGATATATCTTCCAAGTATCTGGATCTTTAATTGACACCATCTTTTGTTGCTTCCTCCTTTGCTGATTTTGAAAGGACTGTATAGTTTGTCTTTGAGTTTTCAGCACTGCCTTTTTGTTCGAATATCCCTTGCATCTAGCATTATCCAATCATCGACCTTATGATGTGGCGCCGGTTTTCTTTTCAAAACGTAGTACTCTCCTATTGTCTTCCCCGACTTTTCTAGTTAATCTTCCAAGTTGCGATACACGTCTATCAGGTAATGCGTGTATAGATTCGAGGCTGGGTTATTAAATTGAACTTTTGTAGGCCAATTGGTGTGTGGTTCATAACCATAGTTGGCATAGAATGGTGTTATTTTAGTGGTCGCATGTCTTGAATTATTATATGCTTATTCTGCCATTGCTAGTATTTCCGACCAATTGATTTGTTCGTAGTTGCAGTAAGTGCGTAGGAAGTGTTCAATGGTTTGGTTTAGTCGTTCTGTTTGTCCGTCCGTTTGTGAATGAAAGACGGTTGATAATGATTGCTTAATTCCCAAGGACTTGTATAGGTCTGCAATGAAATGTCCGGTAAGCACTTCGTCCCTATCTGTTACTACATCTTGAGATAGTCCATGGTATATCCAAACGTTTTCCTTAAACAATTTCACCACGATTGCTGACACTCTTTTTGCCTTTGGTATGAAATGAGCCATTTTGGTGAACCTGTCAACTACTACGATTATGTTTTTGTTGCCGTTAGATTCTGGTAAGTCGGTAATGAAGTCTACTGATATATATGTCCATGGTGATGATGGTAGTTCAAGTTGGTATAATAGACCGTGTTTGGCGTGTTGTGGGCTGTTTGTTCTTTGGCATGAGTCGCAATTGTTGCAGTATACCCTGATGTCGTCTTCCAGTTTGGGCCAGTAGAAATTCCTGGTAATGAGTTCCATGGTCCATTTTCTTTCAAAATGTCCTGCTATCCTTGAGTCGTGTTCTTGTTTTAATACTTTCTTTCTAAAGCCTTTTGGTACATAAAGCCTTTCCTTCCATACCAACATTCCGTCCTCGTCTGTTTCTAATCTTTCTTCTGTGTTTTCTTTTTCTTTCACTGCTTTTTGAATTTGTTGATACTCTGTATCTTTTTCAATTTCTTCCTTCCATCGTGTTTGTATTGCTGGGGTTAATTTCATTATTGAAAATCCTGCCAACACTATTTCTTTAATATCTTTGAGGTCTAATGCTCCTATTGACGTCCAATATTTGGGTCCGAGTAGGGGTTAATTGTTTGTAGAAACGGTACCCCCCTCTCTAGCGATGAACTCCGTGCATTGTGACACGGCATCGGCTTTTCAGTTTTGTGATCCTTTTCTATAAACTATCTTGAAGTTGTATTCCTGTAGTGTTTTGGCCCATCTGGCTTGTCTTCTATTAAGTTGATTTGTTTCCTCAAAATATTGTAAATTTATATGGTCAGAGTACATGATTGTTGTATGAATTGCTCCTTGTAGATGACATTGCCATTGTATCATTGTGTAGACGATGGCTAACATTTCTTTGTCGTATATTTGATAGTTGAGTTCTGCCGGTGAAAAGTTTTTGTTTATAAAGGCTACCGGGTGTAGCTTGCCATCTTCAAATTTTTGCGATAGAACTGCACCCATTGCGTAATCTGATGCATCTGTTTCTATTATTGCAGGTCTATCTTCTTCGTAATATCTCAAGATGGGGGTGTTTTCCTCGGAAACAGTATACATATCTTGTAGTATGCCGCATTTTGAGGTTCTCCGAAGGTAGAATATTTGCTGTATCCTTTTAACGTGTCTGTGATATAGGCAACTATTCCTACATATCCTTTGATGAATCCTCGGTAGTAATTCCAAAGTTCTAATATGAGCTGTACTTCTTTTTGTGTTTTCGATATTGTCCAAGGAGTTACTGCTGTGCTCCTTTGTGGTGTTATTTTTAGTCCATTTCCGCTGACAAGGAAACCTAGAAATTCGACTTCTTGCAAATCAAATTCACCTTTGTCAATTTCAACCACTAATTTCTTATCTTGAAGGACTTGTAGTATTTTTCCGACATATTCATGGTATTCTTCCTTGGTTCATTTGGTGGCTATCATGACGTCGTCGATATAACAGACAGTAACATTGTCGTCTATTTTTAGGAATGGTTGTAGAATTCCGTTCATCCATCTCTTAAACATTGCTGGTGCATATGTTAATCCACATGGCATTACTGTATATTCGTATGAGCCCATCTGTGTTCTGAAGGCTGTCTTCCATTCGTATTCTTTTGCCATTCAAATTAAGTGATATCCTGACTTCATATCAAGCTTGGTTATGTAGGTAGCCCCCTTCATTCTATTATGTAGTTCTTCCAATAATCGCAAAGCTGTTTTGCCTTTGATCGTTCAATCGTTGGGACGTCGATAGTCTATACAAAGACGTAGCCCACTGCCATTGGGTTTTGGCACGAATAGAATAGGGCTGCCTGCTTGTCCTTGAAATGGTTGTATTTTTCCTTCTTTGATTATTTCAACAATATATTCTCGAAGTAGTCTTTCTTCTTCCCTAGATAGTTGATAAATGGGTCCTACTTTGACTTGGACGTCTTTTGTTTTGAGATTTATCTTGTAATCATGAGGACCATGCTTAGGCAATCTTTCCGATTCGTGGGGGTCGAATGAAAGTAGCCATTTGTGATACTGCGGTGGTAGTTTGTCGGCTAGTTGTTTTGTAGCGCCAATAATCAGTGACCCAATAACAATTGCATCATTTCGAAATACTATTTTGTCATTGTAGGTGATTTCCCATTCTGAATGTTGTTTTCCATGTCGGTAACATTTATTACCACATTCTGTTAAATGAAGGTGACCGTAGGTTGTCCCTTGTGCTTTATGTTTTTCCATATACCATGCTGGTATGAAAACATTGTAACTTTTTTGTATTTTGACAACCTCGAAAGTTTAGTGTGATCGATGGTTGCCGAATGATAGTCCTAATGGAATGGTGTATAACCCTGGGAGACTGACCTTATTCCCTCCAAAATCTTTTACTTTTATTGCGTTTTTTCTTCGTACCACATGTATCTTGAATGCTTTGACCGTTTTTGTTGATATTGTAATGGATGTAGACTCAAAATCCAGCATTGCACGTAAAGGGAATTGCTTATTTACTGCTGTGCTATCATCATAGTCTAAAAAAACTTACATATAAGTCTTTTGCCGATTGTTGTTTGTGGTATTTTGTTCATTTTTCTTACTTCATAAAAAACGAAGTCGTCGCTAGTGTTCTATCGCTTGCTGGAGGCACTTTCCTCCGTAGGTGGTTGCTCGCGTTTTGTAGACATCCTTTGGTCAATAGCTGGGCCTGAACAGGTCCTGATCAGTCAAATAGGGGTGTTTTCGTATACTTATAATTATTCCAAATGCGCAACGACGGTCCAGCATTTTCGTCCCTTCCAGACTTCTCAAGGGTGCGACCAATAGCTATATAGAGGCTTTCTCCTGCCTAATCACCAAATTCCTTTGCTTAATAGTTTCCTACTCCGAAAATCTTTCTTATTGATTCTACCAATCTTCTGCTATATCTTCACTGCTCTCATCAGTTGGTAATTTTCCGTCTGAAGTTTATACTTGTACCTCATGTTCCATATCACTTTCAATTTCGTGCTCGCCAATTGGGTCGTCCCCTAATTGGTCAAATCCTCCTACTTTAAGCTTCCGATAAGTCTTAGGTTTTACAAAATCCGCCAGTCTGCTCGTTTCCTTGACGCTCTGAAAGCATTTCATTGTTTTGTGGGTTCCTTTCCGATCCCAAGGCCAAGTACATCTTAAGTACTCTCTTGCTGCCCTTCTTCTTTTGACTTCTCCTTCGGGGACTCCTTCTATCATCTCTGCATAGGTTTTTTCTTCTGAACTTTTAAACCCTAGTGGTGTCCTTTTTTGAGTTCTATTCGTTGTGCCTTGCGTGCTGTTTTTCTCATATCTTGGCCGTCTGAACGCTTGCCTTTTTGAATTGACCCTGAATCAGACATTCGTCCTGCTGTCTTTGACGATCCCTTCATAATTCCAAATTTTTTCCGTTGGTGCCCAGACTTCGACATTCATTCCAGCGTGTATGATGAGTTCTCTGAGTTCTTCGTCACTTTTGTCTGCAGGATTGACTGTTGCCAACTGTTTGAAGATTAGGGGTGGTAGCCCTTTCATTAACATCGTTCGTTAGGCTACTCCTGAAATTCCTGCTCTAACGTTCAAGGTGTTGAACTCCATCATCATCATGTCTTGAATGTTTACTTCATATCTTACTTTTATAATTTGTTTGTACGCCGTTTCTTGCTGGAATTAATGATTATATCTGGCGCATATCGCTTCCCTATAGGCTGACCAGCTTCGTTCGTGTTTTCCTTCACTGGCTTCCATTGCCCACTGCATGTGCCATGCCAGTACATGTTTGCCCATTCGACCCCTGCAGTACTGTAGTTTGATTCCTGGTCGGGTGAATAGGTGTGGTTCATCCGTATTGTATGTTTCCATGCACATTCACCGGACGTCGAAATCTTCCTTACCTGTTCCTAAAATTTTTGCAGTGTCTGGTAACTTGATACTAGAGTCTCTTGGTCTACTTGTTGCCAGGGCTCGGGTTCTAGCCCTTGACTTGAGTCATCTGGAGCCCGAGTCGCTTGGAGGTTCTGACGGTGGTGGATCTCGTCTAGTACCCCTTGGTGGTGGTGGTGGATCTCCCCTATTACTTCTTGCGATTGACCTACCCCAATTTCCATTTGGTCCTGGCTCTGGGTCTGGTTGGCCCGCATTCGTTCCTGATGCTGCTCTTATGCCAGTTATGGGTGCGACATCTGAGTCCGTTATTGGGAAAACACTCCTGTTTCCTTCTTCTGTCCTTAGCTGCCATTGTTGCACTTTTTGGATCCTTCCTCTTGTTTCTGGCATTGTGGCTGATACCTTTGACTCTGCTATGGCTTTCGTTAGACGAGTGGTTTGATCTGGAATTTCGTTTATCCGTCTTATTATGGTTTGCACATCCACCTCGTTGGGTACTTCATCCCATACAAATTTTTCGAACGTAATCCATCGTTCTTGTATGGTGTTATGTGAGACCGTCAATGCTGCTTGCTTTAGCTTTAATTGACTTTGTTCTGTTTCACCGGTTTCGACTCTGTCCTTGAGTTTGTTGAACTCCTCGGTTGCCTCCGTTATGATCTGTTGGGACTGATCTTGGATGGCGTCGATTCCCATTCTCGCCGCCTTGAGCACACAATCATGTGCCCGTATCTGTTGGTCGTGTTCTTCCAGCACTAGCACTCCCAGTATCATGTTGGTTTCGACCTACTGGGTGAAGATTTCACAGTCCCATCGTACGTTGTCAAATGTGGCTTTGATCACCTCTTTCTCCCTGTTGCAGCAGTTGATTAGGTTCTGCACATCTTCATCCAGACACGACACTCGTGCATGGACGCTGTCTATCATCTTGGGGTCTTAGTTCTGGGTGATCTCTTGGGACTGCTGACATGTCTTCTGGTAGTGGACGTGTATCCTCTGGACCCAATCTGGTAAGGGCTTGGATGCTGATTTGGTCTGCTTGCTGACTGCGGTGGACATGGGTGCCAATCGTTGCGCTCCGAAGGTTAGTCGCCTTCTGGGAGTCGCCATTATGAAATTGTCGATAAGGGAACGTATATTGACCTGTAAGTTTTGCTCTGTTCAATGCGGAGATCGCAAACTTTTGAATGTGTCGGCAACTCTTACACTGGTTGATGCAATACTTTGGACAGTGTTCTGGGCAACAGTAAAGGGTGTAACTGTTGTGCCGTTGTTGATGTTAGCAGCACGGCAAGCTTTGGTTTCGCTCAGTTCACAGCTCATGAAATTCTTTATTTCGGATAAGGTCCGAAATATTTTACTGTTACGGGGGTACTTCTGCCTGTGTAGATGCAGATCGATATCGTCCAACTCGATGTCGATATAGTCTGATTTTATTGACTAGTACGTGACTTGAGAAGTGTAATTCGATAGTGGTTCGTCATAGCCGTTGTGTGGTATGTAGATGCACAGGCATGCGCAGCGTACGGCCGCTACCTCAAAAGTTGTAGGATTCTAGTAGGTAGTCCTCTGAAGACTCATTGTAAGTTACTTGCGAGTGATATTCGCCGGTTTCGCAGAAGTGGAAATAATCGTCCACGAGATTGATGTATCACAGAGATTCAAACATGACGTCGAGATGTGCTTCGGTTTGGCAATACTCATGTAAATAAGCATCGTTATAAATATTAATGTCTTCACGTTTGTATTGGGACATAGATAAAATAATATTCTCAAGGTAAATACTGAATAATATATCAGGTGGTTTTCCGCTGTTATCGTTCTGACAGTGGATTGTTGCTAGAGCTTGATTGTTGAAATACACCATGGGTTCAGGTGGTCTTGTTATATGTGAGTATTTCTGCATCTGAGGTATATCAGTGAGGCATGGCCGTACTTCTCTAATACTGTGATATGTGTGTATAGTACTATTTCGATAAGACTTCATCCACCGAGGTGGGTGTTCGCACAACCACCGATCATTACTACAGAGCCGATCTTGGTAGATGGTTGTGGAAAGTTTCCGTTTGACAACGTGTGATAGCCTGAGCCTTCACCGGGCATCCCAAATGTTATCCTGCACGTGTGATGACGTTGCTGACACACGTATCGGACCATTACTTGGTATTAGTTATCTTTCTTGTGCATAAGTTGAATAGTGATCAAAGCTTAATGAGCTACCAACCAATACATTGCCATGTACCTAGTGTCATCGGGTCTTACGCGTGTTCCCCGACAGGTGGTACGCTGTCTGAGTTGTAGTGGGTTTGCAACTGTGACAGAGCTGGCATTCGACAGTCAAGATCTGAACACTTATCTTTGAGGTGGAACCAACTACCGGGGCGCAGATAGCTAAACTCTGTTGATCGCTTGTCTCCGATGATAGCAAAGTCCCTCCTACTACGATAATATTGTTCGTCCCACTATCACTGCGCAACTGCATGCAGTTCTGAGAATAGTTTTATCCCAGTATGCAGTTTGATTATGAGTAACACTGGTCTGATCTATAATGCACAGATGACCCTAAAGTCCCTGTAAGGCAGTTATGTATGTTTCGGCAGTATGGTTATATGTGTCCCATGCCTTGGCTAGCACCAAACGATACTTCCCTCAATTACTGTCAGATAGAGTGTGCGTATTGTCTCTCCATGGGTTAGCTAGCCTATTTCGTTAAGACGCGGTATCGGAGCTTGGAATATTACAGGAATTTCGCCAGGCTATGTTGGTCCTTCCGCTCACTCATGAGTAAACATCCTCAGGGGTGTATCCTCAACCACCTGATGCAAGTCATCATGTGGTGACGCTGGGAGAATAAGTCTGATGTAGTTCATACGCATGATAAGGGAAAACTCCTGACATCGGACATGTCATTTCTGTTCCTTTACATAGTCGCTGCAGATGAGAATGTCATCTGAAAAGGCCATGCGGAATATATTGTGTCAGGGTCATAATATATAGTTAGTATGCCTGTACACAGGTGAGTTTGACGGACATAACTGAGGACTTGAAGAGTCCATACAGGGTTCTAAAGACTGATGTTCATGCATCACCGTCCGCAATGGTAATCATATCCCATGCATGGTGGACATCTCGCTTGGTATAGTAGCGGGTCTTCGAGACTCTGTGTAATGTTTTCAGGATCAATGGCAGGGGGTACCGGTTGAGTATCATTGACTGATTTAGACCTCGGTAATCATAACACAGTTTTAGACATCCCCCTGGTTGAGAATCCAAGAGTATCCGAGCCCAGCAGGGTGATATGGACGATCAGACGAATATCTTCAATATGTTCATCCCTTTCCTTTGTTTGAGGGCCGGTAGTACCACTCATGATATGTGTTAAATGGGTCGAAAGAGTGGAGTGAATCCTGCGTGCAGTGTAATATATGATCGTAGGGTTGATGCAGTGGAATTGTTTTGGCAATCACTTTGCTGGACAGCACTTGAAACTCTTCGTATTCCTCTGGAATAACTTCTTCAAGTGGTTTCTCTTGTAGATTGTTCACTCTCAGAGCTTGATTGATTTCATATAGTATGACGGCATAGACTTTGAGTTTCTCCATTTATGTGCTTCCCATAACATGTGAGGCAGCCACAGCTCAAATTTGCAGCTTTAGTGCTCCGGGCTTGTTGTTTCCGTGTGATTACCCTACACCCCTATGGTCGAGTGATTGTGGCTGTATTTTTGCCAATAACTACTTTCGAAACCAATTCTTTGGGATCGAAATTTTACCAATACATTGTTAAGTTGTCATCATGGCAATCCCAATATGAATGGATAATGCCCTAACTTTGTTATGAATGCCAATGATTGCTTCGGATGTTATTGTACATGTTTATTTAACTTGGCCATAGTCAACCTTGTTTCTGATTTGGTGGATCATCCATGCATAACCTCAGGCTCTTTCGATACTGGTACTGCCTTTTGCTCGTACTTGTTAAGAATTCAGGGCTGGGTATCCAGGGTTCAGGGATCGGAGTTCTAAGGGTTATAAAACTGGAAAGCCAGAGGGCTCAAGAATCAGGAATAGCCTGCAGCTAAGAAAACGAATACTGTCTGCAGGAGACTCAATATAGAATCACTGTGTGTGAAAAACGTGAAAGCAAAAGCTAATTGATTTTTTTATGCATGTCAGAACAAGTGAAAAACGAAACTTATGCTCCGCTGAACAACAGATTAATATATAGTGATTCTCTTGTTCCATAATACATTCACACACCTGCATTCTTGGTACACTGTTGTCATACCAATCTGTTCTTTTCCTGTAAAACCTCATTTGAAACAAGATTTTACGCATCATTGTGCTTTAGCCTTGGCATAAAACCTAATGTTATTCGTGTCGTGCATTAGCCTCTGCTCAAAACCTGATTTCATTCTTGATATGCCTTAGCCCCGATCAGAAACATGATATCATTCTTGCCGTTGTTTATTTTGTATATTATTCATTGATAGTCACTCTGTCATCACATCAGCAAAGTCAATGGTGCGGTCCCGGAAACCCCGGGACCCTCCAGAGGTTGCGGAGGTTGGTATTGAATGACGCACTCTGCCGACCCTCCGGAAGTCTCCCGGGACCGGTGAATGCAGCCTCAGCACACTCTCTTGTCCTCCCGGAGGCCATGCAGGTGCTCCGGATGATTCCTGTATCGCAAAAGTGTACCACGTAGTCACTTCTGATGCTTGGATGGGTGCTCCGGAAGATTCCTGTATCCCAATAGTCTACTCCGTTACCACTTCTAAGGGTGCTTCAGGAGCTTCCCGAAGCCCAGCAAAGTCCTCCGAGACCGCTTCTGAGCTCTCTGTGGAGCTACGGTACGTTCTAGGATCACTTATAAACACCTGGATGTATTTCTTCATTTCCAGATGGAATCATGGTGTGTTACCCATTTTCAGATGCGCCTGTAGCATCGCATTCATCTTGGGCATTCATCTACTGCTGTCCACCGCTATCAACTGAAACACCATATATCCTCACTGCGCCCCAGCAGCACCTAGACACAACCTTGACAAAAGAATCACAATCACTGAGAAACACAACCACCAAGAAACGGACACTCACTTGAAAACAGCTGCCCGGTCTTCAGTGTCCTCCCCTGCTGCATCTGGTGCGACATAACGAGTCAAGTGCTCGGCAGAGCTTGCAATGCTTGCATCCATAGTGCTACCCATATGCTCAATGATGGCCGCCTGGCGACCAGGACCAATGGAATTCCAGTGTCTCCGGCATCTCTTGTACAAGACTATATGAAACATTCGTTGCCATTGATTACAGAATCGAAGGGGTACACTGACGGTTGAATATCTCCCTGCAGAAGTCCTGGCAGGGTTTGCTCTTCATTCCTCACAGGTAGTCCCTCAAGGCGCAGTTGAGTACGGTCGCAGCAAAGCAAATTAATTGGGGAGTCACTCGCTTGCCTCACAATTTGTTGCAATGCTGTTGTCTGCCAAGGTCAGTGTTGGAAGCAAAGAAATGAGAAAAGAGCAGCACGGCGGGCTTGCTTCTCAAAAACCACCGGACTTCGTCAGTACTGTTCAGGAGATATTCCCATTTCTCAATCCAAGAGTCATCATTCAGCAAAGCGGCAACGTGCTGTAGACATAGAAGCTTCCCTTCTATCATCAACGAGTACAGTGAAGTCACCATAAGCCTCTCGGTAGCAACTAGTCGACCCTGTATACCACTGATTTTCCACCACAACTGTATTGCATTGATCATTAGTATGATCAAACTGTGAAACCCAGCGAATATATCGGAAACTTACAGTTCCAGCTGACAGTGCATCGATGTGCTTACTGGATTCACCGGGGCGCTCCCACACGTGTTGCATGCCGTTGAGTGCGCCAATAGCTCTCTGTTTGACGGTCAAGTTGTCAAGGGCATCATCCCGTGCCTTATCAAAAATGTTTGATTCGTCCTCTTGAGATGCCAGCCAGGGGTTTTCAGTATACCAAACAGATTTCAAGATGTTCTTTCCTAAATCGAAAGCTGCTTTGTTATGAAGTTGCTCCTTGCTATCCTTGTTGTTTATTGTCCCCAACGCGCCTCCAATTGGTGGAAGAAAATCTAAGGAATCCCGATTCCTTGCAGGCCACCTTCTGGCATGTTTCACTGAAACGAGAAACGTCGTATGATGGCTAGGATATGGAGGCGGAGTGCCTTGAGGTGAGTGTGAGCGCGTTGACAACCAAAAAGGGTCTCCATTGGTGCTTCCGAGATTTGATTTGGATTTCTTCCTATGGAATTGGTCAGTCGCCTGGACGGTATCTCAGCGCACCCATTTTGGGCTTTTGGACCCTGTGCTGCGACTGCATCTATTCCGTTCATCAGTTGACAGTAGCTCGTCATCATCATAGTCCGACCCAGTGGTGAGATAGTTGTCATGTTCTCAGTGTTCATCATTGTGTTCTTCAATATCATCCAGTTCATTCCGGTGGCCCTCAAGGTTAGCTTGATACAAATTTGCGATTCATCTGGCCTTACATGTCTGGAAACGCGTAGAGAACCATTTTGCGTGGCCATTCTTACTGAGCGCTCAAAATGTCGCTCTGGAGAAGCGGTAAAGTTAAAACGTTGCGAGGCCATAGATGATGTGAATATATCCAAATGTGATTTGAGAGGATGAGGTCCGTATAAAGCTCAGGTGCACCTGGAGATCCTGTTTTTCTTCATAGAAAACTGAAGGCGACACTGTGGTTCACATTGAAAGAACAACCTGATCATTCCTACAGAAGTTGAGGAGCACCTGAGCTGCTGATCCGTACACTGAGTTCAGTGATCTGTTAGAGAGCCGCATGGGTATTCGCGCTTCAGGACTACCTAACATTGTGAGGTGGCAAGATTCAGACTCAGATATGGTTGAGCTAGATACGAGCCCATGCTCTGCATCAGACTTTTCGGGAGTTCCTGATCTGCTGATATCTGCAATGTCGCCTGTTATCATAGCCGACCAACCATGCGGGTTGGTGTGGATGCACGAAGGCTACCGGTGGTTTTACCAGTGCGATACCGGTGCTTCGCATTCCGTTTTGGCTTCAACATAGCCCCAGGAAATCTTTCCCTTCAATGGGCCTCGAATGTGTCCAATACCCTACCAGATGGGTAGCTGCACTCGAAGAATTGACGCGTTCGTTCTCGCGTTCGTTGCACGTTAAGCACTGGGTTTTGTGGACCCTTGCTGAGTAGCTAGACATGGTCGAGCACAAGCAGCAGAAAGTCGGCAGGCTCTATTCGACTAACAAGAGCTTTAATAGGCGAACTGGAATGAATCATCTTGGTTAGCGGTCGATAGTCCTCTCTATCAGTCTGCAGGAAGTGCTGCTTCAGGATCCCGCTGCCGTCATGATTGTGCTTGGCAAAGTGGCATTCTGTGTTGTGAAACAGCATCAGAATCCGAGATGCACACTTTGGGCACTTTCCATTGCACGGAATTGGGAAACAGCAGCGATCCAACTTATGCAGTACCGCGCCGCTGCTATATGCAATCTCAAGCTGAATGCACATAGTATCTTCTGTAGTGTAAATAGTGTCTATCCAGATACAGTCAGTTCACCAGCAGAGAGGATCTGGTGGGGGAAAGCGTTCACTGATTGGAAGATTGAATAGGGGCTTTTGGTCCAGGTGGAGCTGTGATGATTGGAATGGCAGGCAGGCAGGTTAGGCTGTAGGTGTGCAGAGATGTTAAAAAGGGGCGAGATGGAATGGAGCAGAAGGGGCAAAAATATCATGTTATGTTGGCTGTTGCCAGAGGGATGATCCAGGGCACACCAAACTCCCATTGAGAAAAATCGAGAGACAATCAGCTGGTATGATGTCAAACTCAAGCATCTATTCTCACATGATCTTTGTGTACTGTGGAAGCTTTGAACTGGAGCTCAGTCAGTCCCGAAAGCTTGGGCGGGCTGAGTACACATGTGAATCATTGCTCGTACCGCTTTGGCAGCTGAAAGCGTCAGGAGAGCATAGTGTCAGTGTGTGGTTGATGCACCGGGGAGAGTATGGGAGATTATGATCAAAGTATTGCTATTTCGAGTATGATCTGAACCGCCTTCGCTTTCTATTTGTGGTTTTGGGCAAGCCAGTTTCACCTGACAGCTCGACCACTCTCTCGACTGAAACGGCTGCCGACCGATAGCTGGGTGAGTGCTGAGGATATAGTCACTGCGCGGGAGTGCCAATTGCACATCAGCGATTATCCTACCGTACTACGATAAAGACTACTCTACTTGATCACCTATTTTCATGTGCAACCGTATCAATTTATACTCTTGAGTACGGAGCCATACTTGGACGTAGTCGCCCTTACACTATAATGGTTTTTTTGAAATCAGATATATTTGGCTCACAGAGTTCGCAATTACCCCTTTTAGACACGTTAGACCTACACCGAAAATCTAGTCGATATAGGCTAAGAAACCATCTGATTGAGCTGGTTGATGAATGTAGACATATACCGAAATTATTCGGATGTCAATTAGTCACGGAAGATGCGTCATCAGCCATGATGGCCATACCACTCTAGAGTCTACGAACACGACCGCCGAGAGCAATGGCATACAAACGGATGATCGAGACGAATCGAAAGGCAATGTCGCACGAAGTGGAAGATTGCGAGCTGTTTCGAATGTCAATTGATTACAAGAGGTGCGTCACCGGCCACCACAGTCACCCCCAAGAACTCGAAAACGTTATTATTCCCAACCAACAACGAGTATCATCACTCGATCAATAAATCAGGATAAGTATCTCTGTCAATCATGTCAGTTGAATGCCGAAGAGGTGATTCGGAAGTCAATTGGTCCCGAGTGCGGTGTCACTGGCCGAGTAGGCTACTCAATATGATGAATTCAAACGCGTTGCAATACCCCACTTTTCTAGACCTAAAAACATCACAACTTCATAAGTAATCCCATATGGAGTCAATTGACTACTGCAGAGACCATTCCGAGGTGATTCGGAGGTTAATTGAGTCGAAGACACACATTACCGACCAGGA
>WHVE01000185.1:0-192771 GCA_015178995.1 Trichophaea hybrida
TCACAATGTAACGGTTAAAATTCCAGGCACAATGGATCACCTCAAAAGAAGCTACTGCAACAATACTGCCAACACCATTCGAGCGTATTAGTATGGGGCAGTCGTATGGAATCAACGGATGCCGAGAAAACCCAGACTAGACATCTGCACAGTAACCGCCTCACAGTGAATGAGAAGAATAAGGAAGGAAGGGCTCAAGGTTTATGCCATCACATTATACGAGATCAACAAGGTCTTCGCAACAATGCATCTACAAGGAACATCCCTCGAAGAAGTTATCCCCAAGGAATACCATGAGTTTCTACTCCTATTTCAGCAAAGTAATCGCGGAAATGCTACCACCGCACCGACCTGATGATCATGAAATCAAGCTGCAAGAGGGATTCACACCTCAATTTGGACCTATTTACAGCTTATCACAAGAAGAGCTGCAAGTCCTAAAGGAATGAATTGAAAAGAACTTGCCAAGGAGATTCATCTGATCATCCTCATTGCCCTGCGGAACCCCGGTACTCTTAGCTCCGAAACCAGTAGCAGGCCTGAGACTCTGCCTCGACTTCAGAGGCTTGAACGAAAGAACAATACATGACTGGTACCCCCTACCATTGATCCAAGAAACCTTGCCAAGACTCTCCAAAGCCCGTTACAACACCAAATTGGATGTCCGCGACGAATATAATATGATTCGAATTGCAGAAGAAGACAAATGGAAAACAGCTTTTAGAACCTGCAACAGACTTTTCAAATCCTTAGTCATGCTCTTTGGTCTTACCAACGCCCCACCATCATTTCGAGAATTTATCAATGATATGCGATGCCCCATTCTGGAAATATTCTGCACAGCCTTTTTGGACAACATCCTCATTCACAGCAATAATCTCAAGGAACATCAAGAGTACGTCCAAGCGGTAATAACATCACTAAAGGAAGCAAGCCTCTATTTAAAGACAGAAATGTGGGAATTTCAGAGGGAAGAAGAAAAATATTTAGGATAGATTTTCTGTGTAAACGGAATCAGAATGGACCTGGAGACAGTACAAGCTGTCAAAAACTGCGAAGCACCGGGGAAACTCAAGGAACTCCAAGCGTTCCTATACTGTGCTAATTTTTACTGACGGTTGATACGGAATTATAGCCAGGTAGTGCAACCATTAACAAAACTCACGAAATATTTATTATATTTTTGCTGCGGATTGGATCAAAAAAGACCGTTTGCACAACTCAAATGGGTCTTCACGACAGCACCAGTG
This sequence comes from Trichophaea hybrida, assembly GCA_015178995.1. NCBI lineage: Eukaryota > Fungi > Ascomycota > Pezizomycetes > Pezizales > Pyronemataceae > Trichophaea > Trichophaea hybrida. Next base: position 1,251 of record WHVE01000185.1, read on the forward strand.
CAAGCCCAGTTTGATTATGGAAAGGTGATAGTCCTCGAAACCGATGCCTCAGATTACGTATCTGCACGAGTCCTCTTTCAGTACGATGATCATGGAATACTACACCCTGTGGCCTTCTTTTCCAAAAAATATTCATCTGCCAAAGAAAATTACACAATTTACAATCAAGAACTAGGCGTGATAGTTAAAAGTTTGGCACAGTGGAGGCCTGAGGGCAAGGGTTCAGCATACCCGATTAGGATTCTCACTGATCACAAAAATCTGGAATACTTTATAACTTCGAAACTGTTGAATCATAGGCAAACATGGTTGTCTGAATTTCTTTCCCGTTTCAAATTTAAAATTCCATATCGACCAGGCAAACAAGAACAGAAGCCCGCCACACTCACAAGAATGCCAGGACACATTTCTCTGATAGCGGGGGAAGAAAAAACCCAACAAATCATACTGAAAACAGAAACTCTTGACGAAAAAGTATGAAAGGGGTTCATTGTGGCATTTGCGGAAATGGTTGACTTTGATCATGATTCAATAAGACCTGAAAAATTGTGGAATTGAGTAAGAAACGTGCGCCGACAATGTCCATACGATAGCAATGAAAGGACATGCAACGAACGAACGTTGGAAATCTCCAAAGCACAACATGCCCAACCACCAGATGAAGAACAGCTCAAGTGGATCCAGGAGTGTCACAATTCACCCGTTGCAGGACACCTGGGACGAACTAAAACTTAGGATCTGCCAGGTAGAAACCATTCCTGGAACCACATGAGAAAGGATATGGATCACTATGTATGCAACTGCCACACCTGCCAATGGAGCAAGGCAACCCACGGAAAAACTCATGGCTTATTACGACTTTTAGAAATACCAGAGCAACCATGGAATGACTTGAGCATAGACTTGGTAGTCGGAATACCAGAAAGCGAAGGGTTCAACGCAGGATGGGTAGTAGTTGGTCGCTTAGCGCACATGTGACATTTGGTACCTTGTACGAATCCAGTCGATGGACAGCAGCTGGGAGAAATCTATTTCAAAGAAGTATTCAGACTACACGTACTGCCCGAAACAATAGTGTCCAGTCGAGGACCGCAATTCGCTTCGGAATTGTGGAAACACGACTGCAAAAGATTGGGAATCGAACGAAGACTGGCAACAGCATTTTATCCTCGGACGGACGGCAGGACTGAATTAGTAAATACGATGATGGAACAGTATCTCCAAAACTTTGTCAATTAGCAGCAGGGTGATTGGGTTCGGTGGTTATCATTGGCAGAATTCGCAGCGAACAATTATCCCTCAGAGACGACTTACCGCTCCGCGTTCTTTGGTAACTACAGCGTTCACCCACGGATGACTTTCGGCCAACATCGAATCAAAGATCTTAACGATATTTGCAAAGTCAATACTCAGCAGATGGTCCAACAAATGGGGCGACATTTCAGCGAGCTCAGAGTCGATAGGAAAAGGGCCAAGGCCGTACTGTGCGAACAGGCCAACAAGTGCTGAAAGATCAGCACAATATTAGAATGCCGGTGATAAAGTTTGCCTAGGTGCACGAAATATATCAACAACCCTACCAAGCAATTAACTCAACTGGAACGCATAGGGCCATACGAAATATCCGAAGTAATTAGTTCCTGGACCTATCAATTAAAATTACCAAACCAGCTATGCATTCACTACGTCCAACCAATATCTCGCATGGAGAAAGCCGCTCAAGATTCCCTCCCGAATCGAAAGCAGAACCACCACCACCAGTCATTGTAGACAGAGATGAGGAGTACAAAGTTGAGCAAATAGACAATTCCAGACTGGTCCGGAAGCAGCTGCAGCATTGTATCACATTCAGAGGCTACGACAAGTGCAGCTAGGAGCCCGTGACGAACGTAGATGGACTTGAGGCTATCAACAACTATCACATGGAACAACATGGCACGCCTGGATCATGAACCTCGTAGGTACTCGGTATTGGAGAGGGGCAAGCTTCTGTCACGTTTGTGTTGAGTTGAGATCTGTGGTGGAGTGATGCTCAGTGAATAATAGGAAACATAAAGCACATCGAGAACGAAATCAGATTTCGAACGGAGGGTAAACCATGTTGAGAATGAAATCAGGCTTCGAACGAAGGCTAAAGCACATCGACAATGAAATCAGATTTTGAATGGAGGTTAAAGCATGACGAGAATCAAATCATGTTTCAAACGAAGGCTAGAGCACCACTAGAACAAAATCAGGTTTCCAACCACGGTTTTATGGAAAATGACAGAATCGTACGAAAGCAGTGTACAAGGAAAGCAGGAGTTCAGGAGTGTTATGGAACGAGTGAAATTACTGTATATATATCAGGCATGCGGCGGAGGATAAGTGTTTTTCTTCACTTGTTCTCTCGTCTGTAAAACAATCAATTTGCTTCCGTGTTCACGTCTTTCACACTTGGTGATTCCGGATTGTATCTGTTGCATACAGTCCTCATTTCTTTAGCTACAGGCTATTCGTGACTCTGAGCTTTCCTGCTCTGGGATTTTATAACCCCTAGAATCTTGAGCCCAGAACACTCGACACCCAGCCCTCAATTCTTGACACGTATAGGGTTTGGCTCTCCACCCGGAACATAAAGATGACTAGGCCTTACAAGAAATGAGATCATAAGAGGGCTGGGCCAGATACGGTGAGTAAAGTCATCAATAGAAACGCTTACAAACTAGACTTGCCAAGTACGATGCACATTTACAATGACTTCCATGTTTCTCTACTAGACAAATACTCGCCTCCTGCCATCAGCCAGCCAGCATCAGAACCACAGCCGATGATAGTCGATGATTCCGATGGATGGGAGGTCAAGAGGAACCTTGAATCGAACTAACTCTACCAAAAGCTCAACTACCTCATCCAATGGGCCGGATACAACTACATTCAAACGAGCTGGGAACATGCTGAAAACCTCAAGAATGCTCAAGAGCTAGTCGCCAATTTCCATCAGGAGCACACTTCGAAGCCACAATGCTAAGCTGTGTCGGGGAAATGTGTATGAATTCTGAATCAGAAGATACGGGATGTGCCAGATCGGGGGATTTTTTTCGGGTCATCCTTGTTCTTCTTTTCTCTTGTCTAATTCTTTTCCGGCCAGTACATATGGCGTCGGCATGTGCTTTTGCCACCTACCACTGAAGGTAGAGTTTCACCGTGCACAGGAACTACCGAAAGGTTATCCTTGAGCGGTACCAATCGATTGCCGGATTTATGAGGCGGTACGAGGGCACACAAGTCTGGACCATTATTTCTTTCCTTCTCTTCTCATGTACAGATATGGCAGCCCAGGGGGTCTGCACATAGAGTGGAGGATAATGTAATGACAGTGGTCAAGTGATCGCAGCCAACCAAGCGCCGGGTAACTGCCCAGCACATAGTCACTTTGTGATAGTGCAATTGCACTCCAGCTATAATCTTAAATATTATACTGCACCAGAATCACGTCTCCTCGTCTGCCACCGTATGTATTCCAATTGGCATCTCTGGCCATACGGAGCCTTACTAGCCCATACTCGTCTTCACAACTCAAAAGAAGTCATTGGTAAATGGAGTACCTGTTGTTATGATTGCATAAAGAAAGCATTGGTGTTCAAGTAAGGATAGATAGTGGAAGGTTATAATTATTTCTAAATGAAGTTGGTTTGTGCATTCTGAGAATAACAAACAGGTTTTCAATTCGAGAAATCAGTTTTGAGCAAAGGAAACAAGTTTCATGGATAAGAAAATATTTTACCAATAATCACTGAAGAAAATTCAGTGATGCTGATGGTACAACTAGTAGCCGGGTTGCAGCAGTTGTAAAGGAAATGTATGAAGTTAGATGAAGCAGGGATGTATATCAAGCGAGTGAGCGAAGATGATGATGAATACATTGACTGTATATCTGGAGAAGGTTTTAGTGGAGGATTGGTTTGTTCTTCAATTGTTTTCTGGTCCACAAAGTAATCTATTGCTCCTGTACTGATCTCAGTTCTTGAGCCTCTTGTCTTGTTGCAATACTTGAAATAATGATTGAAAGTTTGGTTTAATAACAGTTAGAACTCCAAGTGTTGAAAACCTTGACATGTTGGAAGATAGAAATGGTGGCAGTTACAATGGAAATGGACATTGGTTCAAAGGCATGGAAGCTCTAGAGAAAGGCATAGATTGGAGTATTTGTTTGGGTAAAGACCAAAATATAAAGACATTGAATTCTTGAAGAATAGAAAGATATCAACCTGTTCAGTGAGAAGAACAAGCCTTAACAATATACGTATTTGAGAAAGCCTGTTCTTTTCATTCCGAATGTTTTAGCAGTTTGGACTTGCAAAGCGCAACTGTTGATGTATTTTTGATGCAGTCCCAAATTAAGTATGGATACCACATTAACAAGATAATACTGAAGTAATACTCCAGGTGTGACGTCTTGAATTAGAGAATTCATTTCAAATACACTTTTTGAACTTTACCAAGTTGGGAGTTATCAAATCATACTGCACTCCCCATATACTTCTGGGATATACTACTATTTGGGATAGCCACAATTGAAGCTAAAGTTGTACTGCTTCCCCCTATGCTGTGGTTACTATAAGCAGGAGGACTTTAATAAAGCACCAGTGATTCCCTTTGTAGTTTTGTATGAGTTTTATCTGGCCATAATTATGGCCTGGTGACTACCATATTTATGGTCTTCCTACAAAGTATAGGAAGAGGGGAAAGTATTACAGTTGTACATAGAAGTTCAGCCACTGTAGGGAATGCAAGCATACATATGTTGAGGTCTGAGGTACAACACTCAGCTGTACACACCTGCTTGCCTGAGTACTCTATATATAGGGCCTTTATGGCTTCGTAGATAAGTCAATCAAGCATCCAAAAGAACACCAGTCGCTATGCAGGTTGCGAGTGACTCATCATGTATGAGCCTACTCTGCGACTTAGCAATCACTCTCCATTCCATTCCAGTAGCTATGCTGGACTTCTAAAAACTCGTAGGCCTTTCGGCCTAAATCTTTAGTCAACATATATTGCAACATGCGAACCGCTTGTACAGAAATTCAGCCCAAAAACCGAAAAAGTTAATCTGTCTCTAGATCGAAGCGTCGAGGAATTCAATGAAGGACAGCTGAGGGAGATTGGGTGGGGACTATACAAACAGGATGAGATGATAGTCTTGTCTGATGAGCTCGGAAAAAAGATGGATACGAACGATTTACTGTTATCCTGTTACGGAGCGTGGGTGCGTTCTATTCTATCATAATATGCGTGGTATTGACTAATATTGATATTCAGTCAAGCTGTTGCTCGGGTGGAGCATGCTGTGAAACAGATGTAAATGCCGATTCCCGTGGGACTTCAATAGAGGTGGGATCCGGACTACAAACCGATTAAGTTTATCGATGCCTTGGACAGTCATCTGCCACTGCCATACGAACTGTGCCAAAATCGGGGGGGGGGGAATCCATCCTATACATCGTTCGTTACGGTAAATATCTAATCCTCAATGTTGTCTTAAGCTTTCCAGAATACCCTGAGAATTCGGTTTAAAGATCGACATGGCAGCGACAGAGTCGCGATGTGGCATTTCGAGATTACTAACGACCACCAAGTGGTTCCCTTGACAATGAAGAATTGGGACGACGTCATAGCGCCGGATATGACTCTATCTATGTCAATATTATTGAAGAAACAGACGGGACTCTCACATCTTGAATCAAATTACTGTCCTTCGTGCGATGTTCCATATAAAGGATATGGCAAAAGCAAAGACCTCGAACGAGTACGATGGTATTTATATCTGTGCTCCGAATGAAGTGCTGATAAAATGCTGGCAGCCCTTCATTACAAGTGTCAACTGTACCACGTGGTTCCAAATATCTTCACTGCCCCGAGCGGTAGAGCTTTCGGACACTATCACTAAAAGGAGAGGGTGGGAGAATGTATATCATCATCGAATCATCCTCCGATCTAGTAAAGACAGACAATACATACACAGTACCGTTGACAGCAAAAAATATTGATATACTTATTGAAAATAAACCCCAATGATAAACAAAAAACCAACGGTAAAGACGAGAGTAAGTAATTACTAAATATTCTATTGCATTCGCCTAAAATAATACCACAGTATAAGAATCGGAGAATCGGAATAAGGAGACCATATATAATCTCTCAGCCAGAGTCCAATGAAACCTCGGTAAACACTCCCGATAGCATACCTAGTAATTAGAATTCCATCACAAAGAAATGACGCCATAGGCTAATACCCTAATTGATCAGGACCCACGATGGGCGGTTGCGGAAATTGACCATCAAGCGGCGCCCGCGAACCGGGAGGGCCCACAGATTTTGATTCTTCCATTACCCCTAACTGTGATGTTCGAGGAGTATGCCTTCTCTGTCGGAGCATGAACGCCACCCCCACGGCACCGGCAACGAGAATAAAAAGACCTCCAACGACTGAACCCGCGATTGTGCCCGGAGAAACGGGATTGCAGTTGTTCTTTGGGCAGTCAGATGAAGTCAAAGTAATGGCGGTAGACGAGCTCGAGGGAAAAAACGTCATGGATATTGCGTAAACACTTGGGTATGTGTTGCAATAATGATAGCTGTATCCGCTCTGGGTATAACGTTCACAGTATGGTAATTCAGATATACTGTTTGATGATGGTCAGTAAGTTGCTTGGGCACCTAACACAGTAGCCATCACCTACCATGTTACAGTTTGGTCATTCAAGGGGCACGGGACGGAGCTGCCGCTGCATAATTTTAAATAATCATAATAGCCGATACAGTCGGTACGGATGACACATTGATTTCCGCCCCAATCTCTGCAGCAGCCTATAGCAGAGACGCTCGGAATCGGAGTGCAAACCGTAAACACAAAGCCAGGGCAGGAAATCGGAAGGTCTGTAAAGGGTTAAGCTGAGCAAATTTTGAGGCCTGAGCCAGGGCCGCGGGGAAGGGGGGAAGGATTTTACCAGACTGTCCAGTACGATAACCACAAATACTCCCTCTTGCTTGTCGTCGCCGGAGATCGTTCGAACCCATCAGTGCAGTTCCAGCACCAGTAGGTGCTGGAGTAGGCTTTAGATTCCAGCCTGGGGAAGAACTAATAGAAGTTGACGGCGCCCCATCCCACGGCATGGCTTTGATGAGTGTAATGACGCAGAAAATAGCGAACAAATAGGTGATTAAACCCATGACAGCGCTGGTTAGGTAAATCGTTATTAGGCAAGTAAATAGCCAGTCAAGCAAAGAAGTGTATACGCCGGGGAAGACACAGCAACAGTTGTGGTAGGTTATGTACTAGGAGTCTGGATTGCGTTCTACTAATACAACCTTGACTTCAGCTGTAAAACTTTGGAGGTTGGAACGGATTTTCATTTGATGTAGTGCCAGCGAGGCCGGGAGTGCTCTCGTATACCACATGTTCTTTTTTCAGCTTGGCGAGGAGGAAAAGTCTGGGCACGACCGCAGGTCGGAATGGCACGCTGCACAGCAGAGCTGAGTGTACGTGGGAGTCTTTCGTTTCGTTTCGTTTCCTTCGGTTCAAGGTGGGAATATTCGTTTGCCTTCCTTTCATTTGTTTAAGGTGGGAATATTCGTTTGCCTTCCTTTCATTTGTTTAAGGGGATGAAGAGAAGGGAAGAAGGATAGAAGGGTAGAAAGAGGGGAGCTCCCCTTCCTAGCTACCTATTCGGAGGAGGAGGGCAATTAGGTACTACCATACTCTACAGTTTATAATTGGATCAAAATTTGTAGACTTAATTTGGAGGGCGATTTTGGATTTGAGTTCAATCTCAGTTTGGTACCATCAGCCAGAATAAAATGGAGACAAAATGTCGCACGGAGAGAGCTCGTCGCTACCCCTGGCCCAACACTAATATCTTGCACGTCGCTACAAAACTTTACCACAACCTTTTGTCATCCTCATCGCCTTCTTCGTGGGTGCGGAAAAGGTATTTGTTGAGCTGAGCCTTTCTTGGAGGTATTCGTACCGATGGTGGCGAATCAGTTGCTTGTCTTTAGTTTGTGTGTCAGCTAGAATAAAATGCATCAGCAGGTATTATACAGTGTTACTCCGATCGGCTGACACCGCAAAAGCAAGCAAGTACACTTCGACCCTCGTCACTACTGAACAGTACATACTAGAGGGAATGCAAACTGTTGATGTATGCCTTGCTATGTATATCAATGACTCTTTAAAGACCCCACAGCTGCATCTTTGCAAAAACCACAGCCTCCGACTTAAATCACCTCTTCAGCGAACTATAAAATCCTTTCGAGCGCCCTCTAACGGGGAATGGAAATAAGATACCCACTAATTTGTATACGTAAAAACAAATACACCCCATGGCCTTCCCAATACCAACTTTCATTGGCTAGTACCAGGATTCGCGGGTTGGGGCTGACCTCTGGTCGAAAGCTTCAATCATATTGGTAGTTGTATGGACCAAGGTGGAAACGGGGTGAACCGTGGTCATAATAAAGCTACATGACTATAGTCTTATTAAACAAAAGACAAACTGGGGGTGAACCATTATCGTCATTGGGCCCTTTTTCACGCAACTGGAAGTGCGTGTGTGAACTCTGCCTGCGGAAGATGTGCCATCCGCGTTGGCATATAGTTAACGATGCTGACCTTACAGGTATAATTCGGAGGACTGGATATTATGATTGACTATGGCGCTAAAATTCACGGCTTTTTCCGTCGGAACAAACCTGCGGTAAAGAGAAACCGTCAACAAACATATCCATTTCAACCCGGATTTCCCCGAGGCAGCGGTGTTGTCCAGCGCTTTTGCTTGATACTACGGATGGGTTAGGGCTCCTCATCATTTCTACTTATGGTTTGTACTATATAATTACTATAGTTTCAGTATCCTTCAGCTTGCGACCGGGGAGAAAATCAGGCTAACGAGAGCAATCATAATTCGCGTCTTCCGGGTAATAAACAGCCTACTTGCCTTATTTAACCGGGGGCCAGTACAGTGCCGACTGTAGCCGCATAAGGCCACCCCGAAGGCAACCCAGTGTACTGCTCACTGGGCCTGCTTCGTTGAGGCGTGGTGCATGCAGTTAATTTCTAGCCTTGCACCAGTTCGTCTTGAAGACCAAGCGATTCACGAGTATTTGTCAATTATCGAAATTCGGGTCGCAACAATCGTGTTGACAACCAATTGTACCGAGACTTATCAAACCGTACCTAGTGAATAAAGTAAATAATAGGGTTTACTGCGCCTTGTTCGTTGAGGCTGGGTGCATGCTGCTGATCTCTTGCCTTGTTCATTTTGTCATTATGGCCAAGCCCCTCACCGACAGTATTCTCTTATCGCAACTCGAATAATACGGCTCGCTGCGCCTTCTTCAATGATGCGGAACTCATCTAGTTGATCTCTAGCCTGTTGATTTTGTCTTTAAGACCGAGCACATCTCCGACCACTGTCCATCATCGTGACTTGCAACACTCGCATCGATAACTGACCTACGAGGCTTATCCGACCACCGAAGCACAGCTATTAAATAAAGCAAATTACGGTTCGCGGAGTCTTCGTTGAGACGATTTGTATGTAGCTAATATCTAGCCTTAAATCAGTTCCTTTTTAAGCCTGAGCGCATTGCCGTCAATAATCCATTTCGTAGCTCGCAACACTCGCATTGACAGCTGACTGTCCCGTAGTTTACCCAACAGCAGGAACAATGGCAATGGAAGCTATCGGTTTAGTCATAGGTATCGTCGGTATATACAACACTGCACTACAACTCTTTGATCAAATTGCTGCGATTAGAGATACATCTACTACGGTAGGACCATTGCTGGCTCGGGTAGCAGTTGGGCAGCATCTGCTTCGCCGCTGGGGCGATAAAGTCGGGCTGTTGTCAAACGGCAATCTTCATAATCCTCACCACCCAGGTCTGGACAAGCAAGATGTTCTGAATGCTGTGTATACGGGTAAACTTCCAACAGGTGCGCTCTCTACATACACTAATATTCCTTTAGTTCTAGCTACCATTGAGATTGTTATGAGCGATCAGAAGCGTCTCTCTGACCGTTATGGCCTGAAAAGAGTCCAGATTTCAAGTTCATCTATTAGCGTATCAGACAGATGCAGAGAGATTTCTCAGAGTGCGGCAATGGGTTTCGGAACGCGTGTACGCTGGACTATTTCCGACGGGAAGAGGTTTACCGGCTTGGTCGTCAACCTGGAAGCAATTATCGACCGGCTTTATGTGGTACTTCCACCGGAAGACCATTTATCAAGCGAGCTACGCAGAGTGGAGAACAGCGTTGACCGTGAGCCACCATCGCATTCAGGCCGTATGGATAGTTGCTTATTGAATGTAGAACACGCACAAAATATTCTTGATTCAATGGGAATATTGACTAACGAGCAGCGCGCCTCCAGTTCGCGTTTTAATGGTTAGTGAAATCATATTTCCAAGTTTGCCGCTAACCAATAATTTTAGATATGGAAGATAGGGATATCTTAGCCTTGAATGAGTTGCGAGAATTGAGATCCAACATTGATGGTAATACTTTTACATTGCTTGAATATCCATTGCTAAGTGAAGGTAGACAATGCGCGAGATTATATTGAGAGTATTGCAAATTTCGCAACGCAGCAACGCTATTTTAATGCACGTTTTGATGGTATGTTGACATCTGTGATCCGGATGTAGTGCATTGAATTAACATGGCATGGTAGATGCGGAACGCAGAAGTATCTTTGAATGGCTGGATCCTGTGTCCACTGTCGATGTATTCGAAGAGGCTGTGCACAACAGGACTCCGCAAACCTGCAGGTGGATAACAAATAAAGAACAGTTCATCCAATGGTTTGAGTACGACTCTTTCAGTCCAAATTGTCTCTGGATCCATGCTAGTGCTGGCAAAGGAAAAACTTTCATTTCAGCGGCAATCTGCGAACACATTCAGACTCATTCCTCTCAACCCCTAGGATACTTCTTCTGTGTTTATGCAGACAACAAGAAGCGCCTCCCAATATCTATCCTGCGGTCATGGATTGCTCAGATATCGACGCAACGGCAGGATGCGTTTGCGGAAGTTGTAGCACTACGGAAGTACATACGGCAGAGTGATGAACTAAGGGTGCCCACTATTGAAGAACTCTGGAGATTGTTCACATCAATTATCAAGAAGGTGCAGCATTGCAGGTTTATGATTGATGGCCTGGACGAATGCTTGCAATCAGACCCTGAGACAAGAGTTCATCTCGATAGCGGTTGCCGGATCCGGTTTGTGAAGAGATTACTGAGCTCGATTGCCGATTCCACAGCACGTGTCCTGATTGTCAGCAGAGATGAGCCTGACATAAGACAGGGGCTGGGTCTAACGTCGGCATCATCTGAGGATGTCATTTCGGTTACGGAGTATGCCATATCCACAGCAGACACCGCAGTGGACACGCAGCTTTTTGCGCAAGCCGCTGTTAATGAAAAATTAACAAGTAGCGATACCGGTTTACGACAGCAGATCTTGTCTCTCCTTACATCGAAGGCACAAGGGATGTTTTTATGGATACGTCTCGAAATGAATCGACTAAAAGACTGGCAGAATGCCAGTCAGCTGCACATGACTCTTGCTGATATGCCGAATGGGCTTCATCTACTTGAACAAACATTCCGACGATCACTTCTAACTATCTCCGGGTCATCGGATATCCAACAGAGGGAACGAGCGCTAGACATTCTACGTTGGACCATGTTTGCGATTAGGCCTTTGACGGTTCGGGAGTTGGTTGAATGCTTAGCAATTACAAAAGACACGACGGAATTTCCTGTTGAAGAACTCCCATCAGTGATTGATCAAAAATATTTGAGCTCTGAGATACTCCCTCTTTGTGGCTCTTTGGTTGTCATTAAACGGCCAAATGAGGGTGAAAATGGTCCAGAAGATTTCGCTTCATCTACAATCCACTTGGCTCATTTCTCAGTCAAAGAATTCTTATTGAAAAGCGAACACACCATAGATCCCACCTTCAGTTTCTTCAGGGACAGCAGACGCAACCATGCCCGGCTGGCTGATATCTGCCTCACGTACCTATTACTCCAGAACTTCTCGGACGGACCCACAGATGCTTTATCTGTAAGAAAACAGCAGTTTGCCTTCTTAGAGTACGCTGCTGTACACTTGCCTCTTCACATCCGTTCTCATAGGCCCCACCATAGATATCACTTGCTCCAGAAGTCGCTTCAACTTCTTGACAGCAGCGCCGGCAACTACCATGCATGGCTACAGGTCTACTATGTCGGGATACATGTGATCGAACCAGAACTTCCACACCCTATATGTTTAGCAGCAAGGTTTGATCTAGTCTATGAATTGGAGGCGCTCATCCGAAACGGAGCAGATGTCAACCTCCGAAGCTCAACATTGAGATGCCCATTAGAAGAGGCAGCGTTTCACGGGCATTTAGAAGCTGCGATGATACTGCTAGCGAACGGAGCTAACCCGAAGGACCCTGAAGACTCTCATCAAGACAGATCTGCGAGTCAACCACTTTATCTAGCTGCTGAGCAAGGATATGTCTCTATCGTGGAATTATTGCTCCAGAGTGGGGTTTTGATTAATCAGCTCGATGGGAATGGAGGTACGGTACTTCATTCTCTCTCGCGATCGTGGAACTTTCAGGAAGGCATGCTCGAAGTCATCTTGGCGAGCAAATGTGATGTTTCCATTCAGGATCAACAAGGGATGACTGCGCTTCATTTAGCGTGCGAGAATTTGGGGAATGACTCTGATTATCACCAACGTGGCGGTCGAGATACGGTGGGGAGGATTATCGCATCACTTGCTCCAGATAAGGCAATCACAGATCTTGTGGATGCCAACGGAAAGACGGCTCTGCACTTCGCTGCACAGGGCGTGGGAGATTCAGTTCAGGCAGTACGAGCACTTTTAGAAGCCGGAGGAGATCCGAATATTGTTGATGTTTATTCAGAATCTGCACTGAACTATGCAGTGCAGCTCGGCGGTACGTGTCGCTTGGACATCATCAAAGATCTGTTAACCTCCGGGGCAGATCCAGACTGGAATTTCTGCCTCATAAGGGCATTGAAAAATTGCAATCAGGGTGCAGCCATACTGCTCATAGAATTTGGTGCATCTCTAACCCAAGGCGACCCACTTCATCTTGCAGTCCATAATGGCTTGGAGGACGTTGTAGAATCTATACTTAAAAAAGCTGCAGCCTTGGTAAATAGCGTCAATGTAGCAGGTCTCATGCCGATGGAAATTGTGATGGACGTCTCCAATCCAATCCGCTCCCGGGAGCGGATAATGTATCTCTTGCTCGAATACGGTGCCCACATCTCTCCCAAGGCAGTGGCTACAATATCTGCAGTAACAGTTGGGACAATGCCCGAGCGCGCGCTTCCAGTCGTTAATTGCAAGGATGCATGCGGGATGACACCACTACATTGGGCTGTTCAAATGTCCAGCGCAATCGTCGAAGTGTTGGTTACAATGGGCGCTAATGTCAATGCATCTACCACAGACGGCACCACCCCGTTGCACCTAGCCGCTAAGAAATCTCTTGATCTTAAAGTGCTCGAAATTCTCCTAGTGAACGGAGCGGATATCAACGCAGAAAAGGGGAGTGGAGAGACACCCTTGCACGAAGCCCTAGTAACAGAGGCACCCGAAGGCCATTCTCAGGACCAGCTGAGCGAGGATCTTATGGTGCTAGAGGTTGTGAAGCTACTTGTCGAGCATGGCGCGAAGATGAATTCAACGACAAACTCGGGGACCACGCCGTTACACCTCTCGATTGCAGGCTGGTATATTGATACCGCCAAGTTTCTCATTAGATGCGGTGCGAATGTTAATGCTCGCACGATTGACGGCACGACTCCGTTACATATCGCCACAAATTGCTGTATGATGCTGTTAGATGTTTCTGAAGGCAGTCTTCCGGACATTCTGATCGCTGCCGGAGCAGCTGTTGATGCGAAAGATGATTACGGCCGGACTCCCTTTCTTGATACCGAGTTCTTTTGAGCACGTATGTGGTTATAAAATCTAGTCGATTATATCATCAATAGAGACTGGGTGGTGCGTGGCTGCGCTGTTTCTTCTAGTTTCTCTTTGGTTCTACAGTTATGGAATAAATTGAACAGTCTTTGTTGGATTAGGAGTACATCTTTCGCACAAGATAGTAGGATTTGCATTGAACTATGTGCCACGTAAATAGCAGAATCGTGTCACTTCCTTGAAGGGTTGAGTTATCACTGTGAATGAAAATCTTTACCTATTGTAGCTCACTAGGTCTTGCCTTTTTTGCTCGATCTCGCATCAGTGGAGTATGTAGTAGATTGACTGATTGCACAAGGTGTGTGCTCTCACCACATCAGTTATCTAACTTATACAATGTCCTAAAACAATATATGGGAAAATATCAGCCTTTATATACACGAGTTGGAGAGTTGTTACTATAAGCATCTTTGCCGACGTCATCTAGTTATGGCGGTGAGGGCGTCGAGGCATCCATCATGACGATGCGGCCACCTGGTGGTGGCAAGAAGTGTCATGGAGGAGCAGCACTTCATGACAGGCCTCGGCATCTCATGGCATGGCACCATCAGTAGTAGTAATTAAGAGAAGTCATTCTCCACATTATACTTACATAGAGGTGGATGAGACCATGCAATGTCCACATGAAGCATTCTAATTGTTCAAATAGTGGTACATCCCTGCAAGGATGATTATCATTGGTTGACTTGATGCCCCATAATCCAGACAATGTGAAACCCAAACATTAAAGCTCAATTAAGTCTTGGAGTTTCAGTCTGATCACAAAGTAAATTATAGACAAAATATGTATAAGTTGTTACTCTTTTGCCTTCCAGTCACTGGTTTAAATTGTGAACAATATGAGTTGTATCACTGTGAAAACTCACAATTTTGGCAAGATTTTTGGAAATAATATACAGTGACTCAACAAATATTAATCTGATTGAGAATGAAAAGCTGGGAGGTGAGAGAACACCTGAACACTGTATGATTTACCTATAGATTATGAAAACAACTCCAAAACTTAATTGGAACAAAAGAAGTAAACTTGCAATAGGTGAGTTTTGAGGTTGGAACTGGCCCGAATGCAATGGTCCAGGTGTGTGGTGTGGTAAAAGAGGATGCCATCATTGGATTCGAGTCTCAACCCTAACCTGGACCATTGTATTTGAGCCAGTTCCCATCTTAAAACCCTGAGATTTCAAGTCCACTTGTTTTGTTCCAATTCAGTTGTTGAGTTCTTATCATATCTGGATATGATCTATATGTCAATTCTGCCGTTTCTGGTGCTCTTCCACCATCCAGATTCGCATGCGGAATCAAATCTATATGCATTGTGTCAGTGTAGAAAACCGGTGATTATGACCAGATTTTTTCTATCATCATAATATCCAGCAACAGTCTCAGGGGTTCAGGGTTCAGTATTGAGGATTCAGGGCTCGATGTTCTGAGGGTCATACATCAGAAAGCTGGATGGCTCATATGTCCAAGAACAACCTGTAGCTACAAAGGCGAGGTCTGAAAATCAGAGATTTGATCCAGGGTTTTCAAGTGTGAAAGAAGAAAAAGTCAAAGCTAATTGATTGTTTTGTAAACGAGAGACCAGTACCCAACAAAATTCATCCTCTTCCGAAAAGACTGGTTTATATTCAGTCATTCACTTGTTCAATAATACATCTAAACTCCTGTTGACTTTGTAAACTCCTTTCATACTATTCAAACGTTTTCCATTGAACCTGAATTGAATCTCATTGTATTCTTCTCCTGTGGTGGCCTTCGTTTGAAACCTGATATCATTCATGTTTGAAACCTGAATTCATTCTTACCGTGTTCAACCTCTATTAGAAACATGATTTTATTTTTGTCGTCCGTTATCCTGTTTAATACTCACCGATCATCACTCCACCATTGATTGTCACTCAGCTTACCCATGACTGTAGCATCCCCTCTGCAATGCCGGAACTTACAAGGTTCATGACCTGCACTTGCCAGGATGTTCAGCATGGAACTTGTATATGGCTTCATTTCTGTCAATATTGATCGTGGGTTTCTGATTGCATTTGTTGTAGCCCCCCGATTTAACCAAGTCCTGCAGACAGAGTGGAATTGTCCATTCGCTCAACTTTGTACTCCTCTTCTCTGTGAAACATTCCCAGAGGTGGTGGTTCTTGCTGTCGAAATGGGAGAGGATCGTCAGCAGCTTTTCCAAACGTAATATCGGTTGAACGTCGTGAATGTAGAGCTGGTTGGATTATTCGATCTGACAGGCACAGCAACTGATGACTTTGATGAATTGGTATGGTCCTATTCATTTCCAGTGGAGCTTCATTCTTGGCCTGGCCGTCACTGTATTTCTTGCATCCAGGCAGACTCAATCTCCTTCTACCAGTACAACCCCAGTCCTTCGGAACTTGTGGTCTGTTCGGAATGTTCGGCCTGGGCCCTCTGTATCTTGGCTTTGAGTTTGTTAAATAGTTGCTCAATGCGTTGAGCCATGTGCAGAGTATCGACTTGGAGTATATTGTTGGAATCTGTAATTTGGTGTTAGCCAAAAGTTATTTGTGTGTTGAAACCGTAATTGCCAAAAATCACCCAGTAGTCAATTGTCTCTGAGGTATGATGATTAGCTGCAAATTCTGCCAGTGGTAGCCATTTGACCCAGTTGTCTTGTTGATAATAGACAAAGTTCCAGTGATAATGTTCTACTACCGCATTGATTCTGTTCGGGTGGCCATGAGTGTGGCTATGACACACGGATGAAAGTATTTGCTCAATATCCAGTCACTCGCAGATGTGTTTTCAGAAGTCCAATGGCAATTGCGTCCCTCGATCGGACAATAGTGTTTTGGGCTGTCCATGCAGTCTGAACACTGCTTTGATATACATTTCTCACAGCTTCTTTTGATCCACTTTTTCTGGACAGGGTATTAGATGTTCCATTGATGTTAGGCGATTAAACACTACACATATGGTGTTTCATCCTTCAATTTCTGGTGGTCTGAATTTGTAGTCCATGCTGAGATCCTTCCATAGTTTCTCCGGAATTCCCAATGATCGTAACCAGCCATGGGTGTTTCCGGCGATTGCCCTGCTACCCTGGCAGGTGAGGCAGTTTCATACATAGCGGTCCATGTCCTTACACAATTGGTTCCGGAAATAGCTTTGGGGAAGCAGGTCGGATGTATTGCCCGTCCAGGGTGCGCTGTGACCGGAGTATCATGGCATTCCTGGATGTGTTTGAGTTTGTTCGTATCAGATAGTTGGATAGGTGTTTCGGAAATTTTCAACGGTTGTTTCTTGTTGGTAAATAGTCCTTGGCTGGTGTTGTATGGGCATTGTTGACACACCCATTTTATCCAGTTCCATTGTTCTTCAGTGCTTGTTGAATAGTTGTCCAGATTGCCGTTCTATATAAACACCATGACAAAGATTTTGCATAGCTCCATGTCAAGGGTTCCTGTTTTTGGCACAATTTGCAGGGTCAATTCTGCCACTCCCTTTGGAGTAATATCCCATGGTATTGTGGTGAGTGCATTTGGCTCCTGTCTTTGTTTGCCTGGGCGATAAATGCTTTTGAATTTGAGGTGGGAGGGAAATTTGGACTGGCTTGTCTGCCATCGGTTTAACAGTTGCAACATCATGATGAATTCTAGGTTCTTGTAATCGGTGAATATCTGGATTGTATTTGATGAGACTTCACACTCAGGCCTCCACTGTTCCAAACTTTTCACTATCGTGCCTAATTTTTGCTTGTAAAATTTGTAAATTTCTTTGGCAGGTGTATGTCCTTTGGAATAGATGGGTACTCGGAGAAGCACTCCTTGGTTGTTGTTCTGACAGAGAATTCCTGCAGATATATAACTTTTGAAATCTGTTTCGGGAACTATAATTTTTTCCTAGTCAATATTGGCTATCACTGGTGCCTTCGTAAAAGCTAACTTGAGTTCGGCACATGCTGGTTTCTGATCTGTATCACAGTCAGAGGGTACTATCTGTCAGGTGAATTTTGTTAGCAGTTGTATGACCCTAATGTAATTGCGTATGAATTGTTGGTAGAAATTTGCGATGTTTGAAATGGCTGAAACTTTGTTAAGTTCCCCAGGTGCTTCTGAATTGTCAAATGCATGGACTTTCTCCTGATACATTGTAATTCCATTTACGCTGTCAATTGACTCCAGGTATTTGACTTCCTTATCACGAAACACAACTTTTTCTTGTTTCAGATGGAGACCCACTTCTGTGAGTGTGGTCATGCCTGCTCTGACGTGTTGCTTGTGATCTTTCAAGTGATAGCTGTAGATAAGCATCTCGTCCAAAAAGGCCATACAGAAAATGTCCAGGCAAGGTTGCAATGTGTTGTTGATAAATTGTTGGAAAGTTGCTGGTGAGTTGGTGAGTCCCAAAGATATAACCACTAATTCAAAAAGTCCATAGCGAGTACTGAAAGCCATTTTCCCTACATCCCTGCCTTGAATTTTATTGATGTTATATGAATTGTGGACATCTAGCTTGGATTAATAGCGAGAATTTGTCAGTCTTGGCAGGATTTGTTGGGTTAATGGTATGGGGTACCAGTTTTGATTGTTCCTTTATTTAGGCCTTGGTAATTGATACAAAGTCTCAAGCCTCCTTCCGGCTTTGAAGCGTAAAGTCCTGAGACTCCGCAAGGTAATGAAGACGACCGGATCAATCTCCTAAACATGTTCTTCTCTATCCATTTCTTTCATCTTGTTGCTCTTCTCGAGATCAGCTGAAAATTGACACAAACGGAGGTGTAATTCTTACACAGAGCCGGGTGCAGCAGGGTCATGTACAATCACTCACGATTCCTTTGATTAGTTGTCATTGAGTATCACTGGTCTCGGATCTCAGAGCCAATCTTTTCAGATGGCCAGCGAATGGATATGCACACCATCGATCAGCATTGACGTCGAATAATGGCCGCAGTTGCTTTTGCATCTAATTTTCAAAGACAAACAGACAGTCAATGTACAACTGAATGGCATCGGACAGGATACTAATGCTTGCTGACAACAAATGGACACTGGCGAACAACTGCATGGTGCCTGCCAAAAGTCGACAACTGCCGGAGGCCTACAAATATGAGCTGACTCTGAACAAGGAAGCTGCTTACAATCGAAAGAGGCCTATTTGTCTGGAGGGAATGAGCTTGAATGAATACCACTGTTTCGAAGGAACAAGCCCGCCACCTTATTGTCATACAGAATAGCGATTGACGAATTCTAATCTCATGATGATGAATACAAGCGAGAATCGACGGATGGATCACCGGGGTAATTCTGATGAAATGAGAATTGGTTCCAGAGAGGTCCAAAGGTGGTTACTGTGCTGGAGCTCTGGAAAAACGCGTGGATAGTAGTATTTGTTAGAAGTCAAGATGAAGGTATACAGACCGTGTGATCTTCAAGGGGAGAAAGGATAATCAATCTTCACAGTGAGGAGAACCAGCCTTCATGATTTATGTATTGGAAAAATCCTATTTTTTCGTTCAGAACCTAGTAGTGATTTCCACATCAAATGTGAATCTTCTGATCAACATTCGAAGGAGTCCCAATGTCAGTATGGATACGCATTGAACGGGCACACCTGGAGCAATGCTTCTGGTGTTGGATTATATCGTTAGCAAAGAAATGCTGCCGAGCCAGGTATTCTTTCTTTCTACTTTGATTCACATCAGGCAGTCTTGATGCTTTTCCATGACTGCGCAACATCTTTTCATTATTATTAGAATACATAGCCTCTTGGTTTTATTCCAATTCCTTCGAACATTTTTCAAGACTTATTCTTTGTTACCCATTAAGACCTTGACAACTTCTTCGAAACCCAGAAATCAGATGATTCTTTTTGGGCATACCTCTACCACTAATGACAACATATTCCGATCCTCAATCTGTGTGAAGAATTGAATCTCTTGGTCATTCCATCCATTCAGGAAGACACCATATGCCCTGAAAATTGTATTTCAAAATGTGCAAGCTGGTGCAGTTCTGTGAGATCCGTTAACATCCTTGGATATAGCAAAGAATACAATCTCTACTATCACAGTGGCCGAGATTTATGCAGCTTGAAGACACTGCGAAACCCATTAGACAAGAAGGAGAGTCAGCACAAGACTGTGTTGTTCAAAAATTGTGAATTGTGACCAGGGATCTGACAGCTTTCGATATTGAGGAATGAGAATTGTGCTTCAGACTACAAGCCATGGAAACAGTTTCAGTGCAAGGCTAAGACTCAGTGTCTAATTCCTGACTGTGCAAAATCACTAGCCAGGCATTTGTTGGTAATGTTATAGTGATTGGAACCAGATCTGACAGCCAAAGGGCAGAAGCCTACCTGGTGGCCAGCAGAGAGAATGGGTCAATTGTATTTTGCGATCAGGAAGGGGAAACAAATTTCGAACACCACACAACACTGCCTGAGTTGACCCAGACATATGAGGGTGTAGTAGCCAGGCAAAATGAAATATATGATTCGCATTGCCTGAAGGTGGAATTGATCAAATGGGCATACACTTGATGTGATGTAAGCACATTGCACGGAAGCCTGGTCCACGGAAGCCTGGTCCACTGAATTCTATGCAGGCCTATGAGCGGCACTCGCCATGCGTATCTGGTGGTCAGTAAAGGTTGGAACACCTGCTGCGACTTACTTAATAAGAGGAAACGAATGGCTGCAGTACGGAACACAAAGTATGACATTGAATGGAAGTTTCGAAAATTGAACAGAGCTCAGCCGACCAAGCTCTCAAATCAATGAATGAAATGATCAACACGCTCCCTGGCTAGGTCAGTTATCAGACCACATGAAGGAGACACGAAAGTCGATATCAAACGATTCCATATTCAGTTCACCATCAACCAGGATGGGGGAATCTGGATGAAAGATACTATCACCCCTATACCCAAGGACAATGGAGACCGCGCAGGAGGCATTGGAGGAGACCCACATTGAGGTGGCTCTGGGTTGTCAAGCTCCAGCTCAACCAGCTCTAGCTTCTCTGATTCTGTCGCCGGTGATGGCCTTCTCCACAACCACCATCAGGAAGAAGAATTCATCGATGCTGAGGAAGAATAAGAATGCCTATCAAGGATGAATGACTTGAAGTACAAGGGAGACATTCCGGAGTACATCGTAAGGAAGGATGCCCTGAAGAACCAAGTCTCCGTATCAGGAATTGCATGGCGACAAGCTCTTCACAGTGGCGTCAACAAAGATATCAACGATCAACTATCCATTTCAAAGCTTACACCAAGCGTTGTTGCAGAGTACGAACTGCTACTTGAATGAATGACGTCAACGCGTATGAGAGATACCTGCAAGAGAAAAACACACACCGTCATAAGGATCACCAATCCAAAGATATTCAGAATTAGACAAAGTGTGATGATGATGGTGATCAGGGTTCAGACTCCAAGAAACCTCGAACAGAGGAGAACGGTCCTAAGCATATCAATTTGGACCAGGGCGTGGCCCTAGAAGCATTCCATATTTGTTGTTGGAAACTAAATCACAGCGTCAAGAGTGTAAGCCCTGTGGTTCAAAGGAGCATCTATTGGTGTTCTAGACTGCTGTTCTGGAAATAGTGACCACTTCTTCGAAGATTGAACCAAGTAGTCTGGCTAATCAAATAACGAATCCAACGGCAGACATGGTTCGCAAGTGTTCAATGAGCATAATTCCGACGGTGTGGAAATTGAATATTGAAACACGTTTCTTGGGTGTTTTGTTTGGATCTATCGGTATAAGCATTCAGGCTAAGTATTGCGGACATTTCTATGCTCTATGAGGTTCAGACATCTCTGGCTTTTGCATATTTGATGACAGATATTCATATTTTGCATTGGGACAAAGAATTGCAGTTATTTGCATGTGTTTGAGATTTATATTGATATAGACATCTATGTTTCTTTTGAATTTGCCAATGCAGTCATTGGTAGTGCTTATTGGTTTTGGATATTGAATATACTATCTTTTCTGCTGTTAAGGAAAGAGTGCCTGACAATGAGTTCAATAATCGAAATGGGCTGGTCATATTGCATCCAAGTATAACTAGCGACAAAACAATTTCCATTGAGCTTGGTCATACTCATTTGAACCTCATTCAGCTATGAATTTATGAATTCTAGTTACCAAGACCTGTTGTGGCCAGAGCTGTGTGCAAAGGCTGTTCACCATGGTTACCAACCCAAAAGATCGCAAATTTAAGGCTGCGGCCAGGCCACCACAACCTGTAGCCAAGAAACCAGAGCAACAATTACCATCTGAGCCTGAGACTGGTTCAATATACACAATATGCTTGTTTGCAAGCTTTTGAGACCAGAAGAACATCCCTGTAAGGGTTCTCTTGGATACAGGGAGTGATACACCTATAATCTCGAAGGAGTGGGCCGATTCACATGGTGTTCCATTAGTGACTCAAACGGGACCTAGGCTAGTCACCAACGTTAATAGAGAAAGAGTAGCAGGAGCAGGTTGGCAGTACACTGTCCCGGTCATTCTGCAGTATGAGTCCCATTATCCCAAAGAAACATTCGACATTGGTCCAATCGAAGATTCCTCTGACCTCATGTTACCTTACTGGTGGATTGCCAAGCATTGAGCACTTAGTGGAGAGACCGAAGAAAAGGATAAGCTCCAGATCACATCGAAACAGTACCATCCACATTGCACAATGGCAGCAGTATCATCATGCCCAAAAGAGTTCGACAATTCCATATTGCAGTTCAGCACCAATCCTTGATAGATGGTGGTTATTGATTCGATGCATGTCAACAAGGCACATGGAATTGAGATCTATTGGGTAGATTGAATTCCATGGCAATGCAGAGAGTTCAAAACATTATTCAACGGAGAAAGTACCCATGCTATTCTGCCTCATCGATTCTATGATCACGCCATTGACATAAATAATTCAGAACAACAGCCATCCCCATCTACATGCTCACGGAGATGGAGCGTTCGGTCTATGAAAAATATATGATGGAAATGCTTGATTCAAGGAACATCCGTCCTAGCATGTCACTCGCAGGTGTACCCATACTCTATATTCAAAAGCCACACGGAAGACAATTACGATTGTGCACAGATTAGAGTGGCCTTGATCATGTGACGATTATGAACCGATATCTATTGCCACTTATGATCAAACTTGGACAGGGAGTTACTCAATCGAGGATTTTCACCATGATTAATTTGATGGCAGGGTACCACCTCATTTGAATTGAACACAATGATGAATGGAAAACAGCATTTCGTAAAAGATATGGACATTATGATTTCCCAGTAATGCACTTCCTTTGGGTGAACGTGCCAGCTATATTCCAAGATATGATGAACTAGATCGTGCGAGATCTAATTGATCATGGAGAAGTTATCTACATGGATGATATCTTCAGCTATACTGAGAATGAAGAAGAGCATGTGCGATTGACTTGAGCAGTGCTGTGTGGATTACAGGAGAACAACATCCATATACCACCCGATTAATGCGAACATCATTGGAAGCAAGTTAGGTTCCTTAGGTATCTCATATCGGGAGAAGGTGTCAGTAGGTCAGAGGACATAATTGATACAATTCCTAAATGGGAGATTGTGGAGTCTGTTAAGGTAGTCCAGTCTTTCCTCAGATTTGCCAACATCCATGGATGCTTCCTTGAAGAAATATCAAACATATGCCATTCCTTGACAGAGTGAACCAAGAAAATGACCGAACAGTATGATCGGAAAAGAAATCCACAGAATCAAAAAGCATTTGATATGCCGAATAAGCACTTAGCCAAGGCATCCATATCAGGACATTTCGAGCCTGTTTTGCTCTTTGTGATTGTGAGTGATGCAAGAGATTTTGCAATTGGTAAAGTACTCTCCCAAGTCATGGATAGACAATTGCTCCCCATTGCCTACCACTCTTGAAAGATGGATGAAGCTGAGATCACCAATGAAATCCATAACATAGAGATGCTCGACATAGTATCCGTGCTCAAAGAATGGAAACGTTATCTCGAAGGTGCAGTTCACCCAATCAGTGTCTTCACCGATCACAAGCACAGCGAATACTTTACGACTACGAAGATCTTGAATCGGAGACAAGCACGCTGGGCTCAAGAGTTGGCAGGAAATGATATTAAAATATTCTACCGACCCGATAGTGCAAATGGGAAATCGGATGCATTTTCTAGGCTTTCAGAGTACCGCCCAGAAGAGGAGGGAGGTAGTGCTTAAGGTAACGATTACCAGACCATCCACCAAATTCTAAGATCTAATCAGTTGGTAACTTCTGAAGGAAAAACAGCACAAGTAACGGTGATGAAGTTACGAGGTGAACTGATTGCAATTTCTTCTGTGAATTTGAGAGCAATTCCAGTACTCTATTTCAATTCATGTCTGTTAGTACTAGTGCTCAGCGCCGCAAATAATGACACTGCATGGCAAGAAGAGTACGTCCGAGCCATGCACAATGATCAAAGCCCACACAGTGCGTTCGAATACAAAGCTCTGTATTGTAAAGGCAGGCTGAGAATTCCGGAAGTTCGGGACTTCAATAAACAGATATTGGAAGCGGAGCATGAATTGAAGATGGCTGGATACAGGGGGCCAGATAAAACAATTGAGCTGGGCAGACGAAATTTCTTTTGGCCGGAAATGTAGAAAATATTGAAGCTTATATTTGCTCATATCCTGAGTGCCAATAGAAAAAGGAAGCATTCCATGCTCGCTATGGACACCTACCACCACTGGAATTAGCATACTGCCCACGGGATTCGATTTGCATGGATTTTATTATTCAATCGGGGTTATCAGATCGATGCTCATCGGCATGGGTAATCGTCGACCGATTCACCAAAATGGCTCCCTTTGTTCCATTGCGTGATCGTTTATAGAACGCTACACACCTGATCAAATTCTTCTCGCAAAAAGTATACAGATTTCATTGTCTACCATTGAATGTAGTGTCAGATTGTGATTCTAGGTTCACCTCCATATTTTGGACTTCGTTAGTTGAAGCTCTTGACCGTAGGTCAAAGATGTCTTCGCCATTTCATCCATAAATGGATAGACATATGGACAGAGTCAATCAAACAAAGGAATCTCATCTGTGGAATTTCTGCAATTACGAGCAGGATAATTGGTCCAAGATGTTGTCAATGGCCCAGTATATATAACATATCTCTCTCCCCACCGCTAATCCAATGTCACCGTTCTGTGCAAACTTTGGGTTGGAGCTTTGAAAGAATTGGGCCATCAATGCTGCAGAAAACAATCCGGCGTCCTGAAACTACCTTCACTGGTGGACCGGCATGCATGCACTGTGCCGTAAGGGCTGAGAGTATGTACAGGAGACAATTGAGAAGTACCATGATAGGCGGGCAAGGAACCTCCGAAGTATTCAGTTGATAATTCAGTTATGCTAAATTAGATCAACCTCAAAAGTTGCAGAGCATCTAGAAATGTAGATGCGAAGCATCATGGACCGGTCAAGGTTTTGTCGGTGCTCTCGCCCACCGCAATCAAGCTTCAGTTATTAAATCCCTGGCGTACTCACAATGCATTCGATGTATTACTTTTGAATGTGATCTTCTCTTCCATCTGAACTAGAGCTACACCTGCGCTTACTTCGGCCAGTGAGCAGAACGAGTTTGGTAATCATGTTGACGGCTATGAGTACAAATCAGTGTAAGAAGTTGAAGACATCATGGACAGCCAGTACTGTAAGGAATAGATATGGGATAAATATCTGGTCAATTGGAACGGATATCTGGAAGAAGCAGATTGGACAGAGGATGCTCATGAGAACTTCGATAACAAGAGACTGTTAACGCAGTATCACATACGGCATCCTCAGGCCACGAAGGATAATAGGATCAAATGGTTGAGCCAGTAACTTGTCCCTGCGAAGGATTTGTGACGGCTAGCAAGACAGTGCACGAAAGATTTAGTTTTAAGGGCACAAACGGCCATGGTTTTACTGATTACGTAAGTAAGATGGATTTGGTTTTGGGCACACAGGGGTCATATTTTGCAAACCAAGAGAAAGATGGATTTGGTTTTCAGGGCACATGGGGTCAAGATATTTCCAAATCGATGAAAGAAAAAGAAAGCAAAAGTGTTCTTGCTGGACACACCTGATTGATCGATTCTGCGTGCTGTCATATACCGTATCCGGACTTAAGCAATCTGATTGATCGATTGGGTTTGCATATCTCAGCGCAAGTAGTTCAAGGGAAATGGTATGTGCAGATTCACTATATCGAGGATTTCAGATAATTGACTTCATTGCACTAGATCATTTCTCGCTAAAGGCAACGAACACCAGATCAGAATGGGGTATGGTCGTTCAGAGATGAACTCCCCAAGAGTGGGGGTAGTGTTACACCTCGCATGTTTGCAGCGGGGTCATGAATGAATACCTGCAATATTACTGATTGGATATGATCAGCTATCACTTGTTGTGGATGCCAGAGCTAATCTTTTCGGATGGCCATCAAACAGACATCCACACCATCATTAAGCATCAGTGGCTACAAGTGGCCACAGTTGCATCTGCTCTGAATCGCTGAATACAGATAGACATCCAACAAACGGCTGAATGGTGTTGGCCAAGACGCTGACGCCCAACGATGACAAAATGACAGCTGCCAAACAACTGAATGGCGCCAGGCAAACGCCGATGACAGCCGGTTGCCCGAGAATACCTGCTGACTTTCAACAGCACAGCTGGTCTCTATTGAAAGACGTCTATTGGTATGGAGTTCATACAATGGAAAGGATACCTCGGGTCCGGAGGCAAATGCCCACGAGCTTGATGTCATGAAGGATACCAATCGTCTGATCATAATCCAAAGACGATAGAGACGATAGAAGATCAAGAGATGGAGTACGGCACTTGTTGCGAAGAAACGGTGATTGGTTCAAAGGAAGTCCATAGGTGGTTACGGTACTGGAACTGTACAAAAAAACATGGATTGAAGTATTAGTTAGAAGCGAAGACGAAGGTATAGAGACCTTGGGTTTGTGGTGGGTAGAGAAGATAATTAACATTAGCAGCTAGGAGATCAAGCCATAACAATATACACATTGGAGGAAGTCTATTTGTTATGATCAGAGCCTTATCGGGATTTCAATATCCGGATTGAAGCTCCTGATCTACTTTCGAAGCAGTCCCGATTTAAGTGCGGATAATGTTAGACTGGGTATACCTGGAGCAGAGCTCTCGGTGTTACAGTTATGCCTTCATGTTAATCCTGGATTTTTAGGGTCAGTGCGGTGGTAGCGTTTGTGGAATTACCTTGCTGAACTGGTATTGCAACCCGTGGTATACATTGGGGATGACTCCTTTCACGGGCTTGGCAGGTAGATCTTTTATTCTCAAGGCCTTGTTAATTTTGTACAGTGTGATGGCGTAAATTGTGAGTTTCTTCTTTCTGACTCTTTTCACGCAAGGTGATGATGCTACTGTGCTGATCTTCAATTTTTGACTTTCCGGGTCCGCTGCAGTTGTTTCCATGTGATTCTCCCTACCGATACACTCAAATGGGGTTGGCCATGCCGTTGACAGTAGCTGACATCGAAGCCGATCATTCACACCCGGAATTCAACAGTTACATCATGAAGTTGGAACCATGGCAATCCTTGTACGATCAGATAATGCCCCAACATTGTTACAAACGCTGGTAGTTTCCTGTGATGTAATTGTATTCCTATATTTCACTTGGCCATGGTCGAAATAGTTCTTGATTCAATTAGCGTTCTGTTGATAACCTTTAACTCTCTTGACTATTGTAATTCCTTCTCTTCTAATTGATGCTGGCGAATATGATCTTTGTGCACGAATGTAATGCCCATGGCTCAGCTGTGAGTCAATTCATGCTTAACGATTAATCTGTCTCAGATTTGCACCTCACATTTCACATCAAGATGCTGGCTTTCATGTGAAAACTCCTCAGTATGTGTACTACCAATTGAGAACTGCGAAATTGCATAATGAGACTTAACATCTGTAGATACAGAATATTTGTGCCCAGCGCAATGGCCATCCTTATTGCACCGGCTCAAACTTTTCCTCACTCGACTTTATTCCCACTTCTTTTCAATTTACTGAATCTGTGAATGCTGTCACTTCCAGCTGTCCTGACACTGCTTTGAAGTTTCTTGGGCATGATGCTGCAATGTGTCTACTATCTCCGCAGTACATACAAATTCCTGCTTCTGTTCAACGCTTGTTTTCTTCAAAAGATATTTTCTTTTCTTTGACTGCCGAATGGTCCATCAGGGCCGGACCTTGACATCCTGTCATGATGCCTGCTGCTGTACTTTCTGGGGCGGGTGTGGTGTTGCTCTAGGTTTCATGTGTCTTTGGCCCTGCTGTCCATTATGAGGATTTCATCTCGGCCGCTCAGGGGCAGATATGTGAATCTCATTTTCAGCAGAGTTTGACAAATTGCGTAATGTCTTCCTAAATGTTGCAATGTTATAGTGAATCATTCATTTCTTTAGATAAGCCCTGTCTGAGCACGTTCACTTGGACTGCTGTGTTCCAATCAACATCAGGCACCCTTCGTTGATATTCTGCACAATATACATACAATGCCCAGACTTTTTGTCCAAGTTCATGGAGTTCTAGATTGGTGGTTGCTTGTATATCTTGTTCCGGAAAGGCTAGTTGTAATCAATTCAACAATTGTCACAATAATGGGAGGTTGAGGTCACCTGTAGCTCTGCTTATATAAGGCAGAATCTTATTGAATGCCACTGCCTCGAATCAATTTGATGCATATCGTATCATGGATTGCTGATCGAAGAATCCTGTTGGTTTTTCTGCAATTTTCATTGCAAATTGTGACATCCATCCTCGCAGTGCTCTCCTGTGCGTTACCTAAAAACGGAGAATTTGGCTGAGGTGGTTCATTCTGCTTCCACAATTACCTCCATTATTGTTCCCCACGAGTGCAAGCACTTTTCTGACCTGATCCTAATATATGTTTCATTCTTCTACACAGATCCATTACTGTTCCTCTGTTTCTTTCTATTCCTGTCTGGGGCTGTCCGTCACTTCCGGTGCTTGGGGGACAACATGTTGTGTTAGATCAAGGATTCTTGTATATAAGTTTCCGTATGTAAAGACGGCTGCTCTTGCTTCCAAGTACTTAACTTTTGTTATATTAGTGACAGCTCTTTGTCTGTGTTTGGGTTGTATCGTTGCAAATCATTCCCTGCTTTTAACAACTGAGAGCTTTGTTCTTTCAATTGCCCTACATGATTTTCAATTTGAGATGCTGGTGCTCCTGCCATGCATCTTGAGCAATCCTTCATTTCGTTAGCTGCTGTCAGGGCATTATATTAGTTCCACCAGTATCAAGAGTGACATTATATCTTGATTCCCGCTTGTCATCTGGATATGGTGAGTCCCTCCCATCATACTATTGCTGAACATGATTGTTTCCATTTTCACATGGTGATTGATGAGGGAAGTTCTTGATATTGAACAGTAGGCCTGGTAGCAAGAGTATTGCATTGAGGCAATTGTCACAAATGAGTGCCCAGTGGTCATAAATTTCCAATCAATCCAGCAATCGTTGCCGTATAGTACATCACACACGCAGCTGAACTCAGGGTTCCAGTATGTTGATTCCTGGTGGCGAATCGCTGTCCATCTTATTTCCCTATCAAAGAGTTTTTGCTTGTCATTGAGGTATATACCAAGGCAAAAGTGATCTGAGGTCGATAATCCAAAGTAAACACAATATCCAAACTTGTTTCTGAATGCAATCAAAAACAATATTGAATTTCTCCATTCCACAGATGTTGGTAAGTGTTACCGCCCAATGATGAATCGCTCCGCTGTTGCAGTGGATGATTGAATTTGCATAATCTTAATCTCATTATCTTTCTCTTCTGAAAGATTACAAAAATAAATACAGTTGCTCGTGTATTGGTCTTTGCTCATCAAAAGTGGCATTGGTTGCGAAAACTCTCTGGTTTTGTAGGTCTTTGCAAAATCCACATATAAGATTAACAGATCTGTCTCCAGCAGGATTGAATGACCAATGCATGTTCGAAATTACTTGCTGATATCAATACTTTGCAGGATGTGTTTCCAGTGCGATGACAACTATAGCAGCCTGAATACTGAGTATAATGGCATATGAAACAAAACAAAGATAGACCTGGTTGAATTGATCATAGACAGATTCTGCTGTCGAGGGCTCACGGTTCAGTATGGCGAGTTCAGGGCCCGAGGTGTTCACGGTAATAAAACTGAAGGCCGGATGGCTACGAAGTCTGAGAACTACCCATAGCTATGAAGGCAATGACTGTATTCAAGAGACTCGATACCAAATGAGCGACTATGAAGGATGTGAAAGCTGAAGCAAAGTGATTGATTCATGACAACCGATCGAATGAATGAAGAAACTTATTCTCCGAAGAAATGCTTGGTTTATATATGGTGATTCCCTCATTCCATGATATATCCGAACTCCTGCATTCTTGGTATACTTCTTTTGCATGATTCCTATATTTCTCTAAAACCGGACTCAAATGTGATTTTTTCCATGTGGTGCATTGGTCTCCGTTGGAGACCTCATTTTATTCTCATTGTATGATATCATCTTCAATACTCTCAGATCATCACTCCACCATCAATGATGACTCAGCACAACCGTAACAGGCAGATAGAATGTCGGCAATTCCACTTATACGATTTGGCGGTAAATATTCCAATCAGCTGGATCATCTTCAGCAAGCCTGGCTCTATTGTGTCAAGCCAACTGAGATTCAAACCAGCTCAAGTATATCACACCCATGTAAAGCCAACTCTTTTTGATTATGTCCAGCCTGTAACAGCAGCGGGCAGAGGGTGTTATAAGCACCAAGTATATGGTATCATCAAAGGTGTGCCAATGTGTCATGGGGTTACTCCTGCATGAATAGATGCTGATCGATATTTTCGAACTCTATGGCGATATTGTCTGATTTTGATCACTAGGACGAAGCTGAAGAAATGAATTTTGATGGTAGCTCGTCGTAGTCGTTGGGTGGTATGAAGATATACCGGCATATGCAGGGAACAGCCACTACCTCAAAAGTCATAGGAGTCTTGTAGGTAATCCTTCTCAAGACGCGTCGTAAGTCACTTGCGACGAATACTTGCCTGTTTCGCACATGTGGAAATAATCGTCCACAAGGTTGTTGTATAGTAAAAATTCAAATAAGAAGTCGAGGTTGGCTTCGGTTTGACAACACTAATGCAAATAGACAGCGTTGTAGATGATGATGTCTTCACATGCGTATTGGGACATAGATAAAATAATATTCTTACGATGAAAATTTAATAATATTTCAAGTGGTTTTCCGCTGTTGTTGTTCCGACTGTGGGTCGCTAGAGCGTGATCATTGTGATAAACCTTGGGTTCACGTGGCTTTTTTATATGTGAGTATTTCCACATCAGAGGTATATCAGTAGGGCAAGACGGTACTTCTCCAATACTGTGATATGTGTGTATAGTACTATCTGGGTAACACTTAATCCACCGAGGTGGGTATTTGCACAACCACAGAATGTTACCACAGAGCCAATATCGGTAGTTGATTGCGGTGGGTTTCCGTTTGACAAAGTGTGATAGCGGAAGCTCACACTGGTCATCCCCATGGTTTTTCCGCATCTGTGATGACATTGCTGACACGTGTATCAAACCATTGCTTCGTATGTATTATCATTCTTCTGTTTGAGTGGAATAGTGATCAAAGAAATAATGAGCTGCTAACCCATACTTTGCCATATACCTAGTGTCATCATGATTTACCTGTAATTCCCAATGTGTGGTGCGCTCTCTCAGCTATTGTGTTTGCAAACAGGGCATAGCTGGGGTTCGACGGTAAAGATCCGAACACTGATCTTTTAGGTAGAAATAACCACTGGGGCACAGTTAGCTCATCTCCGTTTATTACTTTTCTCGGGTGATAGCAAAGTCTCTCATACCAATATCATATCATTCATCCAACTATTCTAGGGGAACTGCATGCGGTTCCGAGATATAGTTTCATCGGAGTATATGTTTGATATTGAGTATCACTGGTCTGATTCATAATGTACCGGTGATCAAAAGGTCCCTGCAAGGCAGTTATGTATGCTTCGGCAGTATGGTTGTGTGTGTCCTATGTCTTCGCCTGCAGCAGAGCATACTTACCTCAGTTACTCTCAGATCGAGTTTGCATATTATTTCCCCATGAGGTACCTATCTCATTGAAATCACAACATGATATCGGATCTTGGAATATTACGCGATGTTCACCCGACTATGTTGGGCCTTCTGCTCACTCATCAGTAGACATCCTCAAGGGTGTATCCTCAACCACCTGATGCAAGTCGTCATATGGCGAGCCTGAGAGACTAAGTCTGATGTACCTCATATGCATGATAAGGGAAAACCCCTAACATTGCCCCCCTCTCCAGCTGTGGTGACCTCAACAGAGTACTTCCACATAAGAAGTAATCTTGCAATGGATTCCACTCAGACAGCGTATACTATAGATATAGCCAATCCTTCTCATATACAAACAATTAAAAAATTAAAATAAAGGTAACCTCCACTTATAACAATGCAGTATGAGTTGTAACTTAAGAAAAACGATTATCCTTTTTTCCTTCCCTTTTTCTCCGGTCATACCAATTGTTTATCCATCTCGATCTCAGCGTGTTTTTTTTAGTAGTTGTTGATTAGTTCGACTCTACTTCTTGAAGGTGCTCTTAGTATTCCCAGGTATTTTTGTTGTGAGTATTGTTTTCCCACTGATATAGAAGAACTATTTTCCAATGATCGTTGTCGGTGGGTCCAGTGGCAATTATCGCTTCTGGTATCTATCCTTCATCGTTTGCTTGGACCAGATGTTTAAATCATACTTGAACATCTCCACGGAATGGTTCCGGTAGGGATACACGGAATGCTGTGTTAGGGGTTTTTCCTTATCATGCATATGAGGTACATTGGACATAGTCTCGCAGGGTGGCCATCTGACGACTTGTGACAGGTGGTTGAGAATATACCCCTGAGAATGTCAACTGATGAGTGAACGGAAGGCCCAACATAGCCGCATGCAATTCCCATAATATTCCAAGCTCCAATACCGCGTCTAAGCAAAGTGGACAAGCTACTCCACGTGGAGACAATATACACTCTTGATCTGACAGCAACTGACGGGTGATTCATTCAGTGCTAGCGAAGGCATGGGACACACCAAACCATACTGCCAAAGCAACGTAATAGCCTTGCAGAGACCTACAGGTTAGCTGTACATTACGGATCAGACCAGTGTTATTTCATATCAAACTAATACTGGGATACACACAATGCTCGGAAACTAAAACAGTACCCCAAAAATTGTTGCACGAACAATACTAGCTTAGTTCGTGGGACTTTACTATCCTCCCGAGACCTGTTATCAATGGAGATAAGTTAACTGCGCCCTGGTGGTTGATTCTACCATAATAATATGTGTTTGGACCTAGACTGGTGAACCACCGCTCTGTTGGGTTTGCAAACACACTGACTGAGGCAGCAGACCACCCGCCGGGGAACCCATGTAAGACGCGATGACCCTAGATACCTGGCAAACGGTGGGTTGGTAGCTCATTCAATCTTTCATCACTATTCCACTCATGCAGCAGAAAGATAACTAATACGAAGTAATAGTCCCATATGCATGTCAGCAACATCAAACTATGCAGGCTAACCTTGGGGAGGCCTGGTGGCAGATGACGCCTCTACACGATATCGAATGAAACTCTCCGGAATCAAACGACCCAGATTGACACTGTTGAAACGATCGGTTTTTGTGCAAACACCCTCTTCGGGGGATTGTGTGTTATCGAGATAGTACTATACACACATATCATAGTGATAGAGAAGTGCAATCACGCCTAGTTGGTATACCTCTGACTGGCAATGCTCACCTATAAAAGACCACCTTAAACTCCTGTTTGAACAAAACAATCAAGCTCTATCAGCAATCCACAGTCAGAACAACAACAGCGGAAAACCACCTGAAATATTACTAAGTTTTTACCTTAAGAATATTATATTATTATCGATGTCCCAATACTCCCATGAGAATATCAGTATCTACAACGCCGCCTATTTACATCAGTACTGCCATACCGACATCCATCTTGATCTCTGGTACAAGTTTCAGCAATACAACAACCTTGTGGATGATTTTTTCCGCTTCTGCGACACCGGAAAGTACACCTCACAACGCGATTACGACGAATCGTCAGAAGACTGCCTTCATCACTGTTCCAATTTCGATATTGCGGCTGTACTCGACATATGCATATATACGTACACATTCCACAATGACTACCACGAATCACCATCCAACTCCACTTTTTCAGCCTCGTCTTATTTATCAAAATCGGACTATATCCACACCAAGTACAGCAAAATTGGTCTGCATCTACAAACACAGGAGTATTCCCGTAACAGTATAATATTATGGACAATATCTGACATACAAAGTTCATGAGCTGTGAACTGTGTGATATACAAGCCTGTTGTGCTGCTATCATCAAAAGGAACAGTGAAACCTATATTTTAAACTGTTGCCCAGAACATTGTCCAAAGTACTGCAACAACAGGTGCAGTAGTTGCAGACACATCCAACAGTTAGCAATCACAGCACTAAGAAGAACAAAATATTCAGAACCATATACGTTCCCATCCCGACATTTCCATGACAGCGACTCCCAGGTGCCGACTAATCTTCTGAGCGGCAGGATTCGCACCCGTGTTCACCGCCATCATGAAGTCGACCGCATCAGCATCTAAGCCCTCACACGACTGGGTCCAGATGATACAGGACCACTACCAACAGACACGTCGGCAGTATCAAGTAATTACCCAGAACGAAAACACCGTAATGACGGACAGCATCCAGGCGCGAACGTCACGTCTGGATTACTGAATACAGCACATGAACAACTGTTGCAACAACGAGAGAGAAGTGATCGAAGTCGAATTCGAAATTGTACAACGATACTGTGGGATCAGCGTCCAGCAGATTGAAACCAACAGGGTAATAGGAGTCCAGGTTCTGGAGGGACACAACCATCAGATATGGGCACTTGATTTTGTCCTCAGGGAACCAAAGACAGGGATGGTTGCCGTTCAGGAACAAACTCAGCAGAGTATCACAGGAGCAACGGAGGTGTTTGTAAAACTGAAAGAAAGAATGGATAACTGCAAAACAGAGCAAAGTCAAATCAAGCTTAAACAAGCAGTATTGACGATTTCGCACAACACCTTACAAAACAAGATGAATACGTTGCAGAAATCTGTAAGAGAAGAGGCACCCATGGAAGAAGATCTGCGAAGCATAGTCAGGAAACTGAATGAAATCGTGAATCAAGCCACCGTCCAGACAGCAGTCATAGCAGAAGCTATATGCTTTAACACGACTCCAGATAGGAGGGGCAGAATCCGAAGGGTGCAACTATGGCATCTCAGATCCCAGGAAAGGAACAGAAGCATTTCCCCTATTTCGAATTCGGATGTCGCCCCTACGGCAGGACTAAGAGGTGGATCAGGAACAGATGCATGGGATCCAGACCCAGAGCCGGGACCAAGTGGAAATAGGGGTGTGTCGATACCCAGAAGTCATCGGGAGGAACCACCACCACCACCACCAAGAGATACCGGGGGAGATCCACCACCATCAGAACCTCCAAGTCACTCAGGGTCCAGAAGACAAAGGTTACGGTCAACGACTCGCGCCACGGCAACCAACAGACCAAGAGAGATTCCAAGATCAAAATGACAGACCCACCTGTGTTTACAGGATCAAGCACAGAGTATTATGAGGTTTGGTGGATATGCATGGAAACATACATTGCAGATCAACCACATCTGTTCACTGGACCAGGAATTAAACTACAATATTGCAGAGGTCGAATGGATAAACATTCATTGGCACGGTACATGCAGTTGGAAACAGAGGCCAGTGCTGGAAAATATGAACAAAGTTGGTCGGCCTATAGAGCAGCAATACACGCCAGATTGAACAATCGATTCCAACAGGAAACTGCGCACAAAGCGATCTTGGATGTATGATTCAATGGAAACATCCAAGACATGATGATTGAATACGATACCCTGAATGTCAAAACACAGTTCACCGGAGTAGCCTATTGGACAATGATTATGAAGAGGCTTCCACCACAAATCTTCAAACAGCTGGCAACGGTGAGTCCAGCAGATATAACAGACGATGAACTTTGGGAACTCATCATGAACGCTGGAAAGAATGTGGAAGTATGGCAAGTGACAGAAAGACATTTTGGAATTATCAAGGGAATCTCAAAAGCTACAGGATGAGTTTCCGAGTCAGGGTCAATTCAGAAAAAACAAGGGTTTAGAAGTCCGCCCAAGTTCGAAAGTAGAGCACAGGCGAAAACAAACTGAACCCAAAACAAACCCAAGGAAAGAACACGAGGATTCAAAAGCGCGGCAGGAAAACCCTATCAACAGATGATGGAAGGAGTTCCTGAGGAAGCAGTTCAAAGGAGGAGAGCAGCGGAAGAATGGTTCGGATGCGCATGGCCTTCGGATCGGAAAGGAGCCCATGCAACATTGAAGTTTTTTCAGAACATCAAGGTCACGAACGGAATGTTGGACTTTGTGAAACCAAACACCTACCAAAAGTTGACAGTATGAGTATTCGATCAATTGGAGGACGAACCAATTGACAGTTACGAAATTGAACGTGCTAAAGAGCAACAGGCACAAGTACCCACCTCGCAAGGAGAATTACCAACTGACGATATCAGTGAGGATAGAGCAGAAGACAGGTGGAACCAAGAAGACAGTTCGTCAGATTAGAAACTGGAAGATAGGGGGAGAAAGCCTTTATATAGTTACCAGTCGCAACCTTGAGCAGTCCGGAAGGGACAAAACCACTGGACGGTAGTTGCGCGTTTGGGATAATTATAAGTATAACCCCAATTAACTATACCGGACCTCTGCAGGCCCAGCCATTGACGAGAGAATGGCTACAAACAGCACACAACCACCAACAGAGGAAGATACCTCCAACAAGCGGCAAAACACATGCAACGACTTTGTCCACTACGAAGTTAAAAAGATACATAAGATACCACAAACAAGTGTGGGCAAAAGACAAATGTGCGAATTCTTCATAGATTACGACGACAGTACAGGAGTAAGCAAACAATTCCCCATCCGTACAATGTTGGATTCAGGGTCAACATCCTTCACCATATCACTGGAAACCCCAAAGGTGTTCAAAATACTGGTGGTGAGAAGAAAACATGCAATTGGAGCAAATTATTTTGGAGGGAATAAGGTACATCTGCCAGGATTATACACTATCCCCCGAGGATTAGCATTCGGGAACCATCGATCATTCCAAACAGTTGGAATTGTCAAAATGCAAGAGAGCTACAACGTTTTATCAACGGCCTGGTATTTGGAGTGACATAATGCGCAAGGAACAACCTATGGTCACTGTCATTATACAGAATGTGGTAACAAGTGATATGGATATGGCAAGCAACACTGACAGTGGGAAATAACCTACGACGACAAGATAGTCTTTCGTAACGATACAATTGTTATCAGATCAGTAATAGTAGGTGCAACGAAACCACTGGCCCAAAATCTTCCACCACAGTATCACAAATGGTGACTCTTGTTCGATCCACATGAATGGGCAACATTGCCAAAGCATAGACCTCACGAGCATGAAATAAACTTGAAAACGACAGACGATCAAGTTAAAGTGAGACCTATATATCAATTATCCATGAGAAGAAGAAAGGTTACTACGAGATTACATCTTTAAAATGATTAAAGAAGGAAAAATACCACAATCCTGAATTCAAGCAGGAAGCCCTATTCTGTTTGTACCAAAATCTAATGGTTGGGGTTTACATCTCTGTGTGGACTATCGACGTCTCAATGACTTAACATTTAAAGACAAAACAGCCCTACCCTTGATGGACAAACTACAAAATAGAATAAAGGCATCCACATATATGACAAAGCTTAACATGAAGTTGGGAAATCATTTAATTCAAATGGCAAAAGGGCACGAATGGAAAACAGCCTTTCGAACAAAGTTTGGCTCTCACGAATATACTGTAATGCAAGTTGGATTAACAAACGCACCAGCAATATTTCAGAGATGGATGAACGGCATTCTACTACCATTTTTGGGAAGAGATGACCATGTGACAGTCTGGTATATCTACAATTTCATGATAGCCACCAAAGGAACCAAGGGGAAACATCACGAGTATGTTGGAAAAATACTACAAGTTCCCCAAGATAACGAATTAGTGGTTGAAATCGACAAGTGTGAATTTGATGAAGAAGAAGTCGATTTTCTAGTGTTCCATGTCAGCAGAAAAGGATTAAAAATGGTACCAAGCAGGAGTACAGCAGTAACCACTTAGCCGATACCAAAGACACAGAAAGAAGTACAAATTATATCAGGACTCTGGAATTTCTATCAAAGATTCATCAAAGGATCTGCTGGAGTAGTCGCGCCTGTCACGGATACATTGAAAGGAGATGGAAAAAACTTCATTTTTGGAGAAGCTCAAAAAGAAGCATATTACAAGATATGTAAACAGTTTTCCCAGGAAAACACCCCAATTCTCAGACACAACGAAGAAGATAGACCAGCAATAATAGCAACCGATGCATCCGACTATGCAATAGGTGCAGTTCTATCTGAGAAATTTGGAGACGGC
This sequence comes from Trichophaea hybrida, assembly GCA_015178995.1. Classification (NCBI taxonomy): domain Eukaryota; kingdom Fungi; phylum Ascomycota; class Pezizomycetes; order Pezizales; family Pyronemataceae; genus Trichophaea; species Trichophaea hybrida. The sequence continues at coordinate 40,085 of WHVE01000185.1, forward strand.
AAACTACATCCAGTGGCCTTTATATGAAAAAAGTTTTCACCAGCAGAAATCAACAACCAAATGTATGATGAAGAAATGTCGGCCATTGTCTACGCAATGAAACAATGGCGCTGCTATATAGAAGTAGCAATTCATACAACAATTATATTCTCCGATCATATGAACTTACAATACTTCAAAGCAACCAATTAATGGAATAGACGACCGGCCAGATTGGACGTGATACTACAAGAGTACAACTTCAAAATAGTCTATCGAAAAGAATCACAGACTGGAAAAGCCGACGCTGTATTACAATGCCCGGAGTTCATCGCTAGAGAGGGCTGTACAGCTGCAACAAACAACAAACCTCTACTAGGCCCGGAATGCTGGAAATCAATAAGTACACTTGACCTCGAAAACAATGAAAAAATAATATTGGCAGGTTCTTCAATCAAAAAGTAAACTCTGGAAATTCAAACACAATGGAAGAATAAAATTGAAAAAGACAAGGAATATCAGAAGATACAAGAAATAGTAAAAGGAAAAAGAAATACAGACGAAAGGTTAGGAAAAGACGAAGATGGAATATTAAAATGGAAAGGAACACTATATGTGCCAGAAGAATTTAGAAAGAAAGTGTTAAAAAAGAAAAATGATACAAAGATAGCAGGACATTTTGGAAGCGAAAGAACGATGGAACTCATCACCAGAGATTTGTATTGGCCGAAACTAGCAGAAGAAGTCAAAGCCTACTGCAACAACTTCGACTCGTGTCACAGAACAAAAAGTCCACGACATGCCAAGCACGGGCTATTACATCCACTCGAACTACCAACAACACCATGGACATACATATCGGTAGACTTTATCACTGACCTACCAGAATCCAACGCAAACCACAACATAATGGTAGCAGTCAACAGATTTACCAAAATGGCCCTTTTTATACCGACAGCAAAAAGGGAATTGGCAGTAGTGGCTATGTTGTTCATAAAAATATTTTGGAACCATGATGGACTACCTCTAAATGTAGTATCCGATCGAGATGGGGTATTTACAGGACACTTCATCGCAGATTTATATCAGTTCTCAGGATTCAAGCGATGCATGTCAACAGCGTTTCACCAACAAACAGATGGACCAACAGAACGGCTAAACCAAACCATCGAACACTTCCTACAAACCTATTGCAATGACAAACATGACAACTGGTCAGAAATGTTGGCTAAGGCGGAATACGCATATAATAATTGTAGACATGCAACCACCAAGATAACACCATTCTACGCTAACTACGGTTATGAACCACAAACGAACTGGCAGACAGATGTCCAATTCAATAACCCTGCATCAGAACACTATGCTCACTACATGGTGGTTGTGTATCGAAACCTGTAAAGATAATTGGAAAAATCAGGAAACAAAATGGGAGAATACTACGATAGGAAAAGAAAGGCATCTCTGCAATACAAAGTTAATGACTGGGTAATGTTAGACGGAAGAAACATTCGCACGAAATGACAATGTCAATAACTCCAAGACAAACTATATGGACCCTGTCAGATGACTCAGGTTGGAAGAAACAAGAGATGGTGTCGATTGAAATTACCAGACACCTGGAAAATTCATCCCACTTGTCATGTATTCTTACTGGAACCATATAGGGGAGAGGTCAAAGAGAGAACTATACAGCTGGTCAAAGCAGATAACAAAAGAGGGATTGCAGAAGTAATAATCACCAGTGGACCCACAGCCAACGATCATTGAAAACATATTTTCCTTACACAGTAGGTGAACTACACGCATGACAAGGACACATGGGAGTCCAACAAGAAACTTCGAGAGATAGTACCTGAGCTGATGAATCACTACTGCAAAAAGCACCCGCAAACGGAGAAAGACATGTGATGGAAAACACCAGAGAGTAAGGCACGAAAGGGAAGGAAAAGAAATGAATAAAGATTGTTTTCTTATGTAAAACTCAAACCACACAAAAAGAAAAAGCGGAGGTTATTTTTCTTTTTCTTTTTAGATCATTTGATTTTTACAAAAAGATTAGCTATACCTATAGAATATGCTGTCTGAGTGGATTATATTGCAAATATCACTTCTTATGTTGGAGTACTCTGTTGAGGTCACCAGAGAATGAGAGGGGGATAATGTTTGGGGTTTTCCGTTATCATGTGTATGAGGAACATCAGACTTAGTTTCCATGGCTTGCCATGTGACGGCTTGTGTCAGGTGGTTGAGAATACACCACTGGGGATGTCTACTGATGAGTGAGCGGAAGGCCCAATATAGCCGCGTGAAATTCCCATAATATTCCAAGCTCCAATACCACGTCTTAGCAATGTGGACTAGCTAATACACGTTGAGCCAATATGCACACTTGATCTGACAGTAACTGAGGGGTGATTGCTTCAGTGCTTGCCAAGGCATGGGATACACCCAGCCAAACTGCCAAAGCAACATAATAGCCTGGCAGTGATTTGCAGGTCAGATGTGCATTACGGATCAGACCAGTGTCACTTGATATCAAACTAATACTGGGATAATATCTTTGCTCGGAAACTAATATGGTTCCTCAGGAATAGTTGAACGAACGATATTTCCCGAGTATGAGGGACTTTACTATCTTCCCGAGACCCTTAATCAACGGAACCAAGTTAACTGCGCCCCGGTAGTTGATAATACCTCAAAGATAAGTATTCGGACCTTGACTGTCGAACTCCAGCTATATTGTGTTTGCAAACATGATAACTGAGACAGCGCACCACCCACCAGGAAACACAGGAATGACGCGATGTCACTAGGTACGTGCCGAAGTGTGTGTTGCTAGCTCATCAAATCTTTGATCACTATTCCACTCATGCACATGAAAGATAACTAATACAAAGTGATGGTCCCATATGCGTGTCAGCAACATCACACTATGCAGGATAACCGTGGGGAGGCCAGGTGGAAGTTTACGCCTCTACACAATGTCAAACGGAACTCTCCGCAATCAAAAGACCAACATCAGCTCTGTTGCAACAATTGATTTTTGTGCGAACAGCCTCTTCGGAGGATTGAGTGTTATCGAGATAGTACTATACACACACATGATAGTAATAGAGATGTACAGTCACGCCTAGTTGGTATACCTCTGACTGGAAATGCTCACCTATAAAAGACCACCTTAATCTCCTGTTGAAACAAAACAATCAAGCTCCATCAGCAATCCACAGTCAGAACAACAACAGCCGAAAACCACCTGATATATCATTATGTTTCACCCTTATGAATGTTATATCATTATCCAAGTCCCAATACGCCCGTGAAGATATCATTATCTTCAACGCCGTCTATTTATATCAGTACTGCCACACCGACACCGATCTTGACTTCTTGTACGAGTTTTTGTCATACAACAACCTAGTGGACGATTATTTCCACTTCTGCGAATGCGGCGAGTACCTCTCACAACTTGATTATGATGATTCTTCAGATGACTACCATCAAGACTCATACGATACCAACGTAGTGGGCGTACTCTGCGTAAGCCTATATACGTACACATTCCACCATAACTACAACAAATCACTATCGAACTCCACTTCTTCAACATCCCCTTTGTTATCCTAATCAGACTATATCGACACCAACTACAGCGATATCGGTGGGCATCTACGCACACAGCACTACCCCCGTAAAATGCTGGATGTATCCTCCAGGTGTCAGGTAGTCTTAGTCGACACCAGCTTTCATTGCTTCCTACTTTGGTGGTTTGGAACGGCCCATAGAGTTAATTTTCAAGTTTCCGACACTGTTCTTTTGGCCGTATATTTCTACCGTCCATCATCACCCAATGGTTGATTTGGTATTGTGGGGCCGGTTTTCCTATCCAATCATAGTATTCTCCCATTATCTTTCCTGACATTTCCAATTCACTTTCCAAGTTCCGATATGCCTCTACCATGTAATGACCATATAGTTCCGAAGCAGGGTTATCACATTGCACTGCTGTTGGTCAGTTGATATGTGGTTTGCAACCGTAGTTGGCATAGAATGGTGTTATTTTCGTGGTTGCATGCCTTGAATTAATGTATGTATATTCTGCAATTGCCAACATTTCAGTCCAATTGTGTTGCTTGTAATTGTCATGGGTGCGTAGAAAGTGTTCGATGGTTTGATTTTGTTGCTCCGTTTGTCCATCTGTTTGTGGGTGAAAAGCCGTTGATAGAAATCTCTTGATTCCTAAGAACTGGTATAGATCTGAAATGGAATGTCATGTGAATACTTTGTCTCTGTCTGATACCACGTCTAACGGTAGTCCATGGTATTTTCAATCATCATCCCGGAAGGATCCAGCCACTATTGCTGACTCTCTTTTTGCCATCGGTATAAAATGTGCAATCTTTGTATACCAGTCGACTACAACGATTTTGTTTTTGTTACCAATGGACTCCAGTAAGTCTGTTATGAAGTCGATCAATATGTATTCCCATGGTGTTGATGGTAGTTCAATTGTGCGTAGTAAACCGTGTTCAGCATGTTGTGGGCTTTGTGTTCGTTGGCATGAGTCGCAGTTGTTGCAGTACGCTCTGACGTCGTCTTCCATCTCTGGCCAGTGGAAATTCCTGGTAATGAGTTCCATTGTTCTTACTCGGCCAAAATGTCCTGCTAATCTCGAATCGTGTTCATAATTTAATATTTTTTTCTAAAACCTATTGGCACGTATCGCTTTTCTTTCCATACAAATATTTCATCCTTGACTATTCCTCATCTTTTGTCTGTATTTTCTTTTTCTTCTACTGCTTTTTGTATTTGTTGATATTCTTTGTCTTTTCCAATTTCTTCTTTCCATTCTTTTTGTATCATAGGGATTAATTTCCTTATCAAAAAACCTGCTAACACAATTTCTTCGCTATCATTGAGGTCTAATGCTGCTATTGATGTCCAGTATTCTGGTCCTAGTAGTGGTGTGTTGTTTGTTGAAACTGTACCCCCCTCTGGAGTGATGAACACTGCGCATCTTGACAAGGCGTCTCCTTGTCCATTTCGCGACGCTTTTCTATACACTATTTTGAAGTTGTATTATTGTAGGATCTCAGCCCACCTTGCTTGCCAACTGTTTCATTGATTGGATTCATTAAAATATTGAACGTTCATATGATCGGAATATAGTATTGTTGTATGAAGTGCTCCTTCGTAGTTAGCATCGCCATTGTTTCATTGCGTAGACGATGGCTAACATTTCTTTGTCGTATATTTGATTGTTGAGTTCCGCTGGTGACATCGTGTTGGTATTGAAGGCTACTGGATATAGTTTGCCGTCTTGGAATTTTTGGGATAGAACAGCGCCCATTGTGTAGTCTGACGCATCAGTTTCTATTATTGCATGACTATCATCATCGTAATGTCTCAGGATGGACCCGATTTCCTGAGAAAAACAGTATACATATCTTGTAGTATGCCGCATTTTGAGGTGCCCCACAGGTAAAATTTTTCCTGTCTTCTTTTGACGTATTTGTGATGGGGGCAACTATTCCTGCATATCCTTTGATGAATCTTCGGTAGAAATTCCACAGTCCTACTATGATCTGTACTTCCTTTTGTATTTTCGGCTTTGGCCTACTAGTTACCGCTGAGTGTCTGATTGGTGACATTTTCAATCGGTTCCCACTGACAAGAAAACCTAAGAATTCAACTTCTTGCTCATCAAATTTGCACTTGTCGATTTCGACTACTAGTTCGTTATCTTGGAGAACTTGTAGTATTTTTTGGACATATTTGTGATGTTCCACCTTAGTTCCTTTTGTGACTATCATGACATCGTTGATATAACAAACTGTAACTCTATCGTCTTTTCCTGGCAATAGTTGTAGAATTCCATTCATCCATCTCTGAATGCTTGCAGGTACGTTTGTCGACCCAAATGGCAATACTGTATATTCGTAAGAGCCGAACTGTGTTCTGAAGGCTGTTTTCCATTTGTGCCCTTTTGCCATTTGAATCAAGTAATATCCTGACTTCACATTCGGCTTGGTTATATATGTAGCTCCTTTCATTCTATTTTGTAATTCGTCCATCAATGGTAGGGCTGTTTTGTCTGGAATTGTTAAGTCATTAAGACCTTGGTAGTCAACACAAAGACATAGACCACGGCCGTTGGGTGTCGGTACGAACAAAATACGGTTGGTTGCGTATCCTAGCAATGGTTGAATATTGTGTTCTTTATTCATTTTAAGATTGTATTCTGTAAGTAGTTGTTCCTCTTCCCTTGATAGTTGATATATAGGACTTACTTTTACTTGATCATCCGTCATTTTTAGATATATTTCATGGTTGTTCGGTCCATGCTTGGGCAATTTTTCTGATTTGTGTGGATCAAATAAGAGCAACCATTTTTGATACTGCGGCGGTAGTTTTTTTGGCTAGTACTTTTGTTGCACCAACTGTTACTGACCCAATAACAATTGCGTCGTTCCGAAATACTACTTTGTTGTGGTAAATGATTTTCCAATCTTCACACGGCTTGCCATGTCTATAGCATTTGATACCGCATTCTGTGCAATGTAGGTAGCCGTAGGTTGTTCCTTGTGCTTTAGGTTTTTGCAGATACCACCCCAGTATTAAAACATCGTAGATTTCTTGCATTTCGACCACTTTGAAAGTTTTCAGTGATTGACGGTTCCGAATGCTAATCCGAACGGGATTGTATATCATGCTGGGGGACTTGCCTTATTTCCTACAAAATCTTTTGCCTTTATTCGGTTTTTTTTTGTACCACAGGTATCTTGAATGCTTTGACGATTTTTGGTAATATTGTAAAAGATGTAGACCGCAAATCTAGCATTGCTTGTACAGGGAATTTTTTAATTATTCCCATGCCATCATTATAGTCTATAAAAATCACATAGATGGGGGTTTTACCCATCCTTTTGTGCAGGATTTCGGGAATTTTTCAAACTTCATACAAGACAAAGTGGTCGCTGGTATTCAGTCGCTTTCATGAGGTACGTTCCTCCGTTGCTAGTTGTTTGCGTTTCGTAGCCATCCTTTGGTCAAAGGCTTGGCTTGAACAGGTTCTGATTAGTCAATAGGGGTGTTTTGTGTAAATGTTATAATTATTCTAAACGCAGAATAACCGTCCAGTGGTTTTGTCCCTTCCAGACTCCTCAAGGTTGTGACCAGTAACTATATAGCTTCTTGCTCCCACCTAATCACCAAATTCCTTCACTTTGTTGTTTCTTAAACCAAAGAACTTTCTTGTTGATTCCACCAATCTTCTGCTATATCTTCACTGCTTTCGTCAGTGGGTAATTCTCCATCTGAAGTTTGAACTTGTGCCTCTTTCTCCTTATTACTTTCAATTTCATAATCATCAATTGGGTCATCTTCCAACAGGTCAAATCCTCATAAATGTAGCTTCTAAAAGGTATTAGCTTTCACAAAGTCCGCTGATTCGCTCGTGACTTTGATGTCCTGAAAACATTACATCATTGCATGGGCTCATTTCCAATCCGAAGGGCAAGTGCATTTTAATCATTCTTTTGCTTCCCTTTTTCTTTGGGTTTTCCCTTCAGGGACCCCTTCTATCATCTGTGCATATGTTTTTCCTTCTGAATTTTTAAAATCTTGTAATGTGTTGTTTTGAGTCCCATTCGTTGTGCCTTGCGTCCTGTTTTGCACATATCTTGGTTGTCTGAACACTGGCATTTTCTGTATTGACCCTGATTCACCAATTCGTCCTGCTGCGTTTGATAACTCTTTCATGATTCCAAAGTTATTTTCCGTGGCTTGCCAGACTTCGACATTCTTACCGCCGTTTGTGATGTGTTCTCTGAGTTCATCGTCACTTTTGGCTGCAGGATTAACCGTTGCTAATTTGTTGAAGAATTGTCGTGGTAGCCCTGTAATTAACTCCCTTCGGTAGGCTACTGCTGTTATTCCTGCTTGAACGTTCAAGGTGTCGAACTCCATCATTATGTCTTGAATGTTTCCTTCATATTGTACTTCCATAAGTGCCTTGTATGCTGTGTCTTGTTGGAATTGATTATGAAATCTGGCCAATATTGCTGCCCTGTAGGCAGCCCAGCTCTGTTCGTGATTTCCTACACTGGCTTCTGTTTCCCTCTGCATGTGCCATGCCAGTGAAGGTTTGTCTATCTGTCCCCTGCAGTACTGTAGTTTGATTCCTGGTTGGGTGAACAGGTGAGGTTGATCTGTAATGTATGTTTCCATGTACATCCACCTGACAACAAAATATTCCTTACTTGTTCCTGAAAACTTATGATGGTCTGGCAACTTGATCTTGGAGTCCCTGGGTCTGCTTGTTGCCCATGCTCGGGATCTAGACCTCATCCTTCCTCATCTGGAGTCCGAGTGGCTTGGAGGTTCTGACAGTGGTGCATCTCATCTAGTGTCCCTTGATGGTGGTGGTGGATCTTCCCCATTGCACCTTGGAATTGACCGACCTCGATTTCCACTGGGTCCTGGCTCTGGGTCTGGTTTGCCTGTGTCCGTTCCTGATTCACCTCTGAAGCGTAATATGGTAGTGACATCTGAGTCCATTATCGGGGAAACACTTTCGTTTCTTTTTTCTGTTTTCAGCTGCCATTGTTGTACTCTTTGGATTCTCCCTCTTCTTTCCGGTGTTGTGGCTGATACTTTACCCTGTCATATGGCTTCCGTTAGGCCAGTGGTTTGATCTGCATTTTGGTTTATCTGTCTTCTTATGGTTTGTACATCCTCCTCATTGGGTGCTTGTTCCCTTACAAATGTTTCCATAGTATTGAATCATTTTTGTAAGGTGTTGTGTGAGACTGTCATCACTGTTTGCTTTAACTTTAGTTGAGCTTGCTCTGTTTCGCAGGTGTTGACTCTATCCTTGGGTTTGTTGAACTTCTTTGTTGAACCTGCTATAATATGTTGAGACTGATCTTGGATTGCGTCAATTCCTATTCTTGCCTCCTTGAGCACAGAATCATCGTACTCGTATCTGTTGATCGTGTCCTTCCAGCACTTGAACCCCCAGCCTCCTGTTGGTTACGACGTGCTGGGCGAAGATATCGCAGTCCTGTCATATGTCGTCAAATTCAACTTTGATCACTGCTTTCTTGTTGTTGGAGCAGTTGATTAGGTTCTGTACCTCATGATCCAGACACGACACTTGGGCTGTGACACTGTCTATCAACTGGGGGTCTTCGTCAGGGGTGATCTCTGGGTACTGAGAGCGTGTCTTCGAGTAGTGGTGCTGTATCTTCTGGGCCCAATCTGGAAATGGCTTGGTTGCTGAGGCGGTCTGCTTGGTGACAGCGGTGTACACGGATGCCAATTGTCCTGCTCCGAAGTTAAGTCGGTGCTGGGGAGTCGCCATTATGAAATTGTCAACATGGGAATGTATATGGTCTTGTGAATTTTGCTCTTTCTACTGCTGTGATTGCTAACTTTCGTATGTGTCGGCCACTGTTACACCTGTTGTTGCAATCATGTGGACAGTGGTCTGGGCAATAGTTCATGGTGTAGCTGTTGATGCCATTGTTGGTGTTAGCAGCACCGCAGGCTTTTGCATCGCACAGTTCACAGCTCATGAACTGCTATATTTCGGAAAACATCCGAAATATTATACTTTTAAGGGGGTACTCTTCCGCGTGTAGATGCTGATTGATATTGTTGAACTCGGTGTCGATATAGTCTGATTTTAATGACTAGGACAAAGCTGAAGAAATGTATTTTGATGGTAACTCGTCGTAGTCGTTGTGGGGTATGAAGATATACCGGCAAGTGCAGGGTGCAGCCCCTACCTTGAAAGTCATAGGAGTCCCATTGGTCATCCTTTGAAGACTTCTCATAAGTTACTTGCAAGGGATACTCTCCTGTATGACAAAAGTGGAAATAATCATGTGCATGATTGTTGTATCGTAAAAATTCAAAAAACATGTCACGGTGGGCTTCGGTTTGCCAATACTGATGTAAATCGGCAGCGTTGTTGATGATGATGTCTTCGCGTGAGTATTGGGACATAGATAAAATATTATTCCTAAGGTAAAAACTTAATAATATTTCAGGTGGTTTTCCACTGTTGTTGTCCTGACTGTGGATTGTTGCTAGAGCTTGATTGTTGTGATAAACCATGGGTTTATGTGGTGTTTTTATATGTGAGTATTTCCGCATCAGAGATATATCAGTAAGGTACGACTGTACTACTCTAATGCTATGATATGTGTGTATACTACTATCTCGATAACACCTACTCCTCCATGTTGAGTGTTCGCACAACCACCGATTATTGCCACAGAGCCGATCTCTGTAGTTGATTGCAGAGGGTTTCTGTTTGACAACATGTGATAGGGTAAGCTCCAACCATGCATTTCCAAGGTTATCCCGCATCTGTGATGACCTTGTTGACACAGGTATCTGACCATTGCTTCGTATTAGTTATCTTTCTTATGTGTGAGTGGAATAGTGATCATATAGTTAATGAGCTGCCAACCCATACTGAACCATATACCTAGTATCATCACGTCTTACCCGTATTCCCCGAATTGTAGTGGGCTCTCTCAGTTATCGTGTTGGCAAACGCGACAGAGCTTGGATTTGACAGTCTACATCCGAACACTGTGTATTCAGGTTGAATTAACTACCTGGGCGCAGTTAGCTTATCTCCGTTGATTACTTGTGACGGGTGATAGCAAAGTCGCACATACTAAGATATCATTGTTCATCCAACATATCTTGGAGAATGGCAGGAAGTGCCGAGATATAGTTTCATCCCAGTATTAATTCGATACAGTAACACTGGTCTGATTCATAACGCATAGTTGACCGTAAAGTCCGTGCAAGGCAGTTATGTATGCTTCTGCAGCATGGTTTTGTGTGTCACATGCCTCAGCAAGCTCTGAAGAATACTTCCCTCAGTTACAGTCACATCCAGTGTGCGTATTGTCTCCCCATGCATTAGCTAGCTCATTTTTGTCAAGACAGGGTATCGCAGCTTGGAATATTACAGGAATTTCACCCGGCTCTGATGGGCCTTCCACTCACTCCTTAGCAGGCATCCTCAAGGGTGTATCCTCAACGACCTGACACAAGTTGTCATCTTGTAAGCCTGGGAGACTAAGTCCGATGTACCGCATACGCATGATATGGGACAACCCCTAACACAATGTTACTCTTCTGATCCTCATACTACACCACTTTATGTCTACTTTATGTGATCACTTATTCACATGTTCAATTGTATCTACGCTGAATGCCAAGTATGAGGCCATACTTGCCCTTACACTATAATCACCTGTTATTATATCAAACAGTATCTACTCTTACTATCGAGTATGGAGCCATTCATGGGCATCTTTGCCTCTATACAGCCAACCAAAAGCCAGTCCAGTATGATAACCTCCAGCCAACCGGGAGCCAGACCTGCACAATCTTCTGCAGCCAATATTGAGCCAGGCTGGCTCGATTGCATCCAGCCGTTAGGGAGACCGCCCGGCTCAACTTCATCCTGCCAGCCAAGAGCCAACCCTGCGGAATTGCATCCAGCCTGACAAGATCCAGCCCAGCTCATTCATGTACAGCTAACCCAAATCGATCTCATTGACTCATCCAAAATATAGCCCCGCTCAATTGCATTCAGACAACTTAGAACCAGCCCAGCCCAATCATTTCCAGCATACCAGCTGCAAGCCATTTTGACTCGAATGCATCCAGCTAGTCGTGAGCTTGACCAGCTTAGCTCTCTTCGGTCAACAATCATCTAATGTACGACCCACAGCTCCAAGTGAAACTCGAAGCACACATGATGACAGATGATGATACTTCTGTCCAGGTTGGTTCAGTTGTATACAGCCAGGGAGGAGCTAGCCCTGATCAATGATATCCAGTCAGCGCAGAATGAACCAATATTGGATATATTCAGTAAACCGAGACGTTAATTTCCAGCCAACCAAAAGCCAACTCAACTTGGTTATGTCCAGCCCAACAAAAGCAGCGGGGTATGATCATCTGGTGCCAGCTGAGAGCCAGACCCGAGGCGCCATCATTCGATAGCTAATGGTTTGACCAATCATGTAGTTTGCATCTAGTCAAGACATATGAAAAGGTCACTGAAGCCGCCACTATAGCTCGTATGTAGATAATAAGAGAACCCTCGAACTCCCAAGTTAAACAGGTCATCAGCCTGGCAATTGCTATCAATTAATGTTCCACTCTACTATTGTTTTTTTATCTCACAACCTATAAAAGCTTGCACAACCATAACCATGACATAGAAACTCAAGCTGTCACCATATGTACCGACACTCATACAGTCATGGACCATCCACAACTGGACATCCAGATGGTGATACCTACTGAAGAACCTAGAGATGAATCGATAGGATTGGTTTTCAACAAATAATGTGGACACCGCAGTGATCATTTCATCAATGGATGTGGTATATACAGATAAGAAAACTGACGACAAATAACATACAAGTATACTGTTGTCCAATTACCCAGTCTTACAACTGACAAACGCAAAAAGAGGATGCTGACAGCTGAATCAATACCTGGAAAAGTACAATAGATATCATTGAATTCAACACAGAGGGAACAATGAGATCACTGTTACCAAAACTGATTCTCTGGTCAATTCAATGTCAATTGCATTCACTTCAAATGAGTTCAAGAATAGTTTACTACAGCTCAGGTAGCCAGCTGGTGATTGCGATTTTTTAATTAGTCTGACATTCAACCCCCATTGTATCCCCTTTACCTACCAATCCTACATATTCCAGAAACCACAATCTTACATGCCTATTGAATTCTGAAATGACACGATCGATACCGAAGGAAGCTACCCAGTCCATGTTCTATCCACAGCTATGATTGAACTATCTCTCCTGTCAATGAACCAAATAGATTCAGCTGAATATATGGCTACTTGTAGGAGCTGCAATTGCTCCATGCGGTTAGTGTCATCACCCTGAGATATTATCACTGAGAGAAGCATATTGAGAGAAACAAACAATCAGGGAATGAGAGAATCAAAAAGGAAGGAATTGAGAAACATAATAAGAGAAAAGGAGAACTAAATGAGAAGAGAAGGGCACAATAAGAGAATGAGGGAATGAGAGGAGGTGCACTATTACAAGTGCGGTGGCCCACTCCAAGACGGTCCCCTTATCTCAGCAGCATGGCCATACCTCCAAGCTCATCAATATTGCACACCAAACCCATGATGTCTGGATTACTCACACTCACTGGGACAACTGTGGGGTCTTGTACTATTTCAGAATCAAAATCATGGTCACCATGATGTTTCATGCTAGGATGATGGACACAGAAGTACACATCAAATTCAGTTGAGATGCTGTCAATACAGCATTCAACCCCTGTCAATGATATCCACAATGAAGGCTTGGTGAAGTGATACGAATGGGACAGCTATATGGAACCATACGTAATCCCATACAAAAGACTGAATATATATGGCAATCCTACCCATGATGATAAGTGAAACAACATATCTGTCCAGGCAAATTCACACCAAAATCAAAGCCCAATATGATGGTCAACAACACACATAGTATGATGACCATCTGGAAATATACGCTGCAGGATTCCAGCAAGTCAAAATACAGTCCGAAGTCATCTTTGAGGCAAATTGCCAAATGCACGTTTCATGCCAATAAGGAAATGAAAATGATTGATTTAAAATAGTTTTAGCAACTGTTCTGACCATGGAGCCTCCGCTCCACAATTGGGTTGAAACAAGATTATTTCAAAATGACTGGCTCAGGTTGTGACTAGATCCAAACCAGAAACAACAGTCCGGATTGACCCCTTATGTTGGAACCCCATCCATTACAACCATTTTGGACAGATCCCAAAACGGATGCAAAATACTCAAGATGTTACGTTTGAAAACCTGGATTCAATTCTTTAAATGATGTATATTTATGATGCTGACCATTACAAATCTCACTTCAATTATATTCAATATCACAAGTACTATTTGTTAATTTTGTATTGCCACATGGTAGTATGATTTTGTAAATAGAAGAAAGACAACCATAATTGTGTTTAATCTTGTGCAGTGGTGACATCCTGTAGGTAGTAGTATGTGTTGATCACCACAAATATTTTAGTTTCAACCACATCCATTTTCACATTATTGCCGATCTTTTCTTTCTTTTACATATATCAGACCTTCACACATGACTTGAAATCATTCAAACAATAGCCCAATGAGCCCAGCATTTGTATTTCACTAATATACTGTATTTACAGTCATTTCACTCTCTATGCCTACATATCCAATATTCCCAAAATATGAACACAAAATATACAAAATATATGATACGCACCATCACCAGCAACAGACACCCAAAAGAAATATGAAATACAGATCAATGCACTACTGAGTTTTATTCCTGATAGCTTTTTGTGTTTCCTCTATTAGGACAGGCCCAGGGATGTTAATACCCATTGTTGCAGTATGTTTTGACTTTCGAATTGGCGAAATTATGTTTGCAATTTCAGGCGCAGCTTGTACATCAGGCTGTTCTGCCTGATCAATATCATCAGAATCATTAGATAGATTCCCATCATCCTTGTCATCAACCTCACCAACATTTTCAATATCAGGTGGATCATCAAACTCACTGTCGTAATGGAGCCAATCGTGAGTATTAGCATCAGTTTCGGCTAAACATGCATCATTTCCTGAGCCAGAATGGCGGTTGATTTGTCATATTTGTTTGACATTTGGGTCTTTGGTTTTGCCGCTTGGAAGGTTAATATGTGATTCGGATAGGGGCAGTATTAATTTTTTAGTCAATTCAAAAGCTGCAACACTACACGTATATGGGCCAACCCGAATACTGAAACAGTGTCTTCTGTATATGAAATATAGTCGATGGCAGTCATATGACTGTTCTGAGCACATGATGCCACCTGAGTTGCCTGTAGGTGTTTACTGCCTTGTCATATCTTCAAACAGTCATAAACCTTGGCCATCCTATGCAGCTTTGATTTCTTGGTATCATTCCTGATTTAAAAATCTTTTTGGGATACTGTACTATCTATTTGAACTGTATTGCTGGCCAAAAGATCAAGATTGCATTGGCAAACTGTCAAACAACTACTTTTTCTCGAAGTGTTTCAACTGTAGTTTTTGACTGCCTCCGCCAAATCACATTTCAGCCAAGTGCAATACTGGCTTCGACTCTAACTCTGTGTGGCATGCTTGACAAACTTCTCCATAATATATTGGCCAGAATAGGGTACATTTAATTATCTTTTCCTGTTGTATCCACAAATTGGTTGTATCTGGCCTTCAGAATGCCCTGCTAATCTCCGTGGGGTCGCAATGATAATTATTCTCATTGAGATAGATTTCTCCCCAATGTTTGGGTATCTTGGGGGGTGAATACAAATAGAGTGTTGTGGCTGTCATTACTCAGGATGGGCAATCTGTGTGCCCAGCAGTATATGTGGCCATGATTGCGTATGGATTGTACTGATCATCACTGGACCAATCATATAAATTATACATCGATTGATATTGCCCTCACACTGGTATACAGGAGAACAGATTGTCATTCTGTACTATATTGGATTTTGGATGGGTTGTAACTGAATGTATGGTGTAGTATTAATACTCGACATATTGTATGAATACATCCATGTTCTGGACAGTGAAGATACCCTTGGCCTCAGAATCCACATACATAGCCATGTTTCACTTTCTGAATGATCACAATATCCAAAAAGAATTGATCATTTGTACTATGATAGAGAGCATATCTGTCTCTGGTATTCCTTCTGAGTGATATTTGGACAGCTTTTGGAGTGCCAAAATCAAAGCGAAGTTCAGAGCATCTTTCCACAGAGTTTTTTTCTTTGTCAAAGCACGCATGACAATGTCTATATATTTGAGTATCTCAGTGTTTATCATGATGTCATGGTGCAAGGTGACAATATGCTGTTTCTAGATCCAAACTTTCCAGTAATGTCATAGCCTCAGCACTTTTAGTACATATATAACAATGATATATTCCTTTTCCGTGGTTAATAACTGCTCGTAATCACTGTATTTGGCATTTTCAATCACTCACCTGTGAACTCTCACCATCGGGATGTCTGCTCTAGTAATTCCAATATTGATTTCCGTTGAGTCGTTATATCAAGGAGACGCAGTACAGCAATTGAAACTTTGGATGTTGGGCAGATGAAGAATGATTTTGTCAGTCAGGAGTCAGCATGGTGAATACAGCAAGCATTCTTCGCTATATTATGAATCAGAATTCAAAATGAAAGTTCAGATAGCATACTGTAACTGCCCTTGCAATAATTTTAGCTAATCCAAACAACATGGCTGTGACTTTGGGGATTCTTTCATTTTCGGACTCCTGCAGGTTTTGGCCTTTGTTGAATACCAAACACTTATTGTTTCCAAATTTCTCATCACATTCATTGGATTCCAATCATATAGTCAGATCATTTACTCTCAAATCACTGATGGATGCCCCTGACCAGATCCGAATGACACATACAATGTACGGAATATGGTTCCAAAATGCCAACCGATGAATTCCTGAGATTTCGAGTTCAGATGGTAGCTCCCAAGTTATTGAATTGTCAAATCTGTTATCATTGGTAGTTATTTGTAGTAATTAGTTGTCAGTATTATCGAAATATTGAAATGTTTCTCTCAATCCCTCAGCCTGTCATGCACCTGCATGTTGACCTCTAACTTCGTGTTGTATGTCAGTTGTACACAATATAGAAACCAGTCATGCTCCTGAGTATTTGCCTCTAACTTGGCGTTGTGTGTCAGTAGTACAAAATATGAACACCTCTCAGCCACAAACCTCATCGAATGCAAGCTGGGCTTCATTTAAGCCAATGTTGCCATCTATGTCATACCTAATAACTGATAACATGTCCAATTCATTGGTTGATGTCGAATAGTATAATGCTGCACCGACTGAATTATTTGTTGGCCACAACATTTCGAATGCATCAATTGATGAGGAGTATTGTGTTCGGCCATGCAGACTGCGAGTACTGGCCATGGAGAGAATCAAATGGTGTCCTGAACCGTTGATTATGCATTGTGACTCAAGGTTTGTAACAGCATTCCATGGAGTATGAACAGATACAAATACTAGCATCAAATTGCCGTTCCACATATCTTGGTTCAATTCCAGAGTTGTACAGTCACTCGCAGCCAATTTTGGATGTTCAATCTGTCAAAATCATTAGCATAATCATGGATTGTTAATCGACTTGTGTCCGATGGAATTAAATTTTCACCATGATATCATAACTATCTATGTTCTTTTATACTTATTGTGCTGGCTCATTACCGGCCATAGCACTCAATAGAGTAAAGTCACACTTCCTTAACTTTTCAAGCTGTGCTCTGTGTTCTATTAACAAACAGTGTTTTTCCATAATATTTGTTCCATTCTCTGATAGATGTACAAGAACCTTATAACTGACAATACCAATGATATCAAGGCTGCCGATTGATGTATGGACACCATGGTTGTAGATGTGCCAAGCAGGTCTATGCAGGGAGTCACTCCATACCATCATAGAGTTCATCTGGACAGTTATGCAGCTCCACTTGTGTTTGAAAACCAATTGCAATATTTCATCATTCAAATCTCGAATAAATACACAATCTGCGATTGAAGTCTATATTACTTCGAGTGAGGATGATTCAATGTACTTTGCAGGAGCCATCATATTACAGTTTGAAGAAAATATGAAATTTGAGTTGAACAGATGTTGAATTGAATTGCAGTCAAAGAAAGTGATTGGAGTATGGATGTCTTGATGCCATCAATACCTACTTCTACAAATCGTTTGAAGAAATGAAAAATAAACATGAAAAACAGTTTGTGAATAAAATTTTCACACTGGGCAAAGTATTTTCATCCATAAAATTGATATATCTAGTTGTTATGTTCCATAGCTGCTGCATCCATCAGCAGTAGTATTATCTGCACTATTACAATATGTCAATACTCCATTAGCATTTTGAATTGGTTGTAAAGTCCATAGGTATGCTCTAGTGCAAAAAGTGAATGCTCACTATCACTGGCACTTTAAGTGCTAATTAGAAACTTGATTCCCTCCTAACTGTATTTACATCAGCAATTCATTCCAGTCACCTTATGTTGGAGATGTTGTAATACGAAAAGTTGTTGATACATGGTTGACAATCACTTTTAGTTTCGCAATCTATGTGTATTCTGTGCAAATAAAATATATGACATTGTAACAGTGTGATCTCCAGCATATTGAATTGGAATATTTTTAGCAATATGTATAAATTGAGAGTTGATGCCTTCAAGCTCTATTTCACGAGATGTTGTATGAATCATTTCAAATTGATTCGTTGATTAAGGCAGTAAAAAATTCATTCATACTATCACAATCTACATAATTGCACATGCAAGGGATATTGTGCAAATGCAAATTGTTTGAAATTCCATTGATGCTCACCTCTATTCCAACAGTACATGTATTGTATTATGCAAATTCTATAGATAGGATTGCCAAGGCAGACTGTCCTGCATATTGAAAGAGAACTTGCAGTTCTATATGATTTAATTGTGATTCAATTTCTCCAAACTTGGTGTTGAAGATTGCTTTTGTACATCACTAAAAATTGATTCTTTGATAAAGGGTTTCCAAGCTGCAATTAAACCAATGGAGGTAGGAAAATTTGACACATCAAGAAAATTGTGGAATCAAAAATTGTGGATGCTCTGTTGATGTGCACTTGTCGTTCTACAGTGAACATGTGTTATTATGCAAAATCCATTGATAAGATTAGAAAGTGAAGGTTTAGGACTTATCCAATGGGATTATACTGTGCAATGCAAATCAATCACAATTGAAGTCAACCGACGTTAGTATCAAGAAATGCTAGAGTTTATCAGTGAAAATTGATATGTGAATAAAGGCCGTCAAAAATATATCTAAACTAGTACAACGCAGATACTTCTTCATATTAGAGAGGTTGTATAACTGAAAATTGTGGATGCTATGTTGATGCTCACTTTCAGTGCAGTACTCTATCTCTATTATTGTGCAAAAACAATAGATATTATTGTATCTGTAGGCTTGTATACTTATCAAATCAGAATGTGATGTGTGATACTTATTAATAGTGAAATGATTTCTCCATATTCAATTTCAGAGGGTGTTTGAATGCATCAGTAAATCATTATTTGTCAATAAAGGCAGTCAAAACTATATTGAAACCAATACAACACACATAATTCCTGCAGCTAGAAATATTGTGACTCCAAATGTTGTTGACACTCACATTTGGTCTTACAGTCTTTGCATCTTACAACACAAAAATGATAAGAAATCATTTTGATGGCTTGCGTTTATGAATATGAAATCAGGATATGCCATGCAATATGGATCAATCGTGATTGAAATTTTCCAAGCTTGGCATGAATTATTGCTTCAGTATATCATTGAAATTTGATTTGTCCAAGACAACTGTCCAATCTGCAAATGAACTAATGGAGTTCACTCAATATCATGTGCTAGAGATGTTGTTTGACCAAAAATTCATTCATTCTCTATTGACAATCATTTGTATTACTTCATTCTACCAGTCCTATGATGCAAAAACAACTGAAATTATAATGACAACAGGTTATCGTGGTAATTCAATAAGGATATACTGTGTGATACAGATTTATTGAGATTAAATTTGTCCAAATATGGTATCAAAGGTTGCGCCAGTACATCAGTAAAAATTGATTGGTAAATGAACGCAGTCACAACTGCAATCAAACAAATAGGAAAAACAGAATTTCTGAGGCTAGAGATGTTGCACAGTGAAAATCGGTTGATGCTCCATTGACATTCACTCCTAGTTCTGCAGTCCATGTGCCTTATTATATACAAACCATATATTGTACTACATCAGCAGCAATCCATGTCAATTCTGTAAAAATATGCCATTCGATTCAGATCAATTGTGATTTAATTTCTCTATCTTTGATTTAAAAGATTCTTTGAGTACAGCTATGAACTCGAATCTGTTGATAAATGCAGTCAAAACCGCAATTTCAATTCATACAGCAAACAATATTTGATGGGTTGGACATATTGTACAAAGGAAAATTGTTGATGCTCCATTAACACTTACTTCGGGTCATTCAGTCTACATATCTTGTTATTGGAATTCAGTGCATTTGATGAAAAAAGCAGGCTCACATGCATATTCGATAGAAATTTGTATTCCCTATATTTCTAAGCTGTTATACTACATGTTCTTGAATGACTATCTACTGTACATACTGGCACTATGGTTTGTTATTTCATATATGATTGACATAGCTATTGAAAGATCATGTGCCATATTAAACTGCTTGCGATGAGCTTCATGAGGTATGATGTCAACGACATGGATTTGTATTATATATAGAACACTGTCATTACCTAGCTGGTTGTAACAAATATTCAGGATCTTTTCGATGGCTGAGTCAGATTGCCATCATATACTCAGCGTTCAATCAGCGGTTCATTCAGTTGAAGTTTCATTTGATTCATGTATGACAAAAGTCTTTCAACCGGATCGGATATGCAATCAGAATTCGAATTGTTAAGCAAATATGACATCATTGATTCACAATTCAGGAGGAAAGTTACATATCAATAGAGTATTTACTTTCATTGTGCAAATACAGGTGTTTAATTCAATCATGCTGATAAATAGTGTATCTTGTTTATCAGGTAAACTTAAAGTTCATATCTTCAGCACCATCTTTGCACATGCATAGATTTTTTTTCCCTTTTTCGCAACCTTCCATAGTATCGGCTAACGTAAACGCAGTACCTTGAAGCAGCTTCTTTTGCATGCTGGCTGAGGCGATGATCTGATGTGGGATTCCAGGAGGCAGTTTGGAACAGTACTCGTCGTGCAGGGGATCATCAGGCATGAAGTTGTCCCTTTTTGCAGCATGCGGATGAGCACGGAGAAACGCTTGTTCAAGTGGGCGACTTCTCCAACCCCGCTAGAATAGCGTAGCTTGCTGATGTCCTTTCGAACAGTGGTAATACAGACTTTTGGGACGAAATGATTGTGAAAAGATCAATCAAAAAGAGGCTACGTCACTGGTGCATACAAGCCGTGTGCAGGCAGAAAACCGGTGACACCTTGCTGACAAATCCAGTGTGCAAACCAACTGTATGTCTCAGCATCTATGAATCGCCAGTCCGAATTGATGTGCTTGTACAACTACGTGGTACCCTTTGCCGCTCCACCTGAGTGATCCCAGTACTTCACCTTGCACAGAAACAGATTGACAGTCTCCAACTTGAGGGCCCCAGTAACCAATGGTGGCTGATGCTGTTTTAGGTGCGATTTCGAGAAGGACCCACCTCTACCACCATTGCCACCTGCAGCAAGATGAGCAGTCTGTTGAAAAAGAGTATCGAATCACCAACGTCAATTGTCCTGCTCTGCCTGCGTATCATCTCGCATGGTACCGACTGTGCCAAGCTGGGCCTCCAGTCACTGTATACAATCGATAAGGTGTTGGAGATTGTTGGTTTCGGAGGAGCAGAACTAGTGGATTGTCGTGTAGAAATTAGTAAGTTGTTGGCTGTTGATAGCTGTAACGTTGGCATTGGCCGTGTTCTGTGGTGTGCGAACCGCTCCTTGAAAATATTGAATCATGCTATCATGAGTGGCTACTCCCAGGAGAGTCCAGCCGAGACCTCCTGCTGCCATTGTGATCAGTGCAAGTTCTCACGATACAGTTTTTAAAGGCTCCGCCTAACACGGCCGGAATACAGCGCCAGCCTACCCGAATACTTACGATATCTCTTGCAGTTGTAGGACGTGACGTCCATCAGTTTGTTGTAGTAGGAACAGGATTTGAATGTTGCTTCGTCTTTGAAGTTAAATGTGTGAAAACTTCGTGCAGTTGTGTTTCATCGAAAACGCCCAACAATTCTTCTGGGGCATCTCTCTTTTGTGAGATCGTGGCATTTCAGAGCTGCTGAGCGTCGTATGACCGAAAGTGAGAAGAATTGGGAAGTTGCTTCCAATCGAGGGGTCATGAGAAAGTTGTCTCTATAAACTAGCTAGCGACGCAGAGGTCTATTGTGCCCACGCCAGGTAATCTGGTCAGTGATCATCAGCAGAGCCGCACCTTATGTACACGTCTGTACCACCCACAGGTATCCTGGATATTGTTTTCCCTTTCAGCGACCGATTCTCTGGGCATCACTCTGCCCATGGTTCCGGTGATGAAGTGGGAAGGTGAAAATTGAGTTCAGGAGTTGGGTAAATATGAACCCTTGCTTGGGTGCATACATGTTTGATTGTGTGATCGGTTATGAGGTTGTGGGCGATTAGACCTAGCACTACGTTATCATACAGAGTTTCACTTCCAAACATGATATCTGGGCTGTGATTGTGTAATATCACACAGCCATACCCGTTTTCCCTTTCAACATCGTTGCCAGGGACACTGACCGCTTATTCTCACCGCTCCAAATTGATCCTGACTATAGGAATCGCTCTCAATATTGCGAAAGAAATTGCAATTTGTTCACCTTGTAATTTCATTGCTCTCACATGTACTATTTCACGTGGAAATGTTACTAACTGATCCGTTCGCTGAATTTCTCTATTATACGATGTTAGGAAGTGTCTGTATTGCCCAAGAATTGCCTCTACCTGATTGATCTCAATGTCATGTGCCCTATTGACATGCATTGAACCAATAATTGCAATGCATCAAGCATCCATGCCAAACATCAAAAAAAAATCGTAATGTTCGATTGAAAATAAAGATACAGCTGCCTTCGTGCAATGTCAGTGGCAGTGTTTCAATGTAAATTGGAGCTTATCATTTTTGTTGGGAACAGCACTGAGTGCACTATACTTGATAATCCTCCCATAAGATAACATCATACCTGATGAATCCTCTATTGGACCGATTTAGAATGTTTCTTTGGTATAAAGCGATGTATATATTGTTAGCAACGGTTCCAAATTACGGGTCCGGGTTGGTTTCAGGTCGGAACCGCTTGTGCTTTGGCAGTTCGGTTCCATGCGCAGTTCGGAACCGGAACCACCCGGATCTGCCGGGTTTTGGCAGGTTTATTGTCTAAAACTATCGCTGCAATTAAGTATTTGAGTTCTAATTGGATCGTGACATATAATATACGTAGTTTATGCAGTTTTCGACGCTCTTTCACCTTCCGGTCTCCGATCAGAGATACGATTAGTATTCGTTGAGTGGCTGTGAAATAAAGCCGACAATGCTACAACAATCGACTGTTTTACACAGCGACTCAACAAATACTAATTGTATCACAAATTGAAGACCGGGACGTGAAAGAGCGTCAAAAACTGCATAATCTACGTATATAACATGTCGCGATCCAATCACAACTCAAATACTTAATTGCAGCAGAAAAGCTGTGATTATTGGGGTAGATGAAAAAACAGGCTCTGCTGCAGGTAAAACCCACCAAAACCCGGCGGGTTTTGGTGTGGTTCCGGGTTGGACCCACTTGTGATTGGGCGGTTTTGTTCCTTGGCGGTTCCCGACAGGACCCATGGTGACGGGACCGGTTCCTAACCGGACCGCTGCCAGGTAACCCAGACCTGTTGCTAAGACTAGATGCATACCATGGAGTAATAGAAAAGGTATACTGCAAACCAGCACCTTTTCCCCTTTTGCTTTGAAAGTTTTCAACTAGCTTTGGTTCAGGCAGAAGTTGTGGTTTTGTGTTCTTCGGTTTCAGTTCCGGGGCATTGACTGCAGTATTGTATATTCGATCTTTTCAAGTGGAGACAATTATGATCTGCCTTTTGACACAGCACTTGATGAAACAGGTGGTGAAACAATTTGGGCATTTCTTGGTGGATAAGGTTGAACTCAGATTCGAGTGAAATTGCTTGTCACACTTGGCTACAATTTGACTCCCATATTTCTAGTATGAAACTCATCCTCAGACACCCTTTCATATAGAGCAGAAAATGAAGTACTTATATTGATTGTCAAAAACCCATAAGCAATACTAATGCCCTCATTGGCAAGACCCAAAATAAAAACTCAAAAGCCATAAAAATATCTGTATCCCTAAATACAAAACCAAAAGTATCTGTACCTCAAAAACCCATAGGATCGACCACTGTTCCATAGAACAAAGGAAAGTCAAACAAAACTCAATTCATCCATTAATCATTATTTGATGGGAGTCAACCTTGTAAAACACTTGTGAGCTTGGGGCTGCTGCTGGTACTTGCATAATTTGATCATCTAGACTCCTTGGCTAGACGTTTGAAATAGAGACGGTTTCATTCTGGTCTCCGCACTTCCACCTTAGGCTTTTCCATTTTCCTGCAGAACAAAACATTGAACGCATTCTTTGAAAATCCCCATTAAAACGTCAAAAAGCCACAGCACTTGCACTTTCCAAGTGTGACAATTTCTTTCAGTAAACATTCTGGAATGACTTTCAGGGCTTTGCCTTTGTCTGCATTGACTGGTTTAAGTTTCTTTTTTTCAGTTTGAGGTGTCTTGGAGTCAGTACTTTGCTTTAAGTTTTTCTTTCCTTATTCCTGTTGTTGCTAGCATCATTCTGTTCTACCGAACTATCTCGCTTGACTGTCTTGATCTAAATGACACGTATGCAAGAACTTAAATACAAGCCGCCCGGCGCTGAGAACCTAACCCAAACCACGTTATGAAGAACTCAACAGACCGCTCCAATACATTCTGCATTTACTTGTTGCACTTCATATAGTCGGGCCTGTGAACATGATCATGGTGTTTATTCCTGGCTTGCGGGCGTCTCTCATAAGCATGGCCAACATGATTCAGCAGCAATTTGTATTCTGCATCATTGTTTGATACAATCTTTGAAAAGGCCATTGGATTCTTGATCTCCTGATTGAGTCCACTTTGTCAAGCGTTCTGCCATACGATTCCTGACAAGCCATCTTGGTAGTTCAAGTAGTGTTAGCAATGGGTCCAGGTTACCCGCCCGCAGTCCGGTTCTGGGACCGTACTAAATCCGACCCAGACGTAGATTCCGGATCCAAACTCGAAACCGAACCGGCCGACCCGTGTGTTAAACCAGGTTTAGTTAGACCCGCCGCATCTTACCTGCGTATTCTAAAAACAGGTGCTTTTGAATTTTGTGAATCAAAAGCATTGCGCATGCGTCAAATGATATTTCACCCTTTCTGCCCAGTTTTTCATTGTATAAAATTGATTTCAATATGGTGATGTTTTGATTACTTATGCTTTCAGACAGCGCATTGGTACATTATTGAAAACTTTTTAATAGACAATAGCAGTCAGAAGTGAGTAAATTTGAATGCAGGATATATAATCCCGCACACTAGAGGTGTTATGTGACCAACAATCGTTGACGCTCCGTTGACGCTGACTTTCAGTTATGTAGCCTATGTATATGGTAGCGGGCAAACAGCATAATCACCTGTAGAAATGGCATTCATACTTATTTGATCATAATATGTCCTGCAATACAGATAAATTGTGATTTAACAATTGCTAAAACACACTTTTAGACAGAGCATCAGTGCATTATTGAGAATTTTTTAGTGAATAAAGGCAGTCAGATGTTCGAAAATACGAATGTAGCACATGTTAGCCCTTGCACTAGAGGTATTGTGTGACCAAAAATTGTTGACGCTCTGTTGACACTCACTTTCAGTCCTGTAGCCTCTGCGTATGGTCAAGCGCAAATATAAGGATCAACGGTACTGAATGGCATTGGTCCTCATTTGATAATGCTGCGTCCTGCAATACCGATAAATTGTGATTTAATACTTGCAGATACTCATTTTCACAGATCGCATCGGGGCATTATTGAGAACGTTTTAGTCGATAAAGACCATCAGAAAACAGCAAATATGATCATAAAAAATATAATCCCTCACGCTAGAGGTGTGGTGCGACCAAAATTCGTTGACGCTTGGTTGACGCTAAATTTCAGTCCTGTAGCCTATGCGTATGGTCAAGTGTAAATATCAGAATCAACTGTAATGAATGGCGTTCGTCCTTATTTGATTATGATGCGTCCTGCGATACCGATAAATTATAATTTAATAATTGCAGATACTCATTTTAAGAGATAGCATCGGTGCATTATGGAGAACTTTTTAGTCGATAATGGCAGTCAGAAAACAGAAAATATGAACGTAGCACATATTATCCCTGGCGCTAGAGCTATTGTGCGACCAACAATCGTTGACGATCCGTGGATGCTCACTTTCAATCCTATAGCCTATGCGTATGGTCAAGTGCATATATGAGAATCAACAGTAATGAATGGAGTTCGTTCTGATTTGATTATGATGCGTCCTGCAATTCCGTTGAAGTGTGATTTAATAATTGCAGATACTCATTTTCAGAGATATCATCGGTGCATTATTGAGAACCTTTCAGTTGATCAAGGCAGTCAGAAAACAGAAAATATGAACGTCGCACATATGATCCCTCGTGCTAGAGGCGTTCGGCGACCAAAAATCGTTGACACTCTGTTGAGGCTCACTTTCCGTCCCGTAGGTTAAATGTATGTACACCTTCAAATACGTGATTCATTGATAAAGATGGCTTTCATTCTCATGTGAGAAGATGGTGTCTTGCAATATGAGTTTGGTTAGTTAAAATTAAATTTTGGATAAATATGGACAGAACTCCAATAATACTAACATTGCACACTTCACAGATTTCAATTGCATTTTATTTACCATTATATTGTGAGGTTTGACAGCTGAAACGGTTTAAATAGATTGGATATCAAAATTAAATGTCCCCATCATAATAATGCACATAATATTCAAAAAAGTCCTATTTAGTAAGATTTTCAATTGCTTCATCAACGCTGCGATTCTCTGTGAAATAGTCATTTGTACTTGTTCATCTGAAAGATGGGAGTGAATACGTGATTCATCGGTGCCATCAGTACTGGAGTCACAAAAATGGTAAATGTCATCATCTTCTGCTTCGTCTTCTGAATCTTCGAGTGACGTAAATTCGTTCAAAAGACTGAGATTAGCCAATCGTTCAGGACTACATTGTGTTGCAGCAGGTACTGTAGTGGAGGAAGGTTGTGTGCCTTTGCGCCTCCAGCAAGTGTAAGGATTTCGAGCAATCTTATTTCGGCAAAGAAGGCAGCCAGGCAAGTGATTATCATACATCATGGGTGGATGCTTTTCAATGACCGCCTTCACACACTCATGGCCAGGCAACTCAACACTGCGTCCCTTTTCTTCTCAAATGTCTGCCTGCGGCTTTTACATCAGATTCTTAGTTTCGTCTATTCCAGCGCGCTGTATACCATATTTGGTGATATTGAACATGTTGAGCGCAATGCGCATATCTGCCTGCTCGAGCTGTACATGCCCACCTTGCCTGGCCACGGTTGCAGACATGTTAAAAACCTATTATCATTCAGTTGCTACTGTGAAAATTCAATGATAAGCAATAGTACTTAATTCAATCATATACTCCTCTGTGGCTTCCTCTGACATACATAAAGATGCTCTTGTTCATTCCCGAGGTGGTTTGTCAGAAAATTGGTCTGCGAAAACTCCGGAGTTGACAACATCACAGTGTTCAATTTCACGGACTGTTCGGACGAATGCCTTGGTAGACCATCGAAGGTTATCTGTGCGACTCTGGTTGAACTGCTCACCTAATTCTGAACGAATTGCAGCTAATTGAATTTGATCAATTGACAGTCGTTCTTATAGATTTTATAACTCACATCCAATGGCATGTTTTTCCCAGTTTTTCTTGGCACCCGATTTGCATACAATTTTCAACTTTTCGTTCGTATGCCTATTTCTCGTTGCAATATCGGCAGCTATTCGGTGAAAATTCTGAACGCGTCGTTGGAGCAATGTGTGATTAATTGAGGTATACACAGTAGAGGTGGGCGTGCGTGTGGATTCATTCCCGGAATTGCATTTGGAAGCAGGATGTTGTGGTTCAGCCATTCCTTGGGAATATTGTAGGTGAAGAGAGAAGAATTTGAGTGTGGAGAAGAGGGAGAACCTGAAGAATATAAAAGAAATTCTGCAAAATTCAAGTCGAATCGACATGTTAAGAGGTCATTACATACATTCAACTATGATAAAATTTCACAATGGACCCTGCTGTATGGCGGCAGATTCGCAAGGATGTTGGCCATATACATATCCTGTTAATTGTTGGTAATATTAAATGAAAATGAACAGCCAGCAATATAATGATTTTGTCACAGCTGCCGATTGTTGTATGTTCAGTGTAATCGATGTTGAAACTGAAGAGATGTTAGGTGAAACAGTTTCTGCGGTCATGTTGAACGGATGTTGTCTTCAGGTCGTACATGGTACAAAGTCATTTCAGCTTCAGCGCCTGCTTGTATTATCATTTTAGTTGTCTAACTAGATCGAACCTACAACCATAATGACCCACCTTTCCCCCAGCGTCCAACTGCCATCATCTCCAAAACCAAAGTCCATACGAACCACTCGAAAGAGCAACAAATATCGTTTACAAACCCAAAAAGAATTTTTCGTGACTTCCGGCTGGCAAATAACACAAATCCACGATACGCGCTACCAAACCACGTCATCAAGTGAACCAAGGCAAGACTAGTGTCAAGCCAGAACGGATCCGAGCACTTGGCGCTTGGCGTAGTCTATATTCCAAAACAAGGCGGGCAGCAGAGCGCCAACATGAATCAAACTTCATGAGTAAGGAACCAAAGGAGAAGTGGATTGAGGAATTTTTGGCGAGTGAAACAGCAGCAGCAAGAAAGAGTGTTGCAGAAACGGAAGCCGTGGTGGAGAGAAAGCAATATACTATGTTCAAAAGAGCGGTGGCTGATGCAACTAAAATGACATTTGAAGAGATGTTGAAAGCAATTTGAGGTAGTGTTGACAATGTTGCAACTTCAGACGAGGAAGATGATGAAGATGAGGAAGAAGATGGACAAAACAATGAGTATGCAGAGCTGAGTGATGCTGATGAACCTGACTGGGTAGTTGGCAGAATCAACAAATCAGTGCAGAAATGGCTGGAACCTTTCGCAGGAATCGAATGAAGCTTGACAAATTGACAACTCCTGGATGGGCAGATGCAGAAGATTACTTTCTCGAGCGTGACAACAAGTACGGTACTGCTGAATTGAAGGTTCCGGTGGTGTTAACTCCTAATACAATTTCCAATCCTGCCACATCATCTATGGCCCAACCACCCTCTCCTCCGGGAACTTGTGATGTGCTATTAGAGAGTTGAATGCCTGTTGAAGAAATTACGCCAGTTGAAACAGTTGAATCGCTATGAAATTTTCCCTTGTATACCTTGTCCCCCACTAATTGATAAACAGATGAGTTATCATATGGGTACGGAGCATGATGGCCCGTAACCATAGATCATCATATAGTCATCGATTGTTATAATGTTATTTTCGACAATTTCTTAATCCTAAATGCATTTTTAGTCCGATTTTTGTATTTGTTAGTTTTCTATGATTTCTGTGACACCTGAAGAGATTGTCTGTGCATGTGCAGGGATGAAACAGAACATATAAACTTTGACCATGCCAGATATGTGAGATACACCGCCTATCAGCTTGTTTATATTGAGAATCATTATTTTAATCATGAGAGTAAAAATTTAATTGATATATAATATGCCGCCTGAATTTTACATCATTGTTGTAATATTCGTCTCACTAGTTGCAGTCTGACCACAAGATGAACAAATTTAAAAGACAGCCGTTATCAATCATTTGAATGAGAATCCAACTGTATCGGTGGCCGCTCAGGCCCTGTAAACATGATGGCGATCTCACAAAGACCTCATGGATGACCATCAATATTTGGCACAACCAGCTGGATGACGAAAGTGGGTTATTCATAATACACACTGACGTCATTATCATTATGCCGCACAAAGCCGGTCCAAAGCGAGATAATACTGACAAATATATTTTAACAGCTAGGCAATCTGTACATCAAATGTCAAATACTAGTATCATTATGCACAGAATATAGTCATATTGAAACAGATATTACAACTGCTAATAAATGAATATCAATATCTGTATAAACATATCAGTTGTAACTGATTCATCCTAGTAGCCACTGAATTGAAAGAATTAAATCATGATTTATCTGTATCGCGAGGTGTATTATTGTCAAATATGCCTGAAAGCCAACTATTACAATGCAAGACAGTGCAATGGTACGACAAGACACGTAGGCTGCAGGAATAAAAGTGAGCGTCAACAGAGCGTCCACGATTTTTGGTTATACAATATTCAGCACAGAAGGGAACAGATACAGTCCATTAGTGTTGTCAGAGTATTGACCGCCTTTATCGACAAATCAGTGGTATGCAATGTATCTGTGTAACGTCTGCATTGAACGAATTAAATCACGAGTTATCTGTCGCGCGAGGTGTATCATTGTCCAATATGCTGGAAAGCCAACTTTTACAATGAAACAGAGTGCAATAGTGCGACAAGACACATAGGCTGCAGGAGTAAGAGTGAGTTACAACAGAGCGTCAACAATTTTTGGTCACACAATATTGGGCATGGGAGGGAACAGATACAGTGCATTAGTATTGTCAAAGTATGGACCGCCTGTATCAAAGAATCAGTGGTATGCAATGTATCTGAGTAACGTCAGCATTCAAGGAATTAAATCACAAGTTATCTGTATCGCAAGATCTATTATTGTCAAATATGCAGGAAAGCCAACTGTTTCAATGAAACAGGGTGCAATGGTGCTACAAAACACATAAGCTGCAGGAGAAAAAGTGAGCGTCAACTGAGCTTCAATGATTTTTGGTCACACAATATTGGGCACAGGAGGCAACTGATACAGTACATTAGTGTTATCAGGGTGTTGACCTCCTCTATCGACAAATGAGTGGCATGCAATGTATCCGAGTAACGTCTGCATTGAAGGAATTAAATCACGAGTTATCGGTATGGCAAGGTGTATTATTGTCAAATATGCAGCAAAGCCAACTTTTACAACAAAAGCGAGTGCAATGGTGTGACAAGATACATAGGCTGCAGGGGTGAAAGTGAGTGTCAACGGAGCGCCAACGATTGTTGGTCACACAATATTGGGCACAGGAGGGAACAGATACTGTACATTAGTGTTATCAGAGTGTTAACTGCCATTATTGACAAATCAGTGGCAGGCAATTTATCTGAGTAACTTCTGAAGTGAAGGAATTGAATCACGAGTGATCGGTATCGCGAGGTGTCTTTTTGTCAAATATGCATGAAAGACGACTTTAGCAATACAAGAAAAAGCAATAGTACGACAAAACAGGTGGGCTGCAGGAGTAAAAGTGAGCGTCAACAGAGCGTCAACGATTTTTGGTCACACAATATTGGGCACAGGAGGCAACAGATACAGTGCATTAGTGTTATCTGAGTATTGACTGCGTTTGGCGACAAATCAGTGGTATGCAATATATCCGAGTAACGTCTGAATTGAACGAGTTAAATCATGAGTTATCTATATCGCGAGGTATATTCTTGTCAAATAAGCATGGAAGCCGCTGATCACAATCCCATAAAGTGCATTCCGGCGATTTGACACGTAGGCTGCAGGATTAAAATTGAGCTTCAACAGAGCGTCAACGATCTTTGGTCACATAATATTGGGCACGGAAGGGAACAGATACAGTGCATTTGGGTTATCTGGGTATTGACCACCTTTATTATCAAATGAGTGGTATGCAATATATCCGAGTAACGTGTCAATTGAACGAATTAAATCACGAGCGATCCCTATCGTGAGGTATATTCTTGTCAAATATGCATGAACGCCGGCAGTTAGAATGGCATAACGTGCAATCCGGCGATTTGACACGTAGGTTGCATGACTAAAAGTGAGTGTCAACTGAGCGTCAATGATTTTTGTGTGCACAACATCTCCAGTGCCTGAGGTTTTGTTAGCTTTATTTGATTAATTGCAGTTTTGACTGTCTTTATCGGCAAATCGTTTTTCACCGATGCACTCGAGCAACCTTGGTAACCGAGCTTGGAAACATTCAATCACAATTAATCCTTATTCCATGGCATATTCCCATTGAATATATGTGATAGCCTGCGATCACAATCAAACCTATCGTTTTTGCACAATATGACACATAGACTGCAGGACTGAAAGTGAACGTCAACGGAACATCAACAATGTTTGGTCACACAATTTTGAGCACGGGAGGGAACAGATGTAATGCATTCATATTATCGCAGTATTGTTGGCCTCTGTCTGCAAATCAGTTGTACATGATTCCTTAGAGTAGCCACTGAATTGCACGAAGTATATCACAATTTATATATATCACGAGGTATATTCTTGTCAAATCAGCTTGAAATCCAGATTTCACAATCTAATAGAGGGCAATTGTGTGACATGACATATAGGCTGCAGGAGTAAAAGTGACCGTCGACGGAGCGTCAATGATTTTTGTTCTCACAACATCTCCAGTGCGTGGGGTTTTCTCGTCTGCACTAGTTTCATTGTAATTTTGACTGCCTTTATTGACAAATAATCATTACTGACATACTGTCCATCGTTTCTTCCTACAAATAGTCTGTGCAAGCAGGTATAAAAAACATCTAGAAATCCTTTCACGAATGAATATTTTTGATGGCAGTACTGTTCAAAGTCCATATTCTGCTTTGATATTCCCTTCAAATGCGTCTTCAATGGCTGCTGCACAGTGCATTGATACATTCTCACTCGAAATAATGTATTCCACACTGGAAGAACGTATGTTTATACGAGATTTGATTCATGACACATTGCAAATGGTGTTCGATCAATGGTGGACCTCCATGAATGTGGAAACAAAAACTACAATGGTGTGGAACGGCTCCGGGCATGCAGTGGCATGGCGATTCTACAAACATTGCACAAAAACCGAAAAATGTCTGCCCTGGCATCATTTGAATCGTTTTTCACACAGTTCTGGTACATCCTTCGGAGAATGAATCAAGTACAATGGCGAAACACCTGCAATCAAAGACACACAAAGCAGAGCTGAATAAGTTAACAGAATCAGACGTTTCCTTATTGACAGATACGGCTGGTGATGAGCAAGCTTTGGCTGTACTGAAGAGGCAAGGCAGTCAGGGTGTAATGGTGGCAAGTAGTTCCCATCAAACACAGGCTGATTGAAATCCCAGACCATACTGACAATTTTAACAGATAGAACGTACAAAACTGGCAGATAATGATTTTACAACTCTTGAATTCAACCAAGAAACCTGGAACCACTATTTAATACTCGGATTTGTTTCTGCTCACATTCCATGAAATGCTATAACAAACTTGGAGTTATGACGAACGTTCAATGCGTTACGATGCGATTTAATTCATGCCTCAGTCAGTACGCTCAGTAATATTTGCCGAAGTGAATACTCCATCACCATTGATGCAATTCAACAGCAGCTGCCAACAAAACACAAAGTCAGCGCAGCGCTAGATGGATGGACATCAACCAATACATTGGTGATTGTGTCGGTCATTGGCTATTATATTGATCTCAACTGGTGCCTTTGAGAAGTCCAGCTTGCATTCAATGAGGTTTGTGGCCACTTGGTTTTAATATCTTGTACCGCTGACAATCAACTGGAGGTTAAAGGCAAACACACACGTGAGCATCTGGCCGAGCATTTGAAGGAGATACTTGAACGTTTCGGCCTTACCGACGGTCGATTGCTCGGTATAACCACTGATAACGCCTGATCAATCTATTCCATGACTCAGGAGCTACAATCGACACTAGAAACCTCTGGAATTGAATGGTCGGCATTACGAAACCATATGCCCTGCATGGCACATGTCATCCAGCTTTCGTTAGGGGCATTTATGAGTAGTCTGGTGGTAAAAGCTAGAACGAAGTCATGGGAAGCAAATGAGCCTGATGAGCAATTTGGAGAAAATGAGAGTACGGCATGAACTAAAAGCCAAAAGCTGCAGATGTCCATAAATCCATGAATGTGCAAGGTGGCAGCCATGACGCCTGAATCAGCTAGGATAATTGAAAAGATAGTTACTGCATGTTATCTACACTTTGATTCTGAATACTGACTCTAGAAATAGCAGAGAATGCTTGCTGTATTGATTACTCTGACTCCTGGAAGACATAATGAGTTTCTCTACTTCCAGAAATCCAAAGTCAGAATTGCAGTACTGCCAACCATGGATGTAAAAACACGGTGAAATTCAACTGTGGGATTTCTAGAGCAGGTATACAGATCGCAAGAGTTTACACAGGAGTGGCTTAAAAATCATAATTACTGTGATTACTGGCCTTTATTTACAACTGATGACGAATGGATTATTGTCAAATACGTAATGGAGGTGCTCAGACCAATTCGTTACTGGACACTTTGGATGTCGAAACGGTGTATAGTCACCTTACACCATGTGATAACAATATACAATGACATATAGAATCATCTAGATGGTGTAATATGTGCTTTGGCAAAGAACAAAACTCAGTGGAAAGAGGATCTGTACTTTGTTTGGAAGTTTGCACGCCAAAAGCTGTCCAAATAATACTCTCAAGTCACACCGGAGATGGGCATGCTCCTCATTGCAGCACAAATCCTCGATGGTTTTCGGATGTTGCGATCATTCCGGAAGTGGGACCAGGCTATGGATGTCAATCCTGAGGATGAGGGTTTCTTCACTGCCCAGTACAAGGATGCATTTGTGAAATATGTGGAGCACGAATACTGAATCAAAATGCAATTTAAGACCGCCGGAATACCTCAGACAGTACCAAATCATAACGTATTCACCACCATAGCAGAGTCGGGGCCAGGTCAATCGACTTCTGATCCATATGATTCGTCCAGTGATGATATGTAATTTACACCTGCAAACATGGCGGACTGTACTCCCGGTCGTAGCGATCGCGCAGCACATTCATTGAAGGCTACTACACTTCATTTGAATTCACCTCCCGAGATACCT
Organism: Trichophaea hybrida; assembly: GCA_015178995.1. Lineage (NCBI taxonomy): Eukaryota > Fungi > Ascomycota > Pezizomycetes > Pezizales > Pyronemataceae > Trichophaea > Trichophaea hybrida. Next base: position 75,084 of record WHVE01000185.1, read on the forward strand.
AAACACTCGGGACAAATTAATCCCAATCTTAATGATTATCATTCCGACCCCACCGAGATGAGCAGGGCTTTCTAGTTACCCGACGTAACCGATTGGTAGCGACAGCAAGAAAAGATGAACACAAATTACACCGATCTAGCCAATATAGCATGGGACATTTTTTCAATTATGCCACACCGGGTTGGAATGGAAGCCAGCTGTTCACTTGGCCAAGATGTCATAGGGTGGAGGCAGTCAAAAACTTCGGGTGAAACACTTGGGGAAAAAGAGGTTGTTCGGCAGTTTGCGAGAAATAATCTCGGTCTTTTGGCTGGTGATACATCACCAATAGATTCATCAATATCTGACAACGATTTTGAAATCAAGATAGATGCGGAGGAAAGAACGCTGCATCGGATGGCCAAGGTTCATGACATTTTGGAGATATGGCAGGGCAGTGAAAATCGATGCGCAACTCAGAAGGCATCACGTGCCCAGAATAAGGCAATGACTGCCATATGTCACATTTCAGACACTGAAGAGAGAGTTAAAGCATCATGGTCAGCCTTTAAACATGATGGTGTTGCAGCTTTCAAAATTACTAAAGAATCACCACTTCCGCCGTCCTTATCACAGATCAACCTCCCTGGTGGCAAACCGAAGTTCTCAACATGCAGCGCATATGAAGGATTGAGTGCCATACTAGCCAAAGTGATGATGATAGTTCTTCCGAAACGAATTCTGATACTGATGATTGGCTCCATTGGAACGGTGACTTGGACGATCCAAACGATATTGAAATCAATGGGGAGGCTGACGATGAAGATGATATGGATATATGCAATGATTCTGATGTCATTGATGAGGCAGAACAGCCATATGTACATGCTGCCCCTAACATCGCAGGCTTTATCAGGCCAGTTCAAATCAATCAAACAGCAATTCTAATCGTTATGAACCCTCCGCCTGTCAACACACAGCAAAAATGCCATGGGAAAGGGAATAAGCGACAGTAGAGCCGTAATCATTATCTTTTATTTCTTTTAGTTTTCTGTTTCCATATATAATGAAAAGGCTGTTAAGACAATATATTGGAGAAACGCAAATACTGGGCCCATTGTGATATTATTTACGCAGTTTTCATGTTAGTTTAAAAGATAAGATTAGAGTAGATATGAATAAAATATGAGAAAGGAAGGCAATAATGTGATAATAGAAATTATTGATACTAAAATATTTGTGGTAATTGATACATACTACAGCATAAACTCATTTACCACAGTTCGAGTTTAAATATTGTTTTGGCCGTCTTTCCTCTTGTTACAGAGTTAAACTACCAGGTTATGATACATATTTAATAAATTGTAGTTATAATATTGAATTTGACAGAAGCAAGTTTAATGCCGGGCACAATAGTGAATATGAATCGCTTATTTGATACAATTGAGAATATCAAAAGTTGCATGCGCAATAGTATGAACCTGCTTTTGGACCCGTCTAACAACCCGGGAATATGGGTGGTTCCAAAATGTGGAGTCAACCCAGACGGTTCTTTCTGGTTCGGTTCCACTGACAACCCAAACCGTTGATTGGGAAACGGGTCGGTTCCAACCCGAACCCGTCCCGGAGGCTCCGGGTTGGAACTGTGGCTCATACTGAGCTCAAGTCCTCTATTGTGATGATTTAGTCTTGGAAGTCTCCCGTATACTACAAATCCTCAACATTTGGAGGCATGCTTTGCCTTCCTCCAGGTCAGTAAATCTTTCCTCCATGCTCCCAGAAACGGTTGACTAGGTAACCAACTGAAAATGCTGTCTGACCTGTTTTGGACGGTTCTTGTACCACGTCAAGGATTAATGTTGAAGAATATATCCAACTATGATAATCTTGTTATTGTTATCATTATAAACATCTTTGAAGTATCTCAAATAGGCATCTCCTCCTGTAATCAACTGTCAGTAGAACTCATTTTTGACCATTGGGTTGTTCTTACTCTTCTAGTGATGTTCAATTATTTGCTTTATATTTGGATGAGGAGCTCTTGGTGGTTGGGGAGGCACTTGTGGTTGTAATGACAGTGATTTGGTAGAATCTGTTCCACCTGGAGGTGGAAGTGGTGAAAGACCATCATCTCCACCACCTGTGGAGCTTGAACTATTTGAGCTGAGGCTGGAAGAGTCAGAGCAAGAAGTTGGATCTCTTCAAATACCGCCTTCACCCTCTCTGTTGCCCTTGGACCCTGGCGTTATAGCATCCAAGATGTAGATTCTGACTGGATCTCCTACTCTGTATTGTGGACAGACTCTCTGGCAATCAGGTTTGGTATCCCCATTCTTTGATGTCAACACTGATCTAGACTGGGAGCGAAATGATTTCTCTATGTTTTGATTTGAGAGTTTGGTCTGCAAGTATCTACTGAATTGTTATAATTTGCGCTGGAAGTCTTTCTTGATTCTTTGCGCTTCTGTCTTTTTTTTTCTCTCTGCACTATCCGCCTCTTTCTGTGATTCTTTGAGAGTATTATGCATCATCTTGACCATTTCTCGAGCCGTTGCAGATAATTCTGGCACTTTGTCACCATCTTGAATTGCTTTGCGCTGGATGATTGCGAGGTGTTGAGATTGAAGGTGCACCTATTGAGCAATGAATTCTTGGAATTGTTTTCTTTTCTTGAGCAGAGTAAAGAGGGTATTGCAGGCCTTTCCAGACAATTGGATATGTTCCATGAGACCTAATCATAGCTCCGGAGCAGCTTTGGGAAATTACGCATCCATCACCGAAAAGACTGCGTGCACATCAATGGTGAACACTTGGGATCGAATGACATTATCCGAATGGCTTGCATAATGAGCGCTGCCCATATTTTCCACTCCCTGGTGAATGGTGTCATATATCTCATTCTGACAGTTGATGAGCCCGTTGTGTGCTAGAGCTGATTCTGGGAGGGCTGTTCTTATTGCAAAAATGTTGTTTTTTTGTTCCTGAATGCAGGCGTCCATTTGTCCCAACTTGTAGTCCATTCTATCCAAAAGCTGGATAACAGAGTCTGGAATATAATTCCAAGTAATGGGCTGGAATTGTGTAACCTGTATATCTTTATTGCTAGATAGAATCAATGCATTTTCTCTTCTCACCATTGTGTAGTTCTTCCACAGCTGCGTATCTGATCCAGCTTGGCTGATGGTGAATACCACTGTTGTACAACGTTCCTATTCGATAGATACATGAGGTACTGAATTGGAGCTTCTTCCTGTGGCTGCTTTGTTGAGATGTAGTTTTGATGTGTGGAGGTGTACAACGAGTTTGGAATTTCTTGGAACTAGGAACATTGTAATCACTGTAGATATATGAGGGGACTGGTTCTGATCATGATTCAAACATGTCCGCACACATCATCACATCCGGTTGAAGTCAACCGAATTGGATAGAAATGATTACCTTCCGCCGAAGCGTTGCTTTGCTAACAATATAATATCACACTGCGATCATCACTGCATGTTTACCAGTTGCAAAAATAGCCTTATCCGCTTCAAAACTGCTTCGATAATAGGTTCGAAGCTTTACTCAGGATGTGGGGAGATCATATGACGATTCTGAACAAAATGAATAGACTTCTCAATGCATATATTGTTCAGGCTTGTTCTGCTTGCCGACAATATTGATCCCTTTCTACCCTCAAAGATCTCAGAGGTCTTTATATTACTTTCTTTTCTTTCTAATGAATATTTTCAACTATGCTTTTCTCTTCAGCTCCCTTACAAGACCACATACTGACCAACATCAGCAAAATATCCGAGTTGCATTCGGTGTGTACCTAGGCTCGCAACGCTTCCAACGCTCCCAACACAACTGCGCCCATACACAGGTGAGTGTCATCGGCTGAGTGCTTACAACTGCAGTCCCGATTGCAGTGGCAACTCATCACATTGCCATCCCAATTCAACGACACGCATATGGCAATTGCCAATTGTTATCGAGTAAGTAATTACTCATTACATTTCGACTCCTTTGCACGACGTAACTTACTATTCAATCGACTTGATTGACTGTCCAACTTCGTACGTCGCTCCATACACACTCCGCCACACTTGCCATTTCTCCATGCCATGACTTATACCGTACAATGTTGGCAACTGACATCGCAACTGTGTTCGTTGCTCAATATACATTGCACAACATGTCAGTCACCTCTAACCGATGCTGCATTTGATCAGTGGCAACTTTTGTATCATCGCCTCCAATTTCAGTGGTATTCTTCAGGATCGACATGGTCATTACAGCAGATTTTGATGATATATGGTTCGATTGCACCATCTATGTCATACAACAACGTTAAGAGTTGCCATAACAATTTTCTGCATTATAATACTGTTCCTACTCATAGCCATTCACACCATCTGTCTCCTCACCCCCATCCTCTGCCCCCTTCGCCTCCTCTACCTCCTCCTCCATTTCATCGTTCTTTTCCACCTCCTACTGCTCCCTTACCTGACATTTTTCATTTGGAAGAAGCTCACCATCATCATCTGAGTCATCTACTATTGGATGATAGCGCGGCCGACTACCACGATTGCCCTCAGATTCCCCTGCCATTTCACGATACTCAATATGAGAATATTTGTCACGAATTTGATCAGATTAATAGCCATCATGCAATTGGTTGTCACCAGCATGCTCGTTATGGAGACAATGTTCTTCGTTGTCAAGGCCATCTTGGATATAGCAATAGTCATGCGGAACTTGTATGTCAGGAAGATATTGGGAAATTGGCTTCGCTTCCACCACGGTGTCATCCTCGAGAACATGATCTATGGCTGCCAGGTTGAGAGTGGGCACTGATGGTGGAGGAGCAACCGGCAAAGTTTGCTTGCCAACAATCAGTCGGTGTGACTGATTCTTCATCCCCATCTTCACATGGTCACGATACTTTCCAGGCAAGCCATTCCAGCACTCCATATACAAAATTCGAATGCTTGAGTTATCAGTACAATTCACGTAGTAGACGGAACAACTTATACTTACAAATGACGTTCGCCTGGGAGAATGGAAGCTGCGGAGATGACTTCATGTCTCTGTTAGAAGTCTTGCCCTCGGTTCTTTCATACTCTTCTAGTGCGTACTGCAGTGCAGTTGCTGAGAGCACTTTGAGAGTTGGCATGACGATCTCACGAATCCAATTGTACTGGCCTCAGGCCAGGGCTCATCTTTTCTTGTTTCGTTCAAACAAACCAAGATGAACCAAATGAGGTATCTCTTCGGCATGGAATGCCGAAGCAACATCCTGAATTGTTGTGTTAATTTGATGAATTGATGGAGTGAAAGCATACCGATAACGCACATCATATGACGTTTCACGATTGTCAAGTATCCAAATGGACCGGTTGTTCTTCAGGAGATGCCGAACGATCGAGAATTTGTTAGACTGGCAGAAACAACTGTGGAGATTGTAAAGCAATCCGACTATGATCCTGGCTTTGCCAATTATCGACGATCGGATGTAGTTGAGGCACGATGTTTTCTATTTGTACATTCGGGCCAGCGACGCAGAAAATTGTTGGAGTCACATATATATGTAGTGGTCTTCTTCTCGTGTGCACACCACGAATCCTTGAAACCATACACCTCTTCCGCATCCTCTCCATGAATCATTAACTTTCTGGCAATGATTTTTCTTAGTACTGGCAATTGTCTGAGTTGTAAAGGCAATAACTAAGGCTATTTCTTCATCGGTCGAGAATGGTTTCACCTGCTGTATACGAGACTGAATGGTTTGTGTTGAATGTTTGAGTATTGCCCTGTACTGATTGTCAGTAATGGCCATTACGCTGCAAGAGGTTTTTGGGACTTCAGGATTCTGGAGAAAAGCCTTGCGCAAAGGTGATGACATTTTTACACATTGGCATGGCAATTTTTCGGGTTTATCAGCTCTGTAGCGTACTGGGCTGCACATCATCTCAATCATTGAAGACAAATGGATTTGAAATAGCGGCACTGCTAATGGGCGGTGTTGTGTCTGTGCAACTGGCGAAGGGTTAGGTTGGTTGAGGGTTGTTGAACCATGGATCGGAAGGTACCTGATATTGGCAGCAGGTATGTCGATTGTTGGAGGAGTTGCGGCAATGTTCTTTGGGTTACACGAGCGATTCAGGGCATTGTGTCCTACTTTTGACTGTTTGGAATTGCAACAAAATTGCTGATCAGTAGTATGTGGCACAACCTTGCGCTTTCTACTGATAATTTAACTTTTACATTGAGCGGAACCTAGATTGAGGATTTCTGGAGCCTTAGTATTGAATGTTGTGGCTACTTTGCGGGAGGATCGTCTGGTGGCTGACATTGTGAATATGGGCAGGGGTAATTTCACATAGAAGTAAACATTCCAGTCAGTGTCAATGAACTGAGATGTTGCAACACTTTTGGAAGTCGTTCGAACAACGATATCATATATAGAGCGTATTGGCATCTCCGACAGGGTCTAACAATCACATTACACAATTTCAGTAATCATTTACTACTGGAATGTATGTTTAGACCACTTTGAAAATTGTCTGAGCAATATGGCGGATTGTCAGTCTAATTGAGTTTGTGTGAGTGCTCACGGGGTTGGAGCCTAAAAAATTGCGTTCCAGTAACATAGTAGCAAAATAAACAAAACATAACAAACTCAAAAATTGTCTTGCCAACTACCAATGAAGCCCAAACCTTCCCAGTCATATTACACAAAGCTAAACAAAACAAGCTGTGACGCAAAAACGAACCAAAATCTCCACCGATGAAACAAAGACAAAACAAACCCCAAACACAACCAAAAACAAACCCAAAAACACAAAACCCCATGCCAATTTCCAAAGCTGTCCTGCCAATGGGTACAATTTCCCTCCCCATTATCTCCATTCTCACACTCCTCATTATCAAACTGCTGATCCAGCTACTTCTTATCTCCCCTTGCCCGTATCCTGAGGATGCTGCTGGGCATCATCAACGTAAGTGTTCGATGTCCCGGGAGTTGGAGGCTTGTCTTCAATTTGCCTGCAAAGAGGTTTGTCAGGGGTTTGTGTGGGACGAGGACTACCGAGCGTATAACATGGTGAGTTGTTGTAACCACATTCAGAGTCGTCGTCCTTGTGTTCATCCATTTCCGGAGTGTGTACTGGCGCCATGTATTCACCATCCTGGCCAATATATTCTGGGAAAGAATTAGTATCTCAATACTGATGGTAAGAGTTGTTGGAGCAACTCAGTCAAATACACAGCGCTTTCTGCCGAGCATGCTGCTCAGGTGCCATTCGATGGGGATAATCAGTGTTAGCAATGGTCAGGGTTACCTGGCCGCTGGACGGTTCGGAACCGGACCCTTCACCCCGGGTTCGTTCGGAAACCGTGAAGGAACCGAACCGCCCAATTACAAGCGGTTCCAACCGGGAACCGAACCAAAACCCGGTGGGTTTTTGCGGGTTTTACTGTCAGCAGAGTCTCATTTTTCATCGGTCCCAATGATCACAGCTTTTCTGCTCCAATTAAGTATTTGAATTCTGATCCGATCGCGACATGTTATATACGTGGATTATGCATATTTTGACGCTCTTTCACCTCCCGGTCTCCGATTTGGCATACAATTAATATTCATTGAGTCGCTGTGAAATAAAGCCGAACATGCGGCCAAAATCGACCGTTTTTCACAGCGATCCCACGAAAACTAATTGTATCGCAAATTAGAGAGCCGGAGATGAAAGAGCGTCAAAAACAGCATAATCTACGTATATAACATGTCGCAATCCAATCAGAACTCAAATACTTAATTACAGCGCTAGTTTTAGAGAACAAACCTGACAAAACCTGGCGGGTCCGGTTCGGTTCCGGGTCGGAACCACTTGTGATTGGGCAGTATGATTCCCTGGGCGGTTCGGAACCGGAACCAACCCGTACCCGTAATTTGGATCAGTTGCTAACACTAGCGATATCACACTTCGTGTGCAAAACATACGAGGTTTACAATCCTTGCATTCATATTCGCAGCTTGATGAGGTCATTTTTTATTTGCCTTTGATTCAACTCACGTGGACAACCTCTGAAGTTGCCTGACCGCTCCGTAGGTTTAGTCAATCCGAACAATGAACTCTTTTCTTTTGTAAGGAATTGTAAATGTTGTAGGCTCCGTGTCATCATGATTGGCGACAACTGCAACGTATTCGTGGGAATCTGTCATAGTTGCCTGCAGCGCGAAATCGCAGACATCGATATAATCACAGCCATCCGTGATGGGTGTATCAATTCCAGAAGTTGCAGTGCCACTTACGGGAATGGTCGGGCGACGAACAATCACATACACAGCCTGGGGGAAATATGTCTCTGTTTTCAGCCAGACTGAAACCACTGCATTATCATGTGGTCTGGCGATATGGGCCGATATGAAATGTTTCAAGTTGTGCGAATGACGAGTAGAGTGGTTGTTGGCCCGAGTTGTCAACCTGGACCGTGTTACCATCATCCCTGTCATGATTTCTGTGAATCTGATGATAGTCACATCGGAGCCTTGGGTGCTAGGACGTTCGATGTATTCAAAAAGATTCGCAAGGGCCCCATACAACCACCGTGGTAGAAGAGCTGGATTCGACGGGCAACTCGGCGGAACGGCACACCATACTGCATTCAATGTCCGGTGAGTAACTTGCGTGACTCACCCTCTCACGCCCTGATGCCAATCGAAGTTGTCGTACAAATCCTGATTCTGTACCGCAACACCAGCTACGCTGACGTCGATTGGGACCCCGGATTTGTCAAGTTCAAGGCCCTGCTCAGGGAGGAGAATCCCGAAAAGAATACTGGTGGGACTATGGGCAGCAGCTCCGTGAGCAACATGTGAGGTCGTTGGGACGTTGCAAGTAGTTGAATCCTCAGTGATGTCGTCGGAAATCCCCATACCCACCGGGATTGGTCGGGGTGCGTTGTGTCAACCTGGCAAGTTCCCCATGTGGGCAGAAGGCCACGACAGGCCAGCGGAATTCCATGATGTCCTTAATTTATCCATGATATCCTCCCAGAAAGACCTTCAAGCTAGCAACCAAAGACATCGCTCCGGTGTTGCTTCATGTTGTCCAAACAATGGAGAAAATTTGTTGAAATATTCCAAGGTCATGGTATCACAATGCATGATTTGCCGCTGGAGCCCGAGCCAAGTTTCACGGCTTTCGAATTCGGCATCATTGTCCGTAGTCAGGAATGCAATCCGAGGATGTAGGTTCCATACAGCCCATGATCTTAGTTCATTTAGCTTCTGTGTTGCCTTGTAGCTATCCGTGGACGGTTTCTTCTTGCAGGCCATTGAACTCACATCTTGCACAGTTGGTCTGATGATGAATAGTGATTGATTAATTCATATCAATAGGCATGGGAGGGATTGACTTACATTATATTATAGATCAGGAGGGTTGGCGAAAGAACATTGAGCATTGATCTGACAATGATTAGTGATAAATTGATTATACCAACGTGCATGCAATGTATAGTACCAGTTATTGCCCAAACAATCTTTGATGTTGTCGAATAGATGTGCTGCAATTATACTATGTGTATGAGTAGTCACGTGATTGGATTCAGACCAGGAGATGGTAGATATCGCCGGAGAGATGACGATTGAAGCGTAAGGAAGATGGAGAAAATTGGGTGAGCACCTGCGGGCAGTGCCTTTATGTATTAAAATTATTTCGCAGAAGCAAGTTGTGATTCAACTGGTATAATGTTGGATCATGTTGAACCAAAGGTTTGTATCCAACCAATCATCACATAAATCACAAGTTGGACTGTATGAATACATCGCATTGTGTTTAAAACGCTACAAATAGTTCACTTCCATCTTTCAAGTTGTGAGGGCAACATTTCACATTGTCCACAGTGATTCGGTGTCTAAATTCAATGGTGATATCAGATGATGGTTCGATACCTGCCTTTGTCAAAACCAATCATAACAAATGATACTGAGCTCACTGTTTCACAACCCACCATGCTCCAAAGACGTTGCAATCAGCAGGATGTAAATATTCATCAATATACATTGTTGTGACGACTCTATGAGTTGTTTCATTAGTTGGTTGGCCTTCTGATTTGGCTACAAATACTAAATCTCACTCATTTGAATATTTCTTGGCAGCCACTTGCAGGGTTGCTGCGTTACCTTGAAGCACTGTCACATAAACTTTCGATTAAATATACTAATGAACAACATGTCGAAATCAAAATATCAAATCGCTTCTTCCATGAACTCCACCCAGATATTAACGATTGTGCTGCCAACTCCAGAAAGTGCTAGCCTAGTCAGTGAGGTCTACCATGCTGGCAATATGTTCTCGAATACATTTAAATGCCAATGAAAACCATGACTGCGACCAATGCTTGCTACAAAACGACACCCTGGTAAATTGTTAGTTCCACCTAAACACTCCTGCATGAGTACTCCTGATCTATACACGATCCGAGAACTTCTTCCGGTGAATATGAATGCATTTCGACACCTGTTCATTTGGCTTTAACGTGTTGACATGCCGGGGTGTTGCTGCGAACATGTGCCACCGAAAGTGTCACTCCAGGTTTTCCCAATCAAAGCAGTATGCATAGTTCATTCGGGACATCTTCTGAGGTAGGTTCGAAGCTTTACTCGGGATGTAGAAATCACTAGATGGTTCTGAACAAAAAGAATTGGCTTGCTCAAGGCGTCTGTTGTGAATGCTTGTTCCCCTCGCTGAGAAGGTTGATTGATATGATTGTGCCTTTCTACCCTCGAAGAACTCAGAGGTCTTTATATATCTTTCTACGCTTTCTAACAAATACATCTAACTACGCTTTTCTCCAGAGCTCCCGTACCGAACCTGGTGCTTTTTCCATCTTCATCCAGTGGAGGGTAACGTCGTGTACTCGGAACGGTGCTCTCTCTAGGTTTCGTTTTTTGGAGCAGTGCGTTCACTTACTTCATCTAGCAGAGAATAGCATCCCTTACTCGGAGCAGTACATTCTTTTGCTTCGTCTGGTGGAGATTAGCATCGTATTTCCGAGCGGTGATTTCCCTAGCTTCCCTCTGCTGTCTGTGACGAGTGATGGCCGATGAGAACCCAATCGTGCATGTCGTGGGTGATCGTGTGTGTCCCCGCTTCGAGGGTATTATGCTAGGTACAACACTACCCCCTCCCTTGGAGAGTTTGTCCCTGAATGACTGTATTGCTCCTGGCCTTTTGGTGCAGTATGACTGTGCACGTCTGTGTGAAATGTTTTTGACATTCACTATGTTTGTGGGCCCACACAGACCATTTCGCTTCGACCGCATGCTGTGACATGCAAGCAAAGCAGACCAATCAAGCTGCTTGTGTCTAATTGAGACATGGCAGCAAGCAGAATAGGTCCTTCAGGTTGCTTGCATCTTCTGCTTTCTTTTTTATATGATGATCTGGAAACATCGTGACCCTGCATGCCCGTTAAACCATATCAATTTTGCTCTTGTCTTGTTTCGGTAAAATATCAACCCTTGTGGCCAAAAAATCCAATCCTTCGTCAGGTGTCTTGCTAGCCGTTGAAAACCCTTCATGGTGAACAGGTACTAACTCAACCGTCCAATCAAATTGTTCTTTGTGGCCTGAGGGCTCCGTTTATGGTTCTTCTGCAATAATCCTTTTTCATAGAAGTTCTCATATGGTTCCTCAGCCCAATCTGTTTCTTCTGGTTAATCCTTCCACTTCATCACATATAAGACTTGTTTCCGTTTTTTGCTATACTGGCTGCCTATTACTTCATCGACTTGGTAGATTGTTCTGTACTTGTAGCCAACTACATCATAACCAAGCTCATTGTGCTCACTGGCCGAAGCAAGCGCTGGTGGAGATCTAATGGTGTTGTTGGTGAGTCGATAAGGTTCAATGAGAGATACATGGAATGCATTGTCAATACCCCATCGGCTTGGTAACTTAAGCACAATAGCGGGGGGTGAGAGTATCTTCGAGAGCTTAAAGGGTCCATGAAGCTTCGCATCTAATTTCTTAGATGGCCTTCTAGTTTTGAGGTTCATTCCATCGAGCATAACTAGATAACCAAGCGAATGCTTCGGAGGATCGTTAGCACATTTTATATGGTACTTCCCCATTGCCTCACTTAGTTTTTCCAAGCTCCTACGGCAAAGTGTATGCATGCTGGTCATCCAGTGAACGTAGCTTCTGAATGCCAGATTCTTCGCTTCTGCTTTGATGGGTCAATTTGTTTGAGGATCAAACCCAATGTTTGCCAAGTGTGGGGATATTCCTGAAGCGGTGGTGAGAGAGTTATTGTAAGCACATTCTGGCATAGAAAATATCTCGGACCAATGGTCGTGCTTGTGGTTGCAGTAATCCCGCAGATAACATTCAACCGTTTGGTAGACTCTTGCGCTTTGCCCATCTGTTTGAGGGAGGAATTGTGAAGACATCTTTAACTGAATGTCAAGAGCTTCTACCAGCAAGGACCGACATGTGGAGGTGAACCTAGAGTCCCGATCTGACACTATGTTCAATGGGAGGCAATGGAATCTCCATACTTCTTCCCGGAAGATTCTGACAAAGTCTTTAGCCTTCATCTCACCATCTTTTATTGGAATGAAGTGAGCCATTTTCGTAAAGCGGTCGACGATTACCCATACCGATGAGCATCTGTTTGAAACTAGCAATTCGACAATGAAGGCTATGGAAATTGAATCCAACAATCGTTACGCTAATTTGAGTGGTTGAAAGAGTCCGTTGCGAGCATGGTGAGCTGTGTTATTCATGTGGCACTCAGTGCATGAGCGGACATAATCTTCCATGAATTTCTACATTTCTAGCCCAAAGCAGTTTCTTCTGACCAGCTTGAGTGTCATATTCTGCCCCATGTGTCCAGCCTCCTTCGAGTCGTGTTTCGCTTCCAGTATATCATTCATCAACTACAGATCATCCGGAATCCACAGTACGCCTCAATAATGAAGAGTATCGCTTTTGAACGAGATGTCTCAGCTAGGATCTCCTTCCATTGCTTGGACATACTCTTCTTGCCATGCAGCATCGCTGATTGCGGCGCTGATCACTGCGTTCAACAGCTCTGAAGTAATCTTGACTGCTGGAACCGCCCTCAACATAGCAGAAGAAATTGCAATTTGTTCGCCTAGTAACTTCATCACCGTTACCGGTACTATTTCTTCTTCAGAAGTTACCAACTGATCATCTAGTAATTGCCTGATTATCGTTTTCTTCGGCACTACCTCCCCCCTTGTTAGTGTGGTACTCAGAACGCCTAGATAAAGCATCCTGTTTCCCATTTGCACTGCCTTGTCAGTAGAATATTTGAAAAATCATATCCTGCTGATTCTGGAGCCCAACGGGGTTGTCTCAGATTCAAGATATTCATAGTCCAATAGTATTCGAGGTTATTGTAATGGGTGAACACACTAATTGGATAAGCAGCCCCTTGAAGATATCGTCACAATTCATTGAGCACAAAAACAATTCCGAGCATTTCCATTTCATGAATGTCGTAGTTAATCTCTGCCTTATCCATCTTTCGAGAGTGATAAGCAATCGGGTGCAGTTGCCATCAATGACTTGGGACAGAACTGCGCCAATTGCAATATCACTTGCGTCAGTTTCAATCACTACAGGACAAACAGATTGGAAATGCCGTATTATGGATATCACAGTAATGTACTTCTTGTGCGTATCGAACGCTATTTGATTTGACGGATTTGCTTTCCAATCACACTTGCCGTGTGTTTTCTTGGTTAGCTAAATTACGGGATGGCATTTCTTTGAAAATCCTTCAATGAAGTGTCCATAGTAGTTGGCAAACCCGAGGAAAGACTGGACGACCTTGACTGACTACGGAATCTCCCATGTGAGAATGGTGTCGATCTTGTCTTCGGACATGCGGACACCTTGTCCCGAAATGATGTACCCAAGGCATTCAACTGGCTTCTGATGCCATTCACATTGATCAGGTGCTATAGCAATGTTGTGTTCCTGTCATCAATGAAGAACATCTCTAGTCAATCGTACATGTTCTTCTTCGTTTGCTGTATAGATGAGGATATTATCTATTTAGACTGCCACTCCATGATAAAATGGATCTCACAAGATCTCATTCACCATATTCTGAAATATAGCTGGTGCATTCGCCAACCCGAAGGGCATGACCAGATATTCATAATGTCTATATTTCGTACGAAACACTGTTTTCCATTCGTTGCCATGTGTGATTCGAATCAGGTTGTATTCTGCCTTCAAATGAATCTTGGTGAAAATCTTCAATCCAGCAGCCCTGTCTCTGAGTGTATTCATGAGCAGCAATGGATATCGATTCATTATCGTCACAATATTGAGATGTCTGTAATCCACGCACAACAGTCAGCCTCTTTTGTGTGGCTATCGAACGAAGAGTATCGGTGCACCTGCAGGTGACTTGCTTGAACGAATTTTCCCAGAATCTACCATATCTTCATGATATTCTTTATGATCCGAAAGCTCCTGCTCTGAGAGCGCGTAGATGGGACCCCACAGAGTTTGTTCCCCATTCTTCAAGTCAATGGCATGATGATAGATTCCATATAGCGCAAGAGCATTGGCAGTTTCTCCATTTTATATCGTTTGAAAGTCTCTATGCTGCGATGCAATTCGCCAAACCAAATCGATCACAATTCCAAGTGCCACACAGACAAGCATTGAACCAATAACCCCGATCCATCGAGGGTCGGTTCCAAACTTCAAAATGGAATAGTCATATTCAATTGAAAACGAAGATACAGGTGCCTTTGTGCAATGTTGGTGGCTGTGTTTCGACGTAAACTGGAGCTTATCGTTTTCTTCAGTAACTCCACTGTGTGCTCCATGCTTGATGATCCACCAGTAAGGTCACATGACATCAGAGGAATCCTCCATTGGGCCAATTTCGAAAGTTTGTTTGGTATAATGTGATTCATACCAGATAGTGCCCGGAAAGGTATACTTCCCACCCGCTCCATCTACTCTTTCTCAATTGAAGTTTTCGACTATCTTTGGTTCCGTTCGAGTCATGAATGGAACACCCTGTGAATCGGCCGACTGCTTCGACAGCATAGGTGTATCGCACCCAGCATCCAAGAGAACCCATACAGGGACGTTCTTCATGTCTCGAATACTTGCAAACATGTGTACTGTGGGTCTTGTACCTGTTTTGGGTTCAGGTGGGGGTGGTTATTTTGGTGTGTTGGGTTCGGGTTGAGGTGCATTGGCCGCAGCCTTATGTTTTCGATCATGTCGAGTGGAAAGCATGATGAACTGCATTTCGACACAGCTCCTGCTGCAACAGGTCGTGGTAACTAAGATATGTAAATTTATAAGTGGATGAGGTTGAAGTCAGATTCGATGTAAATTGCTTGTCACGCTTGGGTGCTTTATTACCCGCATATTTCGAGTACTGAACTCATCCTCAGGTATTGTTTCTTAAACAGCGGAACGGAAAGTTTTATTAATCGAAAAACCTACACGCACTTCCCATGTCCGCACTACTAAGAAAACCCAACAAAGATATTTGTATCCCTAAATACAAAACATAGAGGTGTCTGTACCTCAAAATAACATAAGAAAGACCCCAATCACATATAACCAAGACATGACAAAAGAAACTCGTTTCAGTAGTCAATCTCCATACCATCAGAGTCAACCTCATAAAGCACTCAAGAGCTAGAGGCTGCTGCTGGTGATATTTTAATTTGATCAGCCAGACTCCGGGGCTTATCCTTGGAAAAAGATGTGGTTATCTCTAGTGTCGAAACTTCCATCTTAGGCTTTCTCTTTTTCTTGCAGGATGAAACTTTGATAACATTCTTGCAAAAGACCCATCGATGGTCTGAATACCCGCAGCATTTACATTTGTTACGCTTGGCTCTTGCTTCCAACACAGAGTGTGCAATGCTTTTCAGGGCTTCGCCCTTGCCCATGTTGTCAGGCTTAGAGCCGTTCTTCTCCATTCGAGGTTTCTTGGAGTCTGAACCCTTTTCAGGATTCTTCTTTCCTTGATTACCCTTATGATCACCATCAACCTCTCATGTCCTCGTATTGACCTTCCTATCTTTGGGCTTGTGATCGTTGTGATGGTGATGGTTCTTTTGTTCCATGCATCACTTATATGAGCGGCCGACGTGTTGATGCAGCAGTTTGTATTCTGCATCATCGTTCAGTGTAAGCTTTGAACAGGATAGTTGAACATTGATGATTGTGTGGAGACCACTGAGCAGAGCTTGTCCCCAGGCACTTCCGGATGAGTAGAGTTGGTAGTTCAAGGCTTTCATCCTTGGGATGTAATCCTGAATGTCTTCCGTGTACTGCAAATCCTTGATTTTTCGGAGGTTTTCCTTTTTCTCCTCCGTGTCGATGAATCGCTACTCCATGCTGCTAACAAATGCTGCCCAAGTATCGACTTGAAAATGTTTTTTCATCTGGTCCTCGCGATAGTTGTACCAAGCCAGTGCCTCTTCACACCAGATACTTCCAACAAAGATGATTTTATCCTCATCATCAACATAACTGTCCTTTAAGTACTTAACATATCTCTCCACCACGCAAATCTATTGGCATTGGGACTCTGTCCTGTCCGTCAGATCGCCTTTGAATTTCCCACGAATCTCAACGTTTTGCTTCCACCGGCGGTTCAGTGCTTTTCGTGGATGCACAAGTGCTTGTGGAGGTGCTGGTGGATGTGCTGGCAGTACCGAAGTTTGTTCAATGAAGTTCGTTCTTTCGGGAGGTGGGAGTGGCAGAAGATCATCTTCCCCACCATCAGAGGAGCCTGAGCTACTCGAGCTGGTGCTGGAAGACTCGGACCCACTAGGTGGATCCCTTCGAACACGTTCAGCACAGTCTCCGTTGCCATCAGGCCACGCAGTCATTGCTTCTCTGATCCAAATTCCAGCGCCATTCTTTGTGGCATATTGAATACGGAATCCCTCACCAGTGGGCTTGGTATCCCCTTCGTTCAGTGTCAACACTGACCTAGCCAGGGATCGAACTGATTTCTTCATTCTTTCCTCTGAGAGCCTCGTTGGCAAGGCTTTAGTCAATTCTTTGTATTTCCACTCAAAATCTTTTTTCATCCTTCGCTCCGATGCCTTCCTTTCCCTCTCTATATTACCTGCCGTTTTCTGTGCTTCTTTCTGTGAATCTTGCAACGTCATTGACTCTGCTCGAGCCTTGGCATATAATCCAGACATTTTTTCAATATCCTCTTTTGCTTTGAACTCAATGGTCGCAAGTTCTCGAGATTGCGGGTACACTTGGCGAGCTAGACGTTCTGGGAATCGTTCCCTATTATCGAGCATAGTTGTGAGAGTGTTCCAGGCGTTTCCAGAATGTTGAATCTGTTCACTGAGACTAAATTGAAGCTGTTCGTAGGATTCGGTGGATTGAGCCATCATCACACTAAGGGCTCCTTGGACGTTCGCTGCACATACTGGGAATTGGATGACTATATCGAAGTGCTTCAAAAATTGAGCACTGTCAATCTGTTCCACTCCCTGGCGGATGCCATCGTATATCTCGTTCTGCCGAATGATAAGCCCTTCCTAAGCTTGCGCCAATTCTGGCCGGGCCATTCCTATTTCAAAATTCTTCTCCCTTGCTTTCTCGATGTGGTCGTTCATTCGTCCTAACTCCCCGTTGATTCCAGCCAAAAGATGAATGACCCAGTCCGGAATATCGTGCTTTGTAATGGGCTGTTATTGCGTCACCTGCATATTGTTATCACTGGATACAATCAAACTATTTTCTCTTCTCACCACGATGTAGGCTTCCTCCATCTGGGTATCTGATCCAGCTCCGCTTCCAGCCATCACTGTTATAATGTATTTTGCTGGGTGACCGACCATGACCGGGAAATGGACCACCTGCGGGCACAGTATTATTGCTCCAGATGACCTGTTTCAACTACCCTCCCAGACCTGGTGACTACTGGAGGTTGATTCATGACTCCCAGCCCATCATCTCCATGCTCTACAGCACTCTCTGGGTCTACCTCATCATCGCTACATACAATGGAGTCCTCCTTATCACATCCTAGGCCCACTTCTTTCTCCTCATTTTCACTTCCAGATTCCCATACATCCTCTACCTCCTTCTCCCAATCACTCAAGACAATTATATGCACCTTCTTTCCCTTTTTCTGCATGCTTTCAGAGGGGCTGGGGTCTGTAGCTGCTGCAATCTTTGCTGCAGCCTTCAGTTTTCGCTTTTTGCCTTGTCCTTTTTTTTACTCTCCACGTGCATTCTCTCCTTCCTGAGGTGGTCCATATCCTGCTTGGTGATCACACTTGCTTTAGTAAGGTGGCGGTTATTTTTTGCAGCTGCATCAGGCACATCTTTTGCCTGAGAGCGAAGATTTCTAATGATTTCCATTCCCAAATCCTTATCTGCCAATGCCCTCTCTGCACATCTGCCAAGTTGTAAAATCAAATGCTTTAACTTGTGTGAGGGGGGTGTATCCCATTGTACTAGATGTAGGACATCTCTCCGCAGGTGGTAGACATCGCTGGAGTGGGGAGGAGTTGAGGGTTCACATAGCGGCCGAGTGATATTTTGTGATTCATGCGTAAGGATTTTTCTTGGGTTAAAATGCCAAATTCCAGTCGTACGGAAGGCACTGATGATATTTGCTTTGCTGTATGTCATCGTTCGAGCTTGTGACACAAGTCTGCTATGGGATTATTAATTAGCAACCGGTATTGTAAATAAATGTAGTTTGGCCCAAGTAGATTTACTCATGCAATTGACCCTTCTTGATTGCATTACCACGTGTTCTCATCCAATCATCAAGTTCTGTACTGTATGCTCTTTGGAGGGGACCAAATAGTCCTGCATCTAGTGGTTGTAAGATGTGTATAGAGTGGGAGGGAAGGCAAATAGGAAAAATATCATTGCTGAGGCAATACTGCAAAAAATCAGCTGTAAGATATGAATCATGCCCATCCATAATCAGGATTCTGGGTTTGTCCTTGGCACTAAACAATCAGCAGTTGAGTGGGATGATTTTCAAGATACTTACATATCCTTGCTGTACATGTCGAAGTTTCGTTCTATCCATTCCAAACCAAGCTCACGGTCAGTTGAACCCTTGGGTGACCACACAAGAGTTGCAGTATCCTTTGCTTGTTCACTGCATGCCACCCCATTAGGTGGACTGAACCCTTATCGTTATACATGGGTGGTAATACCCAATCATCAGCAGATACAGTCTCAATAACAGTAACCATCTCACGATTTCCATCCTGACTATTGCATGGATTTTTTCGGCCTCTCCGACAGATAACCTTCACCTTGAAGCTTGCCCTAGTAAGAACCCCTTCTCATCCATATTGCAGATATGTTCTGACTGCACCTTGTGCTTTTGAATGAATTTCTCGAACTAGACAGTCAGTATAAATTGATGAGGAATGAGAAAACTTACTTTACAGAAATAATCTTTCATGATGAGAGGGTCATTTGCATTGGCCTCTGAACGTCTAGGCGTTTACTAAACTTGGCTGCAAGAGAGGGGTTATGGTTGACAAACGGGGTAGCCCAATTTTTCCGATTTTCTGCCATGCATTAGAAGGAAAATGGGATTTGGCGAAATCTTCAAAATGCGAAATGTAATTCGATGACCAAATCATCTACTGTTTCACAGAACATTACAATGATTTGTCATCTTCAACAGAAAGTAGTTGTTGCGATGTGTGTGCTGCGGTATGGAATTGGGAGCCCCAGCGGCGCGTCGATAATGTTGTATATGAGATACCATGGTGACTGCTGCAGACCGAATGGTAGGCTCAGTGCCATCAAGTATGTCCCTTTTGGCGTTGCACATGTCTTCTTCATGATTTGGATATGTAGGATGAGCTTTGACACAGCCGATGATTGCGTTGTTGATTATAATACTCAATATTCATGGATTTCCAGCCGTAATTATACAGCTTCGCTCATGCAGTGACCCCGGCCGGGTGATGGGTCTCGGCCAGCTATACCGTAAAATATATTACCAGAAAGTGTCTGTACAATAGGTGAATGAGGTAACGAGCCTTACCTTCTCACTGTAGCTGTCTCAAGGGCTCGAAGTCTGGATATTCGGAGGTGTGCAAAGTGTACGGTGATTCCTGGAACCAAAAACGTGGGAATTGGTATAAAACCAAGGGGGTTCTGATTCCAATGATAATAAGAAAATGTCTGCGGACAAAGATGGCATCAGGATCGTTTGATGTGTGTAGAAGTTGGTAGAAATGAATGCCTTCCACGGAAGCATTTCTTTGCTAACAATATTATGTGACACAGGAACTATAACTCCAGATTTACCCAATCACAGCAGTATCTGTACTTAATTCGTGACTGCTTCGGAGGTATGTTGGGATCTTCACTGGAGATGTGTAAATCACGAAAAGGTTCTGAACGAACAGAATAGGCTTTCTAAATTGGTATATCGATATGGCTTGTTCTCCTCGCTGACAAGGTTGATTGTTATGATTGTGCCTTTCTACTCTTGAAGAACTCAGAGGTCTTTATACCTCTCTCTTCACTATCTAACAAATACTTCCAAATACGTATTTCTCTAGAGCTCCCATACCTAACTGCCAAATCAATTATCCCCCCAACCACCGCAGCCCTCCCTCTCCAGATACTTGTATCGTCTTCACCTGCTTTAGATTATACTCGGACAATTGGTACCCTTTATGACATCAGCACTGCACCTTCTGCCTTCGGGCCAGAGGTATTCTTTCTTTCTAGTGACGTCCAGGCGAATCGTCTTCGTGCATTAGAGAGTAGCTTTGTTGTTCGGAGTGGTGCATTCTCAAACATCGGTTGAGAGTAGATTCACTGTTCGGCTCTCTGCATTCTCTAGCTTTGTCTAGCAGAGAGCAGTATCGCTTACGAGGAGTTGTGCTTTCTCCAACATCATCTAGTAGAGAGTAACATCGTTTACTCGGAATGGTGCTTGCTCTAGCTTGTGTTGTTTGCATCTCTGCATTCTCTAGCTTCGCCTAGCAGTGAGGAGCGTCGCTTAGTCAGAATGGTGCATTCTCTAGCTTTGTCTGGTGGAGAGTAGCTTCACTGTTTGGAGCGGTGCTTTCCATTGCTTCGATCTGCTGTCCAAAACAAGTGATAGCTGATAATATCTCGATCGGGAACATCGCGGGTGATCGTGTGTATCTCCGCTCAGAGGGTATTATGCTAGGTATATCAAAACTCCTTGTACTTAGTCGGAAATTTGCCTGTTGGCATATTGTCAATCGAGTCATTTCATTTGAGGCTGTCAGCTGTCATAATGATGGCGATGTCTAGAGTACCTACTCCTTTTCCGTTTTAAACACTGAAACAACTGCAGTTGCCAGGGCAACCATCAAAGATTCATAGAAACTCAGGAACATTTTTTGGTGCTCATTGACTTATTGATTGACTGCGCGAGAACAGCCATCTATCTATCGATCTTACGATTTTCAATTAACCAGGTATTCCACAATCGATTCTGAGGTATTCACTCTCAACTACATTCAACATTGTATCAACAATGTCTAATGTTGCCAATGCGATTAACTAAGGAGCGCAATGGTGGAATGTTCATTTGCAAGGCCCGTAGCAAGCATTTCAACTCTGATACCTGGAGGACTAAAAACATGGAGAATGATCATGCCCAAGAGAATGAGGCAATAATGCGAGCGGCTTTAAACTTTACCTCAAGATCACATCCAAGTTTAGCCATCAACAATAAAATGCTGAAGACAAACGTCCAGAGTTGCCTGACCAATGAGGATAATCGAAACCCACCCCCTCGCTTTCAGAACCATGATCCTGTGCCAGATACACTCGATTACCTACAATCACAATCACCTGAGCCTTCGGCACCTGCAGAATCCGTACCAGTAACCCATGCATTCCGAAATGCTGGTCTGCCACTGCACTATGTTCCCACCAGGACCAAAGAAAACTCCACACTTGGTCATGCCAACCGTTGGCATCCGTATTCTGGCACTACTGAGTTGTACCTTGTGGACATATTTGCTGTGCACGGTGCAACGTCGAGTCTGATTGATGATTCGTTCGAGGATGACACAGGGCTCCAACAGTCAGTCACACAATCGCCGAAGTCGACACACATATTCCATCAGAAGATCGACCAAATGTCTGATTGCCTTGGCCATTCATCATGGATGAAGCAAATGACAAATTTCATATGAAATGAAGCCACCCCAAGCCGATCAAGTTTTACTCCCGGCATATCATATCATGTGCCAAATGGCTATTGCGTCAAAAGGCATACAAAAAGGATCCAGTGTATGCTCCTGAACGTAATTTCAGCAACGATGGGTGTCTTCTATACAATGAGATGCACACAGCAGACTGGTGGTGGGAAACCCAGGTATGTCAATTGCCTGGAGAATTAAACGAATTGTTCTGACAACGTTTAGCATTGTCCCCCAGAAGACAAAAATGTTGTTCCCCTGACCATTTTCTCTGATTCGATACATCTTACACATTTATCCGGCGATAAGAAAATATGGCCCGTATACATGACCATTGGCAACCACTCAAGCACCATATGGATGAAACCAACATCTCACAGCCTTGTCTTGGTAGCACTTCTGCCACAGCCATTTATATTACGTGATATCCCCGCTCCAAAAAAGGCCCACCAACAAGCCCATGATTGAGTTGTCATGCAGAGTGTTCTCGACTACTGGATGCCGCCTGTGACCAAAACGCAAAATTGTCACTTCACCGCTTATTGTGCTGAGGGTGATGATCGGCAATGCCATACGTTTCAGTCTGGATGGGTTGCCGACTATCCAAAGCATGCAGTACTGCACCATCATGGATATGGATTTTGTCCTTGGTGTGAGGTTGAAAAGAAGTAATTGGGCTGGAATATCAACATACCGGTGGCACTCTGCTATCATAACGTTGATCAGGCATTGTACCAAGTTGCCCAAGCAACTTTACACAATACAGAAGATTCTCTAACAAACTTGCTGAATCCCAATGATACTAGAGTTCACCAACTTGCTGATAGCTCCAGCAATATCGATTCTTCAACCCTGCCAATTGTCCAGCGAATTACTTACGACCCTGTTGAGGCTGCCTGTATTTTTAGAAAGAATGGCATCAATCTTGGTGACAATATATTATGGCACACCAGGACAATTGTCAGCGGTCATCCAAAACCAGACCTCCTTCACCAAATGCAGTTGGGCATGTTAAAACATCTTGTGGGGCGGCTCCAACAACTCATGAAAAAGTTCAAACCACACACAAAATACAATGAGCTGTGGTTATCCATACCGGCATACTTGACAATGACGAAACCCAAGAAATTCTATGAGCCGGTGGACTGGAAAGGAATTTACATCAATGAGCCGCTATCAGCTTGCAGTTGTCACCAAAGCTCTACGTGGTCCAAACGCCTCGGAACAATAAACATTTGATAATGCCATCCAACACATACGAGCTGCCATTGCGTTCGACCACTACTGCCAATACTCGTCCCATGATGAGAATACCATGAATCTTATGGATGATGCTCTTCGTCGCTTTCACAACTTCAAACATATCTGCCTGCAATATCGGGCACACAAGAAAACAATTGAACAATAGAAAGAATTTCAGAAAGAGCTCAATAAGGAGCGAGACACAGAAATGAACAATTACAGAAATTGCTCTGCCAACAAAGAAAAACGTGAACTCGATGACTGGAACAATTGGATCAAGTCGTAAGTGGTTGATGACCTGGAAGAGAAGTCGTCATTGAAATTTTCAAAATTTCTTCCAATGATACACATCCAGCGATATATCGAGCCATTTGGGGGGTTGGAACTGTGGTCTACTGAGGTTGGCGAAGCAGCTCACCAAACCCAAATCACAGACAGGTAGCGGGCCTCCAATAAGACTGAGGATGTCTACGGGCAAATTTTCAATTATTATCTCCACCGAGATGCGTTTGCAGTACGGCGAATGAACCTCAACACACATGGTTTCAGCAACGTTACAAGTAGGTCACCTTAGCTGGATGATACGTATCATACTGCTGCCACTGGCACAAGCAGTGCGGGCGGTTCTGAAGTCAAGCAACAGGTGTTGTTTGGCTCAGTGCAAAAGGAAGTAACTACGTTTGGAGATAATTGCATTTCATATAGCCATGACAACATTCTCCAGAGTTGTCTGGTCAACTCCATGTTAGCATATTTCAATGTGTCAAAGATATACATTGACATTGATAACCTGCGCACGTGCCAGGCCGCCTTATTCTATACCATTGAGATCCCTATCGAAGAATTCAATGGACAATTAACATGAGAAAATTAGAGCTACTGAACAAAAGGAATGGTATATGAGACCACTGAGAAACAATTGGGTATGGGTGAATATGGCCCGACAACGTCAGAGATTTCCCGCACCAGCTCATGAAGTATTGCAAGGGCACTTATCATACCAATTACTTCGTGTGTTCAAACTCCAAACTCCCAGTCATGTGTTAAATTTAGCATTTGTGCTGGATACAAAACCATTCCATGGAGGATTGCCAAATGCCATCTCTTCGATGGTCAGAGTTGTCCCAGCATGGGGGGAGAATGCCTACAAGGTGCTGTCTGCAGGCCACATGTGCGGCGCTGCTTTTCTTATACCTGAGGTTCCATCCACTTCAAAGGAGACTAACTCTGGCTGGATTGTAAATAGTCATATTGATTTGAAAACGTGGAATTCAATGTATTATGTAATGGAGAAGGAGTTGAACAAGGTACTGGCTGGTAGGGGAAAAAGGCTTTGGCAGCGTAAATAGTTGTTTACACATTGTCATATGTTGTACATGTGTTTGCCCAATAGATTGTTTCCATGTACCATTTATATACACCAAAGACTTTGTTCAGGGTTGCCAAAGCAACTCTGGGCGAGTTGTGAGATAAGTTAATTGACGATGTCATTTACACTACTTAAAAAGATAGTAATGGTAGATTGACTACCAACGTGCATAGTTGTTGAAACAACCTTGCAAGGTGCATGCGCAATTGAATATGCCTTGTTGACAAAATACATCAAGAGAATTTCTATGACCTAGGGCTTGAGCGACAGTGAGTTGCCTATA
This sequence comes from Trichophaea hybrida, assembly GCA_015178995.1. Classification (NCBI taxonomy): domain Eukaryota; kingdom Fungi; phylum Ascomycota; class Pezizomycetes; order Pezizales; family Pyronemataceae; genus Trichophaea; species Trichophaea hybrida. The sequence goes on from WHVE01000185.1 coordinate 100,173, forward strand.
GATGAAGTGAATGGGTGCGTAATCACGATTAGGTGTTGCAAATAGCGCTGACCTGGCTTACAGTTGCACTAACAACTCCATGCATTGCTACGAATACAGCTATCTGTGTGGTTGCCAGCTACCTATGCTCCAAACGCACCCACTGCAAAAGTCACTTACGTAGGGAAATATTTTATCCTGAACAATCATCCTTCTTTCGCGCAGTGTCCCCATGCAATCTGCCGGGCCTGTAGAACGCTTATATGGACTGTGTCCAGCGGCTGTTTTCAACCAGGGTAAGTAGAAACCAATCTCCATTGGGTAGACTGGTCAAAATATAAGGCGGCTGTTAGAACTTGAAATTTTCGGGTCTTCCTTGCTTGGCCCCAATTCAGTATCTGAGTTCTGATTGTATCGCTACATAATCTATACACGAATTATTCAGTTTTATGAGCTCTTTTACCTCCACATCTTCGATTCTCAATCTGATCAATATTCGTTCAGTCGCTGTTGAAAACCAGCGATTTTCTCCTGATTTTGGCAGTTATTTCACAGTGACTGAATAAATATCGATTGGATGGCTAATCTGAGAGCGGGAGGTAAAACAGCACCTAAAACTGCATAATTCACATATAGATCGTGTCGCGACATAATAAGAACTCAGATACTCAATTATAGGCAAACATGGAGGACCTGAAATCCTTGTGAGTCGAGGTTGAAATCCCACGATTTTTGCCTGATTTTGGATCCTATTTCACAGCGACTCAACAAATATTGATCGGATTGCAAATATGAGAGCGGGAGGTGAAAGTAAGCCTAAAGTTGAAGAATTCACATATAGATTGTGTCGCGATACAATTAGAACTCATATGCTGAATTGGAGCCAAACATAGAGGACCTGAAAATTTCGTGAGTTGTGGTTGAAAACCCGCGATTTTCGCCTGTTTTTGTCCGTCATTACACAGCGACTCAACGAATATTGATCACATTGCACATCTGAGAGTGGGCAGCGACAGAGCTCAGAAAACTGAATAATTCACGTATAGATCATCTCGTGATACGATCAGAACTCAGATACTTGCCATAGCCGCCTTATATTTTAATCAGCCTACTGAATGGGGATTGGTTTCCACTTATCCTGGTTGAAAACAACCGCTAGACACAGTCCGTATAAGCGTTCTACAGGCCCGGCGGACTGCGTGGAGACACTCCGTTTGCTTCGCAACTACCATGAGCCTCTATCCCCCGATCCTGATAATGTCTCCACTGTCATCGGATCATACTCGGACCAATGGTATCCTCCATGACATCAGATCTGCAGCTTGTGCCTCTGGACCATCAGAATCCTTCCTTTTTAGTGATCTCCAAGTGAATGATTTTCGTTAAATTGAGGACAGCTTCACTGTTTCGCAGGGGTGCAGGTTCCACCTGAAGTGGAGTAGAGCTATGCCGTTCTGCGGGTTGAATTCTTCAGCTTTGTTCGGTCGTGAGTAGCTTTGCTAATCAGTACTGTGGGTTTTCAAGCTTTGCTCAAGAGTAAGTAGCATTGCAATCCAGAGCAGTGAGTTTCCGTGCTAAGAAATTCGGAGCAGTGCATTCTTCGCTCTGTTGAACAGAGAGTAGCTTCGCTATTTGGAGCGTTACATTTTCTGGCTTCATCAGATGGTGAGTAGCATTGCTATTCGGAGTGGTGCATGTTCTAGCTTCCCCCTGCTCTCCGAGATGAGTGATAGCCACAGACATATCAATTAGACATGTCACAACTAATTGTGTGTGTCCCTGTTCCAAGGGTATTATTTCACGTATAACACATCTATACATTTCTCTAGAGCTTCTCTACCACCTTTGAACGAATGCCTTTTCCTTTGCAACTATCGCAGGACTCCATCTCCCGATCCTTGTATCGTCTTCACCATCATCTTATTATACTGCAACCAATTGTTTCTTTTATGAGATCAGCCCTGCAACTTCTGCCTTCGGACCATTGGTATTGTTTCTGTTTAGTGACCTCCAGGTTAATAAACTTTGTACAATTGAGAGTAGCTTCAATGTTTTGGAGCAGTGCATTGCCTGGCTTCGGTATTGAGTAGCTGCACTGTTCAGATCGATGCGTTCTCTTCTTTTGTAGTTTGGGGTGGGGCATTCTCTAGCTTATTTTGGTAGAGAGTAATTTCCCTATTCAGAGCAGTGCATTTGCTAGCTTCGCTATTTGGAGCGGTGTATGCTCTAGATTTGTTCAGTAGAAAGTAGCTTTTCTATTCAGAGTCAAGCATTCTCTAGCTTCGCTCTGCTCAACGAAATGAGTGATAGCCTCTGACAACCTAATTAAGCATATTGCAAGTGATTGTATGTGTCCCCGCTCCTAGGGTATTATGCTAGGTATAACACCAGAACAACTTCCAATCTTTGCAGTCAATGCATAGCCAGTTATAGATCTAACCGTAATCTCTCCAACAAGTTAAAAGGGTGCAGAAGTTATCGACTTGAGTCTAAAAATATTGTGGGCTTTGTGACTTCTTCTCTGTTATCGATATCCGTCACTATTTGCGTTGCCCTCAGGATGGCATATACCTCGGGTTTGAAAACTTCTATTCTTTTCCCCAAGTAGTGCTTTTCTTCCTTCCACTCTGCCTCTTCCTACCACACCACCGCACTACTCACTTTCTCGCTCGCTAGTCGAACGTCTGGTGTCAGTGCTACACCCAAGTTATTATCGGCCGACCTTTCGGTTGAGACTGCGGAAAGGATTGTACTGTTGAGACCTGCTCACTCAATTGATTGAATTGATTTTCTAGATTCAAGTCCAAAAGTGCGTCTATATATCCAAGCAAGAACAAACTTTTATTAAGTAGCTTTCGCCGACTGTGTGATAATTATGAGTTTCGCCCATTGTGCAAAACTTGGAAGATTCAAGAAGCCGGTCACTTTCGCCCATGTGGAGGGCTTCAGGGCTATACCATGAGTTAGTGACGCCTTGTCATTTTACTGTCAACACTTGCGATATCGCTATCTTGATCCTTGACTATATCCGTGCGCCTTGAGAGACTCGGTGAGCTGTACGACGCTTCTAGCGAGGTGTACTCTGAATGTTCCAGAATTCGGCTCATAGAGGTCGTTGGAGCTAATCATTCGGTTGGATCACAGAGGTCCACGATATACTCCACATTCTTGATTTTTGGCCTGGCGAATAATTCGCTTTGAGATGAGTAGTTGTTGTTGCTGTTTATTCAAATTATATTTACTCTAGCTAGAGTATGACTGGACCCTTACCCACCTCCGGGAGAGCTGGTTAGATGGCGAAGCTTCCACCAGCTACCCTCCGTCCCCGCTGATAAACAAATAGTGAAAGTAAACGACTGACCGCCCTTTACAGGAAATACCACTTGGACAAAGATACCCCTTGGACAAAGCAAAACAAACAAAAGAGAGAGAGAAAAAAGTAAAAGACAGGAGAAAGGGAATACAAAAGAAACGACAAAGAAGCGAGAAAAGAAAGACACCGTCTACCTCACCCGGGCGGGAACATCCCAACGTCCGTGGCCACAAGGAAGTCCATCACCCCTTGTCACATATCTCCAAGGGAAGCAGCTCAGATATCTGCACTTTCTGGCATCTGCCCCCTTTCCAACCTGTTGCTTTCCCTACCTTCTTCCAGAGCTCCCGCTACTGGTGTTTCCACTTGCTGCAGTGACGGAAGAGAGGCTGCCGTGTCTGGGTCAATGATCCCCCGCACGACCAGCATTTGTCTTCTTGCCGTTGTCTGAACCGTTTCAGGTAATCGAGATGAGAAGTCACTTGAAGAGCTGTAGGACGAGTATTGCGGGTAATTGTACTGTGGAATCGAATAACTTGAAATCCGGTTTTCTCGCCTGGCGAATGATTCTCTTCGAGATGAATAGTCGCCTGTAGAGCTGTTCGACGAGAGTTGTGGAATCTCAAACTCTGAACCCTGACTTTCTGGACTGGCGACTAATAACTCATTTTCTGAATATTCCAAACCCTTCCAAGGTATTCCATAAGTCGGCTGATCAGTTTTCGGTTGAGAGATAACCAAGATAGTTACCACTTCCGAATGCCTTTGTTCAATCGCTTTATGGATTGGCGTCCGTCCATATTTGTCCATATCGATAGCGCTATAGCCGCGATCCAGAAGGTATCGGCTACATTCAACCTTGCCATGACACGCGGCCGTATGCAGTAGAGTGAGTCCTGTATCATCCGTTATGATCTCATCCTTGGGTAGCACGACCTTGAGGAGTGAGACAACACCACTCTCAGCTGCGATATGTGCCAATGACTCTCCATTTTCAAGACGGTGGTCGATGCTTGCCCCAGCGTTGATCAAAAGAGTTACCACATCCATCCAACCATTGCTTATTGCCAAACTGAGCGGTGATTCTCCGGGGTTGAACAATGCATTGACGTCTGCACCATTGGATATTAGCAGCTGAACAGCTTCCAAATTCCCAGTCTCAATTGCCAATTGCAATGGAGTGTTATACGTTGACGATAGCGAGTCCGTAGCTGCACGAATGCTGATTAGCAGCTTTGCCGCCTCAATTTGACTGTTTTCGATTGCTAGATGCAACGCACGCCTCTTCGTTGCGCCGATTTCTTCGTCAACCGCTACACCTGAATTAAGCAATACTTGCATCAGGTATAGCTGACCATGAATTGTACAGAGCTGCAAAGGGGTGAGATCTTGGGGGTAGTTATGCAATTTATGGAAATTGGAGGCGATCCGAACCCAACTGTTAAAATTTCCTGGTTTCCGTTGAAAGAGCTGTTCAAATAGGGGAAGTAAGGATGACACTGAATGTTTCTGTGTATGACCCCAGACATTAATAGCAGCATATTTGAACAGGGCGCCTGCTGAAATGGAACAAAGTGGCAAATCATGCAGTTTCGCAACAAGACATTGTTCCTGTGCACTGCTGCTCCCTTCACTTGATTCCTGCGCAAAGTCTTCAAAGTTCAAATATGTGAGACACATTTTCCCAATATGAAAATTTGTCTCAGTCTGATCAATATGGAAACGGGAGGCATTTGCAGTATATTCGGAGGAAGTAAGGAATTCGCGGACGGAATGATGTGCCAACCAAAACATCCCGCTCGTTTGAGTTTGTTGGACTAGACCGCCGCATATCTTCAGCACGCTAGCTGGCTCGAGAATTAACTGCAGTCCTGCCAAGGAGGTACTATCTTCTTTGAGCGCTATAGCTTCCACGATCTTAGAGAAGCTGAGCGGCCGAATAGCGCACACAAGCCACTGGAAGATGCGGCGTACAAATTCGGTATCCTCCGGCTCAATCCTCAGCAGCATGGCTTCATACATTTGTATTAGACCAGCAGGAAGAGTGCCAAGTCCTTTCATTACGTCAGACCTTCTGTGAAGTCGGCACAGAAAATCCATCTGATACTTCGCCAACAGAAACCTGAAGGATTCCATCAGCAAATAGAAAACCAGTAGGTGAGCATAAACTGAAACATATATTCCATGTGCAGCAGCTCTCAGGGTCTCTGTCAAGGACGGTACTTGCTGCTTAAGCAACTTCAACACTGGCGACTCGTTGATACGAACATCGATATACCTGCCTATGTCGTCTACTGTACGTTCTGGTGACACCACCAGGTCTATGGCATGCTGCAAACTGCATTTGATGTCTTGCTCTCGGCGACTGGCGACAAGTATTTTGATTGTTGATAATGACTCCGAAAGATTTACAATCGCCTCAAGTACTGCATCCCTCTGCTGACATTCGTCAAGGGCGTCGATAAGAATATACGTCATCTGGAATGTTTGGCACAGTTGAGACAGCAATTCTTTCAGTCATGCCATCCCAGGGTAGGACCCTTTTCGCAACAAATCATTTGGAAGAGTGAAATAAAAACACTGCATTAAGAGCTGCCCGACAAAAGATCACACTATTCTTGATTGCAGGAATCTATCAGGCTGTAAGAAGTCGCAAAAAAGATAAGCCAATTCCATGTTTGGAAGCAGATTGCCTTGAATCTTCTTGCAAACTTTTGACCTGCGCTAATGTTAGATAACTTCCACCACTTCGTTTAATGACAAGACATAGGGCGAGTTACATAAGTATAGATTTTGCTGAACCAGCTGTGGCACAGTCAGCTTTCAAATCTTGAAGGCATTTAAAGGTGTCTTACGTATGCCATTAAGGTACAATATTCGGCTGTCGAGGCTCGTAACCCAGGTTGTGTATTCTTCAGTTGAGAACACCCAGTTTCCTCATTCTTGAATTGCGGTGTATTTGTTTTCTGGCGGTGGAGAATCGAGTGAAGAACCAATCAGTTGTGAAGCTACTTCTTCATACTTTGAGTCTGCACATAATATGTCAGTACCAGAAAGTAATGAGTTCGCTATGTATACCTTTCTGACGTTCCAGTACTTTCGCTACCCCGGTCTCAATGCGTTTCATACCAGATCTAGGTTTAAAGTTAGTCTAATGATTACAATGATAAGAAAAAAGGAGGGCAAACAGAGTATCTAATGATATGGCAGTTGTGAAAATCTCGTGCAGTTTATTGAGCTTTTCCAGCACCTTGCTAATCTCCTTGGTCTTTTGTAGCCATGAAATAGCTTGCCGCAACTTATTGACACCGCCGCTACGCGATCGGGAGAGCAAATTATCAATCATGTGCAATAGATCATTACATTCCTTTACCGCGTCTCCTGTTGACGACAGCTTTGCGATTTGCTGAGCGGTTGTATCTGACGGTAATCCTGCCACTACAATATGCAACTGTGTTAGGAGGGCGCTAAGGCTACCGATTTCCGGCAGAAGAAGTTTCATCTCCTTTCGATAACCGCCAGCCTCATTGATGTAGCGATAGCGTTCGTACAGAATTTCGCCGCCCAAGGATAAAAGACCAGCGATGCCGCTTGCGATCGATATGGGATCCATTTCGACGATGGTGGTGAGGTTTGAGCGTCTGTTTGGGCATCAGGAACGCTGTTATTCATCTACAATGCTCTGAGACTCTGCAGCACAGCCTCCACCACAATTGATTAAATATCTCACCTTCTCCTCTGGTCATAGGTGATTCGATCGGACATCTGCGGTTCCTCCAGGGCTGAGGACGACGCTAATCTGCTGCTCCAACAATTCTTTGATAATTAGAAATGTATTAACCGCAGCGGCGGATGGTTGAGAACACCTGAACACTGATTGCCAAATGCCACTACTTCATTCGCCCTGACCTCCTTGTAACATGTAATTCACTGAATACGGGATAGGCAAAGATTGAGAGTACATAGCGAGTGAGTTGCGTGCCGTATGGGTTGACAGGGGTTATTAGATTTCAGGTTCATTACCCCGCTCACTTGATTTGAACTGAACGCACGCCACTTCAGTTGCCAAGTGGGCACCTGACAGCCACTGACATCTGACGGCTTCAATACGTGCCAAGGTCGCATATTTCCAAATAAACCTGTGGCAAAAGTTCGCAAACCTTACCTACAGTTGCATGTTCCAAGGATGCAGTCCTCTGTTATGTCTATGCAACCCACACCTGTCAGGTATGATAACGAAGCCACACTCGGCTTGCTAAACTCCGAATGCTCTGGATCCAATACTCTTTTCCATGACAAGCAAAAAGAAATCCTCAGCTTCAATCGCCTCAGCATCCTATGTGTTTATGCGTGGTTAGACCTGCTGATCAAGGTAGATAGGTACTCTTAGCCAAATACCTTCTTGAACATCTCCATAACTAGCACTCCCAGCTTATCCGACTCTGCCTATCGTCCATTTTGTCTGTCGATGGAAGGTTGGATATGCTGGTCAAGCTATATGGATACTGCTGGCCAAGTACAGCGATGTCAACCGTCGTGTCTGAGATTTCACATTGACCAACAGAACGATGCCAAGGCCGTTGCAGATCTGAGTCGTTGAGGGAGAAAACCCGTCAAAAGGGTTCTCGTATGGCAGCGACCACTAGGAGGCTGAAAAAGAGCTGCTTCGTTTCGAGGAGTGTTGAGAGGGAATAGCCCCAGCGAGATGATGATGCTTGATTGGCTCTAAACCAAGAAACATATACCAACGGTCTCAGTACAATCATGGTAGCATGTCAGAGTTCCCAGGTATGATAGCCATGATACTGTCAGACCTCATAGTCGCATGTCAGAGTCCGCAGATATGAGAGCTATGATCTTGTAAGACCTCACAGTCGCTTGTCAGAGTCCACAGGTATGTTGTTATGATCATGTCAGATACAACGGTCACTGCAAATTTAATCATGATATAGGCTATTTATTATTAAATTACATGAGCTTCTATTTACTAGTTGCAACACTCACAACTCTGACATGATCACATTCGAAAATGACATTCTCGCTCTCACAGCTGACATCTTCTGAAGTGGGCTTGGGCAGAGTGGACAAGATGTCTTTTAATTGTACTTGGAGAGAGATGAACAAGATGGCTCTCAAGCAGGTTTGGAGAGAGATGGACGAGATGGAGAGATGGGGTTGATGATATATACAGTTGGTGAGAGATGGGGTTGACGAAAGAAAAACTCTTGAGAGGGCTTGAAGAGAGATCACTCGGAAGCGGGATGCAACGAGCGAGGGCCGGACAGAAGGCGAGATAATTGGTACGCGACCGGGCTTGGGAGATATTAACCCACAATCGCGAAGCAAAGTGGACTACTCGACTTGAAAAATGAGAAGAGGCTTCACCTACATTGGAGTTAGTTGCTTAAGTCAGCTGTAGAAAGCGAGAGCCTGACAGAACTGGAGTGTAATTGGTGCGAGGTTTGGCTCGGAAGATGTTAACCCACGATCAGAGGATGTGACTGCGATGAGGAGAGGGGCTGCACGTACGGTGCTTGGTAGCTAGGGTACGCAGCGGGAGTTGGTCGCTTTAGCTAGCACTGAAACGAAGGCTACACGGTGTAAGGGAGAGATCGATTGAGCGAGGATGGATGAGAGCTGGTTCTAGATGTTTTGTGACAGTTGAATGGCAATGCTCAGGGGGAGGAACTTAACAGTGGATGGGACAAGGTTGAGAGAGGAGGTGGAGATCGAGATCAAAATCGAGATAGATGAGAAGAAAGAGGGAGAAAATGGGTGAGCATGGATTTGTATGGGAGAAAGTAGATCTCAATTCGGTAAGTTTCATTCGTATTCATGTCTGCAGGGCAAATCCACATATGACTGGGATGGCCGATATCGCACGACTAATTTGGGTTCGACCTGCGATTTCAGGTTAGGAGCTAGCAGCTAAAACGAGATGATAGGCTCAGCATAACAAATCGAGGCCTAATTTTTCGTGTACAAGTCTCCCTCATCCCTTCTCATACATCGATATCTGTTCTCTCAACCATGTCCCATGCAGAGTTACGTTCCCCCCCTGAGCATCGCCAGTCAACAGTCAGATAATGTCTAGAGTCAGCTCTCATCCATCTTCGCTCGATTGACCATTCTTTTACACCGTGTAGCCTTTGTCTCAGCAGCCAGCTTGTTGTTTTAATCATACTGTATTCACTCTATTTAGAGTATGACAGACCCTAATCCCCGACGCCTCCGGCTAGATGGCGAAGCTCGGCAACTGCTACCTGACGTCCCCTCTGACTGAAAAAAGCAAAAGTAAAAACAAAAAGTATAAAGATTGATAAGAACATAAGAAAAGAGAACCAAAAAGAAAGACTATTGAACTAAAGACCGCTGAAGAACCTCACTCCTCCACTCGCTTGGGCGGCAACTTCCCGACTTCAGTAACCGCCAGGAAGTCCATCACTGCTTGATCGCACTTTTCCATGTGCCTTCCCAACCGCTGTCCTTAGCAGCCAGCGTCGGCGACCGACTGCATTCTATATATGCACTGGCTACCGAGCACCATACATACAGCCCCTCTCTCTATCTCAGCCAAGACCTCCACTCTGGTTACCAATCGTGGATTAACATCTCCCGAGCCATGCCTCGCAGCAATTACACACTTGCGTTCTGTCCGACCCTCGCTCTCTGCATCCGACTTCAGCGACCGACTCCACCGTAGGTGAAGCCTCTCTCCTCTACTCGACTTCCCGATCATGGGTCAATATCTCCCGAGCTAGGTCACGCTGTGGTGGGAAAATCATACCCGCCGCTATACCCACAAAAGTCGTGGAATTGTACTGGGCTAGGCTCTGCATCGTGCCATCGCCAGGGGTTCAGAACTAAATTGGACGCTCGCGACATACATCAAATAATCAACACTGTTGACGCCACTTGATTGATTTCACTGCTCTGGGTTTAGCCCGGAGAATCTCAACGTCATTCGGAGGTATTGCCGTAGCCTTCTCGGTCATCGAGCCGAGAACACCGACAATCCACCTGAACCTGAGCAAGACATCCGGCTCCGGAAGCTTGGCTCCGGATATGATAAGATTCCGGGTGGGCCCCGGATGTGACGCCTACCGGGCATGCTGCCCATTCTCATATATATGCTTTCTCGTTTCTCTTCTATGTACCTCAGACAATTCAGCACATTCGTTCTTTCTCTCTGATTTGCTTTCAACAAACTCATCTCATTCCTCTTTTATTTCTTCGTCTAGAGCGAATCAGCATCCTTGAGAGTCGTCTTTCATCAACCCCATGTCATCAACCTCGTCTCTCATCTACCCCGTCTCTCATCAACCCCATCTCTCATCAATCTTGTCCTTCGTTAACCACGTCTCTCATCAACTCCGTCTCTCCAGCCCCACTTGGAAGCCATCTTGTTCATAATTCTGAGCGCCCACTTGAAACCCATCTTGTTCATCTCTCCCCAAGTACGCTTAAAAGCCATCTTGTCCACTCTGCCAAAGCTCGTTTGAGAGCAAGCATGTGAGAGTTGTAAGAGCGAGAATGTCAGTTTCGAGAGTGATCACGTCAGAGTTGTGAAAGTTGCAACTTGTAAGTACAGAATTTGTAATTTTTGGCTGACTCTGCGAACGAACTAGTCAGTTCACAGAGGTAGGGTATGGTCTCCGTGATCAAACCATTCAGATCACGGAAGTAGGGTATGGACTCAATGAACAAACCAGTCAGTCAACGGAAGGTTGGTGTCCGTGAACTGACTAGGTACTCTGCAAAAGGACCACCTCCGGGAATGGATCCAGGACCACAATTCGCTTCGGAATTCTGGAAACACATCTGTGGGAGACTGGGTATCGAGCGAAGACTCTCAACTGCGTTTCATCCACGGACCGATGGCCAAATTGAAACAGTCAATGCGGTAATAGAACATTATCTCCGGAAATTTGTAACTTATCCATAAGAAGACTAGGTTAAATGGCTACCACTGGCAGAATTTGCAGCTAACAATCGTACCTTGGAGACAATTCACTGCTCCGCGTTTTTTGACAATTACGGTTTCCACTCACCAATGACTTTTGGCCAACACCCAATCAAAGATCCTAACAATATTCGCAAAGTCAATGCTCATCAAATGGCTCAACCAATGGAGCAACTCTTTAACAAAGACCGAGCCGAAATGAAAAGGGCACAGGCCGTACAGTCCGAACAGGCCAACAAGTTACGAAGGACTGGATGTTACACCTAGCAAGTTCGCAGCGGGTTCATGTACAATCAACGGCAATGTCCCTGATTAGACATCATCGGCTATCACTCGTTTCGGCTGCCAGAGCCAATCTTTTCAGATGGCTAGCAAACGAACACCCACACCATCCATTAGCATCGACAGCTAGTAAATGGCCGCTGTAGCTGCGGCTTCGCAGCGCTGATGACAAATGGAAAGCCGGCAAACAGCTGAATGGTATCGGCCAAAAAGCTGCCAACAAACAAACAGCCAGCAAACAGCTGAATTGTGCCAGCCAAAAGGAGATGACTGCCGAAAGGCCTGACAATACGTGCTGACTGCGAAATGCCAAGCTGCTCTCTATGGAATGAGGCCTATTCGTCTGGGGGTAATCAGATATAAAGGATACCACTGGTCCGGAGGTACAAGCCTGCGAGCTTGTTGTTATAATCGATACTGATAGTCTGATCATAATCTAATGATGATAAAGATGATAGAGGATCGAGAGATGGAGGCCTCGGTAGTTGCGAAGGAATGGGTATTGGTTTGACGGTGGTCACAGTGCTGGAGCTCTAGAGAAAAGAATAGATAGAAGTATTTGTTAGAGCGAAGATGAAGATATAAACACCTTGGGTTCTTCGAGGGTAGAAAGGCATCAACCTTCTCAGCAAGAAAAACAAGCCTTAACAATATACATTTTGAAATGCAATTCATTTCGTTCAGAATCTTTTAGTGATTTCATATGCTGAGTGGATCTCTTAACATACCTTCATAGCAAGTCTCGAATGAAGTACGGATACTACTTTGACCGGGTATACCTGGAGCGAAGCTCCCAGAGTTGCACCGGAGTTGAGCTGGTAGAATGTGATAGAGTCTGGATAGATGGAGAAATATAGTGACTGTCAGGCCAAACGTGAAGCTCGACTGGAACTGCATCGCATCATACGAAGTCATTGAAGTCATCAATCCTCGGGCCTACCAGATCACATTTCCCAATGAGCTACACAGTCATGATGTTCAACCGATATCTTGTTTGGAGAAAGCCGTTCAAGAGCCTGTCCAATTTGAACAGCATGAACCACCACGACTGGCTATAGTGGCCAGAGAAGAGGATTACAAAGTCGAGCAAATAGACGATTCCAGGCTGTTCTTGGGGCAGCTGCACTACTTGTTCAAATGGAGGGGCTAGGACAAATGCAGGTGGGAACCTGCGGTTAATATCGACGGACTTAAAGTTATCGACAACATCCATGCCGAATGATCTGGCAAGCCCAGGTCATATACCTCATTGGTATTCGGCATTGATGCGGGAGTGCTACTGTCACGGTTTTTGATATGAGACAATCGATGGTGAACTGATCATCGGTCTGTATTGAAGAGAAACAACTCATGACAGGAATGAAATCAGGTTGCAATTGGAGGTTATTAGTACAACGAGAAAAGAATCAGGTTTCGAACAGAGGCTGATGCACCGGGTGAATGAAATCTGGTTTTGATGGAAGGCCAAAGCACGAGGAGTACAAAATCAGGTTGGAGTCCGGTTCTACTGGAAAAGTAGGAATCATGCAAAAAGACGTGTACAAGGATAGCAGGAGTTTGGATTTATCATGGAATGATTGAATTTCCATAAATAAACCAGGCTTTATGGTAGAAGATATGTCTCTTTCTTCACTTGTTCTCTGGTCTATAAAACAATGAATTAGCTTTGGTATTCAGTTGTTTCACACTTGGTGATTCTGAATCGACACTATTGTATACAGTCCTCATTATCGTAGCTACCAGCTACCCTCAAACTTGCCTATCCGGCTTGCAGATTAATAACCCTTGGAACCTCGTGCCCTGAACCCTCAATACCGAACCCTGAACCCTTCTGAATTGCAGTTCTGTATGCATTGCGAGTTCAGAACATCGTAGTTCAATATGGTTTGCAGTTCAAAAAACTTTGCTCTGGCTGCCATGTGCAGTGACAGCCGATCCCATGGCGAGTGATCATCTGTGTCCCTGCTCTGAGGGTATTTTGTTGAATATAACACTTGGCCAGCTTCTAAAGAAGATGAATCGAACTTTTTTTCATTTTTGTAATGGTATTGTATTCAGCTGCTTGCGGCCATGGCATTATTCCAATCCGAAGCACTTCTGCAGTTCCAACCAAGGCAGGTCACCAGGCCTCAGCACCCCAGCCTTCCCTACTTCAAAGTTGTACTTCCTAATCCCCTTCCCCCCATTTCCGCCAAATCAAAAAGGAAAAAACTTTAATACATTCTTCCACTCTCTTGTATCTCTCTGCCCATCCCCTCCCGATTCGTCTACGCTACTGCTTCCACCCTCTTCTACCTCTGCATCATCCCCTTCCCTCACCCCAGTCAGTCTTCCGATTCGTGTATCAGTTATAAACTCTAACACTAGCTTGAAGGCTTCGTCTGTATCAAATACCTGAGATATTGACATCTTTGTTCTCCTCTCCTTCCATTTGCACTTTACTTTCAACTTCTCCCATAGGGCATCCTGCTGTCTCTTCTATTTTTTGCCCCACTTGAAAAGCTGGTCTCTTGTTTGCCTCTTGTGTTGGCACCACCAGCCCTCCAAAATCTCATTCTTTCTGATCTTTTCTAAGTTAACCGCTGTGAGTGTATGACCCACTTTTAAATGCAGATACCTCGATGTGATCAACTATCTTGCGACACTCACCTCTGCTAACATATTTTTGTTCTTGTTCATTCTGTAGACCGCCTTCTTGTTGAGTTTCTCTAGCCACCATACTTCAGTCTCCTTCCACTTTGCTTCTGTAACCCTTCTCTAGATACCTGCAAGTAACAGTCCTTTGTATTTTTCTGCTATTGCTTTGGCCCCCCCTTACCTTAGGGCTCCCGCCTTCACTTTCTTATCAGCTTTTTCATTGCCATCTACTCTTTTGTGGGACGGTACTCAACTCGACACCACCTGGATGCCTTTCATGATGAGTTCATTGTTATGCTTGATCGACTGTATGGTGATTCTCTGTCCATGGCCAGGCTTCGTGTATTGAACCTGTTGTATCGCTGCAGTTCAGTTGGAGAAGATGGCAACCTTTGGCATCTGTTTGTGATCAAACCTGTCAGCCACCAGTTTTACTGCCTCTGAGATGGCGTAGCATTCTTTGTTGAACACTTCTTATTCTTTTTCCAGGTGGTATCATTCGCTCTCCATGATTCCTCTTTCTGAACCCTCCACACCACTGTCCATCCCACTCTTCCATCGTCGAACCTTGCTCCATCTGCTCAATGGACGATCCCATTACTAGTAACATTCGCTTTTTTCCAGGCTTGTTTCATTTCAGATTTGACTACCTTCGCTTCCGCTCCTGTCTTGTACTCTTGTAATGTGTTTTGTTTTATCTTTCCCTCTATGTTGCGGTATTCTCTGAATCTCTTTGCCAGATCACTCCCTCCATGCATAATATGTTCTCTCCCATCGCCGTCTGGCATCGCGATTCATCGTTTTGCGGATTGTATTTGCCTATTGTTTAGTAACGATATCGCCAGTCTGAATCCGGCTTCTACTATGCCGGGAACTCACGGTGTCATACGCAACATTCCGGTTGTGCATCAGGCGGATTAGTTGAATAGCTTCCACTGGTCCTGATCTCTGGCTACTTGATTATCGCACCCCAGATCTGACCCTTTATAGGGCGATTGACTAAACTGCAGCTGTTTGGACTTTTCGGACATATGCTGGGTTCAACCTGTATTTCCCAGTGGTTGATTAAACCCTGGCCTCTGCCTTTCTTACTTTTGCCCTGACGATTGTGTGGTAGTGTTGGAGCCTTAAATTTCGGTCATGCTGTGTTTCAAAGATGCTCCTGTGTGTGTGGATGCAGATCGATATCATTGTATGCAGTGTCGATATTGTGTAAATTTGATGACTGAGACGAAGCTGAAGGAGTGGATTTCAAAATGTTGTTCGTTGCAGTCGTTGTGGGGTGTGTATGTGCACAGGGATAGGCCGGAGTACGGCAGGCCTCTGGCAGTCGTACGGGTCTTGAAGATAGTGTTTAGAAGACTCGTGGAAAGGTACCTGCGAGGGGTATTGACTGGTTTCGCAACAGTGGAAGTAGGCGTCTATGAGGTTATTGTAACGCAGGAACTCATTCAGGAAATCGAGGTGCGCATCCGTTTCGCTGTTGGAATAGAGGCAGGCTGCGTTATAGATAATGATATCTTCACAGTGATATCGGGACATATATAATAGATATTCTTAACATAAAAACTTAATAATATTTCAGGTGGTTTTCCGCTGTTGTTGTTCAGACTGTAGATTGCTACTAGAGCTTCATTGTTGTGTTTCAACAGGAGTTTACGGTGGTCTTTTATAGATAAGCATTTCCCGCCAGAGGACTATCAGTGAGGCATGACAGTACTTGTTTATCACTATCATGTGAGTGTATAATACAATTTTGATGACATTCAGTCCACCGAAGTGGGTGTTCGAAGAACGACCGATCGTTGCAACAGAAACGATCTTGGCGTTTCAATATGGAGAGTTCTGTTTCACAATGTATAGAGGCGTAAGCCCCTACCAGGCATCCCAAAGGTTATCCTGCATAGTATGACATTGGTGACACACATATGGAACCATTACTTCATATTAGTTATCGTAATTTTGCATGAGGAGAATAGTGATTAACGATTTAATGAACTACCAACCCATACTTTGCCATGTACCTAATGTCATCGTATCTTATCCATGTTCCCCATAGGGTGGTGCACTCTCTCAGCCATCGTGTTTGCAAATGTGCCAGTGCTGGGGATCGACAGTATTGGTCTGAACATTCATATTTGAGGTAGAATCACCGACCTGGGCGCAGTTGGCATATGTCCGTTGATTGCTTGCCTCAGGATATAGCAAAGTCCCTCATACAAAGATACTATCATTCGTCCAACCATCTCGGGGAACGTCTATAGTTCCCCAGAATAGTTTTTATCCGATTATTAGTTTGATATGAGGTAGCGTTGGTCTGATTCGCAATGCACCGCTAACCCGAAGGTTCTTGCAAGGTAATTACGTTACTTCGGCAGTATGGTTTTGTGTGTCCCATACCTTGGTCAGTGCCACAATTGTGTTATCATTCGGTCGCTTTCAGATCGAACGTGTGTACTGTCTCTCCGTGGTTTAGCCAGTCCACTTTGGTATGACACAGTATTGAAACTTGGAATATTATTGGAATTTCATCTGGCTATGTTGAGCCTTCCGCTTACTCATGAGTACACATCCTCAGGGGTGTATCCTCATCCTTCAACACATGACGTCGTTGGTGAGCCTGGGAGACTATGTCTCATGTACATCATACGCATGATAGGAGAAAACCCCTATCAAGCTGTACCCCTAGCCACCTGGTTGGTTTTTCATTGAATACGATTCTGTTTTCTCTGATTCTGATCATGTACTTGACATTGGATCCTTGGTGATACCGTTTCCCGGAGAACAGCATCGCCTCTGTTTTTCCAATGTCAAATTTCACTGCATTGACTTTGGTCTACACTGGTACTAGCCTGGCGCATCTCTGTAGTGTCGGAACACTCCGGGTGACATCCTCGCCTTGTACCATCCAGGCCGCCTCATCTGCGAAAGACAGTGCCATTGTGTCTTTCTTTCTCTTTACCTCTTTTCTGAACAGCTCCGATATGTTTATAACAAACAGGATTGGAGACTCTGGTGATGACGTCCATGACCTCCCTCTCACTGCCGTCCATCCTCATAGTAACCCATCTGTCAGACATAAAGCTCTACAACCACAGGTATCTATCTGCCTCGATGCCCATCGCCTATATTCCATTTGTTAGGTTTCCATGTATTATGCTTGGAAAGACACCCTCGACATCCATCAACAGTGCCGCCAATGTTTTCTTTCACTTCACCCCTCGTACATTCTGTATATCATTGTTTGAACTGCATAGATTGTTGATCTCCTCAATCTGAATCTGAACTGGCCATTGTAGAGGAGTTGGGTCTTTTCGCACTCATTGGCGATTCCTGTTGCTACCATTTTCTCGATGACCGTTGCTGAGCAATTTTTGCGCGCGATAACCCTGTGGACCTTGCCTAAGTTATGATTCGACTTGCCTGGTTTGGGTATGACAAGTGTGAGCAACAGTTCCCACCCGGAGCATCCAGTCCGGGTTAGGGTTGGAACCGACCAGTTTCCAAATCAATGGTTCGGGTTGCCACAAGAACCGAATTCGAGTAAACGGTCCGGGTTGACTCCTCATTTTAGAACAGCCCAAATTACCAGGTCATTGGACATGTTCAAAAATGTGTACAAAATACTCCATATGACTTTTGCAATCGTGAATTTAATCAACTAAGCTATATATATTTATGATTTTGAACGTTACCAATCTCATTTGAATTAAGTTCAATACCACAACTACAATTTGGTAATTTTCAATTGAAACATGGTAGTTTCACTTCGTAAGTAGAAGAAAAACAGCCAAAATTGTATTTAATTGTACGCAGTGGTACATTCTAGTATGCTGTCGTATGTGTCAATTACCACAAATATTTTAGTTTCAACCATATCCATTGCCTCATTATCTCCTATCTTTGATTCATTTCAAATATATCTGACCTTCAGACTTAACTTGAAAATTGTACGAACAACATTCCAATGAGCTCAGCGTTTGGTTTTCACTAATATACCGTATTAATTGTCTTTTCATTTTATATGCTTAAATATGAAACATTCCCCAATGATGAACAAGAAAATTACCCAATAAATGATATGCCCCATGATAAGCAACAGAAAACCAGAAGAAATACGAAATACTGATCAACGCTCTACCGTCCTTTATTCCCATTTGCTTTTCGTATTTTGTGCAAGATGACTGGCCCCGAGTGATCAACAACTACAGTTGTAATATGTTTTCTCTTTGGTACTTACCTGATGATGCCTGCAATGTCAGGGGCATCATGTACATCTGGCTGTTCTATCAGATTCATGATATTGGAATCATCAGAGAGATTCATATCATCATCATCATCTGCCTCGACATTGTTTTCATTTTGATATGGATTGTCCCAGTCATCATTTCAATAGAGCCGATTGTCAGTATCAGAATTAGTTCTGGCTGAACATTCTTCATAACTTTAATCAGAATGGTGGTTGATCCTACCTATGGGTTACATATTCAGGACTTGGGTTTTGCCACCAGGGAGATCGATCTGCGATAAGAAAAGTAGCAGTGGTGCTTGTTCACTCAATTTGAATGCTGCAACACCATCATGTTTAAAGGCTGACAAGGATGCTTTATATGTCTCGTCAGTAGTTGAAATATAGCCCATGGAAGTTATTTGCTTGTTCTGCGCACGTGATGTCTTCTGAGTTGACCATAGGTTTTCACTGCCTTCCCATATCTCCAAAAAGTCATCAATCTTGGAAATCCTGTACAGCTTTCTCACGTCCATTGATTTATCGATTTCAAAATTGTTATCAGATACTGACGAATATATTTGATCTGTATTGTAGGCAAAAAAACCGGATTGCTTTAGGCAAACTGTCAAACAACCACTTTTTCCCGCAGGGTTTGACCCGTAGTTTTTGACTGCCGCACCCCCAATTCATCCTGGCCAACAGAAATGCAGGCTCCCACCCCAACCTTGTGTGGCATGATATTGAAGATGACTGGTGATATATTGGCTGAATTGGTGTACTTTTGTTTCATTATTTCCTGTTGTCACCACCACTTGGTTAAGTCAGGCCTACAGAATGCCCTGCTAATCTCTGTCGGGTGGGAATGATAATCATTAACATTGGGATTAATTTGTTTCCAATTGTTGGGTACCTGGGGTGGTGAATTGAAATAAAATTGTGGTGGCCATCAATGAACGTGCTGGGCAATGAGTGTGCCCAGCGGTACATTCCGCTGTGTTTGCACGTATACCGAACTCATCATCACCGGAAAAATCATACGGATCACATGTTGATTGACCGGGCCCAAGAACTGGTTTAGAGGAGAACAGATTGCGACGCACTACGCTATTCGATTGTCTGTCGGTCGTAACGACATGTTCTGTTCAGTATTTGTACTCGACACATTTTATGAATGAATCCTTGTACTGAGCAGTGAAGGAACCCTCGTCCTCAGGATTGACATTCATTGTCTTGTCACACTCTGTAAATGATTGCAACTTCCGAAAAGAATCGAGAACTTGTGGTGCAATAAGCATCTCTGGTGTTACTTTGGAGTAATATTTGGACAGCTTTTGATGTGCAAACTTCAAAGCAAAGTACAGATCCTGTTTCCACAGAGTTTTTTTCTTTGCCAATCCACGCATGAGGCCATCCAGATGATGGAATATGTCATTATAGAGTGTAATGACAAGGTGCAAGGCGACTGTACACCATTTCGACATCCAAAGTATCAAGTAACGCACTGGTGTCAGCACCTGCATTACGTATTGAACGATGATGTATTTCTTCTCTGTGGTATATCATGGCTGGTATGAACTATGATTGGGGTTTTTGGGCCACTCGCGCGTAAATTCTCCCAATCTGTATGCCCACTCCATTAATTCCACAATTGAAATTGACTGAGTTCTTATATCACTGAAAGGCAGTAGTGCAATTCAAACTTTGGATTTCTGGCAGTTGAGAAATGGATTGCATCTTCCAAGAGTCAGAATGATCAATACAGCAAGCATTCTTTGAGATATCATGAGTCAGTATTCAGAATGT
Organism: Trichophaea hybrida; assembly: GCA_015178995.1. Classification (NCBI taxonomy): domain Eukaryota; kingdom Fungi; phylum Ascomycota; class Pezizomycetes; order Pezizales; family Pyronemataceae; genus Trichophaea; species Trichophaea hybrida. Next base: position 120,381 of record WHVE01000185.1, read on the forward strand.
AATTGTAGATAGTATACAGTAACTATATTTACAATAGTTTCAGGTAATCTGGACTTCAGGGCTGCCACCTTAGAGATTCTTGCATTTCCTGACTTCTGCAGCTTTTGGCCCTTGGTCATTGCCACACTCTCATTCACATCAAATTGCTGATCACACTCATTGGCTTCCCATGATTGTTTTCCATCGTTGAATACCAGAGTCCAGAAGAATGTCCCAAAAGAAAGCTGAATGACATTTGCCATTCATGGTATATTGTGTCATAATGCCGACCAGTCAATTCCTAAGATTTTAAGCATTGATTGTAGCTGCCGAATCATTGAATAGATGGATCAGACATGATCAGTGGTTATTTGCAGTAATTGACCATCGGTAAGATCGAAACATTCCAGTACCTCCTTCAAATGCTTTGCCAATCATCCACCTGTGTGTGTGCCTTTGATCTCGAATTGTGAGTCAGTGGTACGAAATATTCACACCAAGCAGTCACTAACCTCGTCGAATGCAAGCCGTACTTCACGGAAGCACCAGTTGTGATCTATATCATATCTGATAACTGACAAAATACCCAATTTATTATTTGATGTCCAACAATTCAACCATGTTGTGCAATCAAAAATTGTTGACATTCCATTGACACTCACTTTTAGTCCAGCAGTCCATCTGCCTTGTTGTGCAATAAACATGCATTTCACTGTATTACTGTGTTTTCTTGTCCATTCAGTAAGAATTCCATGTCCGATTCGGATGGATTGTGATATGATGTCTCCAAAATGGGTTTCCATGGATGCTCTGGGGCAGCTGTAAAATTCACTCAGTAGTTAAAGGCCATCAAATCATCAATAGAACTGATATAGTACACAATTTTCAACAGTCTAGCCATTTTGTTCAAATGAAATAAGCTGTTGTACTACCTGTTTCAATATCACCACATACTAAGTATAATATCACTGCTATTTGACATTTGATGAATGGTTCACCGAGGGAATGAAACCTTGTTTTTATGTGTTATACCATTCAAACCGGCTTTACACAGTATGAACTTAATGATGTACATTTGCATTATATATGGCACATGTTTATGATCCAGCCAGATATGCCCAATATTCCTGGACTCACTAGGGATGTTGTGAGATTGCCATTATGTATACCGCCTGAAATCATCAAAAGAGATAAGCTAACTGTGCCCCAATAGTTTGTTCTACCTAAATGATCAATATTCGGGTCTGAACTGTCGATCCCAGGCTCTGTTGTGTTTACAATAACTGCGAGAGCGTGTCCCCTGAGGCAATATGAATAGGATGCAATTACACCAGATATGTGGATAGGTATGGGTCGGTAGTCAATTGAAACTTTGATCACTAGTCTGCTCATGATGACGAAAGATAGCTAATACGACATAATGGTCCAATATGTTCATCAGCTGTGTCACTATGACTGCAGGATAACATTTGGGATGCCTGGTGGGGGGGTATGCATATACATGGTTTCATATGGAATTCTCCGCAACTAACTACTGAATTCTACTTTGTTGCAATGATCAGTAGTTATGCAAACACCCACTTGTTGGCCTAGGTGTTGCTGAGATAGTACAATACACACAATTCAGAGTTAACAGAGAAGTATCGTCTGACAGCAAATACTCACTATATAACAGACAATAAACCTCCGGGTTTAAAATTATCAAACTCTAGCAGCAATCCACAGTCAGATCACAACAGTGGAAAACCACCTGAAATATTATCAAGTTTTGTACTTTAAGAATATTATTACTCAATACACTTTATATCCATGTCAGACAACAGAAATGTTCTATTCACTAGTATTTTTCATGCCCCAGTGAACTCTCGTGACCAATACCAACACCTTGTTTGATACCTTATCCACAACAATATGGTACAAGATTTTCCCACTACTTCCACACTAGACACCTCACCTCCGTGATCATCTTCAACGAGTCCCATGAAGTTTAGCTTCAGGAAACATATGACTTCAATGCAGACGGACGTGCACTGCAAGTGCCGGTATACCTTCATGTAAGGATACGAAAATAACAGACCACTATCAACATTCATTTCTTTCACCGAGTCCTAGTCATCACACTCAGGCTATGCCGACAGCAAGCACATTGTTATCGGTCATCATCCAATCAGGTAGAACCATCATTGTAACACAATTATATTTCGGACGGTATCTGACATAAGGCGTTCATTAACTGTGTACTGTGTGAAACCAAAACGTGCTGTGCTGCTCAAATCAAGAATGGCGACAGATGTCATACATAGACAGTTCACAGCGTGGTCAAGTATTCTCACCCGCGTTTTCCCTGATTTGATGTCATTGGCTATGCCGTGTCTCTAATGCCAGAGCCAATCTTTTCGCATGGCTAGCAAACAAACACCCACACCATCGATAAGCATTGATGGCGAGTTCATGGCTGGAGTCGCTTCTGCTCCCAATTGCCGACGACAAACAGGCAGCCTTCTAACAGCTGAATGTCATCGCACTGGAAGCTGACAACAAACAGACAGCTGGCAAACAACTGAATGGTGCCAAACAAATGCCGATGTGAGCCGGAGACCTGGGAATAAGTGCGGACTCTGTACAGTGAAATTGCTCTTTATTGAAAGAGATCTATTCGTCTGGAGGTCATCTGTTAAGGGTTTAGGGTTCGGTGTGGCGGGTTCGGGACTCACAGTTGTAGGTGTTTTAATATCAGAGAGACAGAAGGCTTAAGAGTAGAGAATAGGCGGTAGCTAAAGAAACAAAGACTGTATGCATGGGACTGGATCCAGACTGACCGAGTATGAACGAAGTGAAAGCCGAAGCTGATTGATGGTTTGTATTGATGAGAGATGGAGTGAAGAAAGAAACTTATCTTGGGCCGAATGCCTGTTTCATATTCAGCGATTCACTCGTTCCATAATACATCTGAACTCCTGCATTCTTTGTACCCTTCTTTGTTGCCCGAATCCTACTTCTCCCATGAAACCTACATCGAAATCTGATTTCATTCTTATTGTGAATTAGCCTTCGCTCAAAGTATGATTTCATTCATGTAGTGCTTTAGCTTTTGTTCGAAACTTGGATTCATTCTCGTTGTGCTTCAGCCTTCTTCAGAAACCTGATTTCAGTATTGTCGTACATCATCCATTGTATTATTCACCCATCATCACTCCATCAACGATCATCATTCAGCACAACCGAGACAGTACCTCCCCCTCTCCAACGCTGGGTACCTATACGGTTTATTATCCGGGATTCCCAGGATGTTTGGTGTGAAAGTGGTAGATAGTCTTAAGTCTTTCCATATTGGTCGTGGGCTCCCACATGCACTCGACGTATCGTTTCTATTTCAAAAGATATTGTAATTGTTTGTGGAAAAGCCTGGAATCGTCCACCCACTCGACTTTGAACTCCACGTCTCCTGTGACTATTACTGGTGGTGGCGGATTGTGCTTTAGTTATGGGAGGGGATAATGAGTGGATTTCACCTAGCGAGATATCGGTTAGACATCGTGAATGCATAGCTGGTTGCGCAGTTTGGTTCGTTAGGCCCAGGGACTAATGACCTTGGTGATATCGTACGGCCCTATGCCGTTCCAATCGAGGGTGTTGCTTGGGCGGGTTGATGATAAGTTGTGTATGTAAAGCCAAACTGTATCGCTGACTTCTAATATCATGCCGACCCTTCTGGACGGATTGGTCTGTTCGGACAGTATGTAGTGGGCCCTTTTCATCCCGGCTCTGCGCTCGCTGAAGAGTTGCTCCATGTGTTGGGGCATCTGTTGATAGTTGATATCGCGAATGTCATCAACATCGTTGATTGGATGTTGGCCGAAAGTCATCTGTGGGTGAAACCTGTAGTTACCAATGCATGGAGAGCTAGTGTTTGCAATGGGGCCGGGTTACCCGGCCACAGTCTGGTTCGGAACCGGACCCGTCACCCCAGGTCGGTTCAAGAATCTCCAAGGAACCGAACTGCCCAATCACCAACGGTTCCAACCTGGAACCAAACCGAAATCCGCCGTGTTTTGGTGGATTGTAACTGTAGTAGAGCCTCATTTTTCATCGTCCCCAATAATTACAGCTTTTCTGCTCCAATAAAGTATTTGAATTCTGATTGGATTGCGACATGTTATATACATAGAGTATGCAGTTTTCGATGCTCATTCACCACCCGGTCTCGGATTTGCGATATGATTAGTATTCGTCATGTCACTGTGAAATAAATCCGAAAATACGGCTAAAATCGACTGTTTTTCACAGTGACTCAACAAATACTAATCGTATCACAAATCGGCGAGCGGGAGGTGAACGCACGTGAAAAACTGAATAATCAACATATATAACATGTCGGGATCCCATCAGAACTCAAATACTCAATTGGAGCGATAGTTTTAGGGAAGAAACTTGCCAAAACCCGGTGTGTCCAATGTGGTTCCATGTCAGAACCGCTTGTGATTGGGCGGATGTGTTCCATGGGCGGTTTGGAACCAGGACCAATCTGGACCCATGATCTGGAAGCGTTGCCAACACTATATAGAGCAATAGGTCATCTCCAAGGTATGATAATATGCCACAAACTCTGCCAATAGTAGCCACTGGACTCAATGGTTCAGCTGACAATTGGCCCAGGTTCGGAGCTACTGTTCCATTACCGCGTTGATTCTTTCAGTTTGGCCATCGGTCCGAAGATGGAATGCGGTTTGACTGTCTTCATTCGATACCAAATCTTTCGCAGACATGATTACAACATGCCGAAGCGAATTGCAGCCCTTGATAAAACACTGTTTTTTCAGGCAGTATGTGCAGTCTGAACACTTCCCCAATGTAAATTTGGCCCAATTTAATTCCATCCACACTGTCTGTGCAAGGCACCAGATGATCCACTTTTGTTAAGTAATCGACCACTATCCATACCATGTTCAATTCTTCACATTCTTGTAGCCCAACTATGCAGTCCATGTTCATGTCCTTCCACAGTTGCTCTGGTACATCCAATGGGCGTAACAGGCCATCAGTTATTTTGTAGGTTGCTTTGCTCCGCTGGCAGGTGTGGCAATTTCGTACGTAGCGGCCTACGTCCTTCCTCACCTGATTCCATAAGTGAATTTTGCTGAGCAAGTCATGAGATTTTGCTCATCCTGGATGTGCCGTGTCTGGGGAGTAATGACATTCTTGGTTCGACTTGAACTTATCCCCATCCGTCGGTTGGATTGGAATTTCAGATATTTCCAGTGACTGATTCTTATGTGTACATAGGTCTGTGCTATTGTTAGACGGGCAATGCTGACATACATCCTTTATCCAGTTCCATAGCATTTCAGAGCATATGGAGTCACTATCCAGGTCGACTGTTTGCGCGAATGCCAGGATTGATCAATTGCGTACCCGTACGTTGAGACTTTCCGTTTTTATTACAATGTGCCGGGGTTTTTCTCCCCCCCCCTTTCATAGAATGTCTTCTGGTATTCTTGTAAGTGTATTGGGTTTTTGATCTGTCGTCCTTGGCTGGTTAACTATCTTCAATTTCAACGTCGACAGAAATTCACACCAGCTGGTCTGTTTTCGATTTCAAAGTTCCAATGTCATGAATTACTCCAGGTTGTGGTGATCAATACGAATTGTAATGGGATGTGCTGAACCTTTACATTCGGATCTCCATGGTTTCAGGCTTTGCACTATTACCCCTGATTTTGGCTCATAGATTTTGTAATTTTCTCCGGCAAGTGAATTCTTCTTGCAGAGGAAGGTCACAGGGTATAGCACTCCTTGATTGTTGTACTGAGACAGGTCTCCCACACATACGTCACTTGGGGCATCAGTTTCGAGGACAATCTCCTTATTATAATCGGAATGGAGTAGCACTGGTGCCATCAGACAGGCTCTTTTGAGTTCTTCGAATGCCCTATTTTGATCTGGTCCCCAGCAGAAGGGTACTAGCTTTTACATCAGTTGGGTTAGTGGTTGTACTACCTTGCTATAATTTCGTATGAACTGTCCATACAAATTGGCAAAACATAAGAAGGCTTGTACTTCCTTCAGTTTCTGTGGTGCTTCCCAGTTATCCACTGCGTAGACTTCCTCTGTATCCATTCTGATTCCGTTTACCCCGACGATTCATCCTAGATATTTGACTTATTCCATATGAACATTGCACTACTCTGCGTATAGGTTGAGGCCGGCTTTCTTGAGTGAGGTCATGACTGCCTTGATGTATTCAATATGTGACTTCAGGTAATCGCTCTAGATGAGGATGTGGTCTAAAAAGAACATGCAGAATATGTCCAGGAATGGTCATAGATAGTGCTGGCAATGAAGCAGATTGGTTCAACTAGAACCGAATTGCTGCTCGGTTTGATGAGGATTCAATCCGTCAAACCTCAAAGTTTCAAGGTTCAACTCAAACGTCGAATCGAATCCAACCAATTACTATCATAAATTACTAAGCAAGCTGTTGTCCGATTAACTTGGATTTTGGTTTATCCTGTAGCGCTTGAAGTTAGCTACAAGATACACTAAAAATCATGCCGATCAGACAAGAACTTGAATACTGATTTTTGTTTCCAGTTGTGGGTCGAAATGGTGAAGTTCAGGTAAAAATGTCTTGGCAAGATTTCGCTTCGCTCGAAACGAATCAGTTCTTCAGTGGTATCAACCACGGGCGGTTCGTTGACAACACTTGTCGTAGAGTATCGTTGATGAACTCTTGGAAGGATGCTTGTGAATTGGTTAGTGCGAAAGGCATAACCAGGGATTCCAAAACTCCATAGCAGGTTCTGAACACTGTTTGTGTTTCATCCCCATCTGCAATTCTGAGTATTTTGTTCACTTTACTGACCTCTAGCTTTGTATAATAGCGAGATTTCGAGAGATTTAGCAGGGTTTCTTTGTACAATCGTCGGGGGTATCGGATTTGTATTGTTCCTTCATTTAGGCCTCGGTAATCGACATAGAGTGTTAAGCCTCCCCCCGGCTTTGGAATGAACAGTACTGGCGCTCCACAAGGTGATGAAGATGACTGGAAAAACTCTTTGGCAAAGTTCTTCTCTATCCATTCCTTTGAAACTTGAAATTCTTCTTGAGATAAACTTTAAATAGGTCCAAACAGGGGTGTATAACCCACCTGTAACTCCATCTTGTGATTGTAGGGTCGGTGCGGTGGTAGCCTTTCAGCGACTATTTTGCTGACCAGCAGTAGAAACTCCCGGCTTTCCTTGGGGATGACTACTTTCAGGGACTTTTCTTGTGGATGCTTTATTTACATGGGCTTGTTGATTTCATACAGTGTGATGGCGTAAACCTTGACTTTCTCCCTTCCGATTGTTCTCACAAAAGGTGATGCTGCCGCTGGGCAGATGTCCAATTTCGGTCTTTCCAGATCTGCTGCTGTTGTTTCAATGTGATTGCCCCATACCCATATGTTTGAATGATGTTGGCAATGCTCTTGGCAGTAGCTGCATTTAAAGCCAATCCTTCATGCCTGGAATTTTACCGTTACGTTGTGAAGTTGTAACCATGGCTATTCCAGTACGATCAGGTAATGCACCGACTGCATTATAAACACTGGTAATTTATCCAGATATCATCGTATTCCTGTATTTAATTTGGCTGTGGTTGTAATGGTTCCTTATTTGATGGGCCTTGCATTGATAACCTCTAACTCTGTTGATTCTCATAATTACTTCTCTTCTAATTGATGATGGCAAAGAAAATCTTTGTTCACAAATGCTATTCCTGTGGCTCCGCAGTCAATTAAAACATGTGTATCGATAAACCTGTGTCTGATTATTGGCCAATATGTCACCACATGATGCTCGCTGTCCAATGAAGACTCCATAATTTGTCTGCTACTGATTGAAAACTGCGAATTCTCAAACGAGACTTAACAACTGTACACATGGGAAATTCGTGCCCACCACAATGGCCATCCTCATTGCACTGGCCTGAACATTTTTGACTCGACTTTTTCTGATTCTGCGTCCATTATGTTTCCTGCTATCTCTACAGGTGTTGCTTCTACCTGTCCAGATGCTGCTGTCTGTTTTCTTGGCCATGATGCAGCCAAGTACCTGCTAGCCCGGCAATACATACAAAGTCCTCCTGTTCTTCTGCAGTTCTCTTCTTCCGGAGTAATTTTGTTCCCTGTCACTGCTGTGAGGTCTGTCGGAGCGCGGCCGAAGTACCCTGTTACCATTCTTGCTGGTGCTGAATCTGGGGCGGGTGTATTCGTTGTTGGGTCAAGCTCCATGTAGCTTTGTTCCCATCTTCCTGAATTCTTTTCCGCCGCTTGTCCCCGTATTTATGAGTGTTTTTTGGAGCACAATTCGACCATTTCGACCAGACTTTCTGGCTCCTGGGTGTATTGTAAAAAGACCTTGAGTCGGTTGAATGGTCCGTTACATAACACATCTATTTGGGCTTCCACGTTCCATTTGACTTCCGCTGCATATCGTTGGAAATTTGCCTAGTACTGCGAGAACTCTCTGTCGCATTGCATGAGTTTCAAGAGTCCCCTTTTGGCCGTCGCTGCTTTATCTTGGTCTTCAAAGGCTACGTCTAGCAAGTTAACTAGGTCTTTTGACATTTCCAACTTGATATCTCCCCAAATCTCATCGCCTAATGGCATCACGTATGCTAAAGCTACCCTCTTCAGGCACTGCACTGTGTACCACAGCTTATTCCATTTGGCATTCAAAGCTATCGTTTTTCCGGCAATGTTTAAGGCTAACTCTACCTTCAACTCTCAGAGTTGTTGTCTGTCTTCTCCCGAAAAGCTGGCTTTCTTATTTTTTTTTTTTTATCTTTCTTCTCCTCTTTCTGCTGCCCTTCCTCCCGCCACTCTCAAGATTCAAGTTATCTGTTCCCGATCTTCTTCCGCTACACTCCTGAACATCTCCATCTGTGCTTCAGCATCTTCGAGGTGCTGTTTCAATTCCGGCAGATCTGGGTGAATTTCTTCGAGCTGTTGTTTTAGGTTCTGGGTTTTTTGTTCGAGATCTCCGTGATTGCACTGTGGGGTTCTTGCCTCTGTGGTTCTCAATCATTGTTGCGTAAGAAGCAGCTCCTGTTTCTGATTGATCCATTCTGAGATGATTATTTCCCTTCTGCCAGCAATTGAGATATTCGTACATTCGCATCCTTCCCTGATTGCTGTTCCTTCAGCAGTTTGTGCAACCTGCTGGATGTCAGTAACTGAGCAAGGGCTGTCAGTCCTGTGTTGATTGCTTCAATATGTTCCTGGAGTTGTATTTTGTCCATTGCCTCCGTATTCTCGGATGTTATATTTCCCAATTTGAGGAGGAGTTCTCCAGGCAGCCTCACATCGCGGGTTGTTCTTGAAGATGCTCCTGATATTTTCGCAATTTTCGAATGGTGATTGATATAGGTATTTGTTGATTTTCCATCCCAATATTTCTGGCACTTTGAATCACTGGTCACAAATGTACCTCCAGGTATTACATTTCCATTATATCCATCAGTCGTTGCCACCAGGTAATTTGCACCAGATACACTTATTGGAGTTCCACTACATTAATGTCTGATGGCAAATCGATGTCAGTCAAATATCAAGAAGTCGTATTGGCCATTGTCCAGATAATTCGCGTATTCGCAGATGCAGCATGAATAATTGGAAATACTGTCGTGCCCGCAGGGGCAACACTTTCAGTGAAATTGGTTTTTTGGACACAAACAAGGGCTTATGAGTTCTTCAAGGGTCAGTGTATATATGAGTATGGACGAAGACAGTGGTTTTGGAGGTTGAACGGTGAGTGCCAATATATATTTGATGATTTCGATTGGTAATTGCGGTGATGTTCGAGCTGTCTGGCTCCATTATATTTTTAACAATGACATGTGTTGCCAAAGATATCTTGATTTGTAGGTCTTCGAAAGGTCCACAAACAAGGTGAACAGATGTGTCTCCAGTAGGAATAGATAGTCAATCTGTGTTCGAAACTGCTTGCGGATTGAAAAACTGTTCAAAACGTGTTGCAAATGCGGTAACAATAATGGCAGCCTAAACGATGATGATAATGGCACGGGAATGAAAAATATTACTGGTGGAATCGATTGTACTGTCGTTCTTCGGACAAGGGATCAGAGTACCGTGTCGGGGGTTCCGAGGTTGTGGTTCTCGGGGTTATAGACCTAGTGAGCCGGAAGGGTCAAGAGTCGAGAATAGCCTGTGGATGATAAAATGAAGACTGTACTCACATGACTCGATCCAGAATCACTGGGTGTGCAAGAGGTTAAGGCCGAAGCTAATTGAGTGCTTTTATGGACGAGAGAACGAGTAAAGAAAGAAAGTTACCATCCGCCGAATGCCTGGTTTATATACCGTGATTCACTCGTTCCATGATTTATCTGAACTCCGGCTGTCTTTGTATACTCTTTTTTTGCATGAATTCTACTTCTTGTGTCAAACGTAATTTGAAATCTGATTGAATTCTCTTCGGGCTTGAGTCTGCGTTCGAAACCTGATTGCATGCTCGTCGTGCTTTAGCTCTCGTTCCAAACATCGATTCATTCACGTCATGCTTTAGCCTTCGTTCGAAACCTTATTTCAATCTTGTCATGCTTGAACTTTCGTTAGAAATTTGAATTCATTATTGTCATGCTTTAGCCTTTGCTCGAAAACTCATTTCATTCTCGTCATGCATCATCCTTTGTATTATTCACCCATCATCACTCGACCATCAATCATTACTCAGCACAACCGTAAAATCATCAGATCGAAAGAATACCACTGTTCCGGAGGCGAAACCTGCAATCTTAATGTCATGAAGGATACTGATGGTCTGAATATAAACAAATGCAGATAGAGACGATACTAGATTGACGGATGAAGGCCCAAGGTAGTTGGGAATGAATGGATATTGGTTGGAAGGTATGAGGGCTGTAGGGAAAGATGTAGATAGAAGAATTTCATAGAAGCGAAGCCGAAGATATAATGACCTTGTGTTGTTTGAGCGTAGAAAGGCTTCACAGCCTTTTCAGCGCGGCGATCATCCCTTGACAATATACACACTCGAGAAAGTCTATTCTTTTCATTCGCAACCATGTAGTGATTTCCACATCCCAAATTAAGCTCCAAATCTACATGCAAAGTAGTCATAAATTATGCACGGATACTCTTTGACCGGGTTAACCTGAATTGACAATCCCGGTGTTACATTATATTGTTAGCAAATAAACGCTAGTGAGGCAGGTATTCTTTCTACATACACCGGCACATCAAGCTTCCTGGATGCCATACGACGCAAATAGTCACTGTCGAGTCAACTTCTTTGATTACGCAGGAATCCCATTACAGCTTGCATCGCCAGAACCACTCAACTTCTGCGATAGCATCAATGCTCACCTATACACAATTGCAGGACATCTTGCAGATTACTTTTGGAATGCATCTGATGCTCCGCCTCTGCGGAACCTCTACTGGACACACACAGCCAGGCAGGGAGAAGGTCTAACTATTGTGGATCCGGTCTTCGCTGAATTTTGGACTAGGTACAAAGGCTTGCACGTAGATTGCACAGATCAGGCGTTGTGCTATTGTGAACACAACTGCAGGAAAAACACGCACAACGATCAACAGAGATACAGCTGTTCAATCAACCTTCGTCACAGCCATTACCATTGGAATTGGTGAATGAATTTGGACGAAAAATTACACCTATTTGGTTATCTATTCCGACGTTGCTGGTGCTTTATTATGTACACATCCCGCCCAGACTACGAACCTACAGTACAACTGCCGCAAAAACACATGGCTCGATTCCCCTTCTTTCATACCACCCCTTCTGAGCAGTTTATCGTGATTCTATAATGTGCGGGTCAGACACCCGCAGGATCGACAGCTACACGGTGGTTAGAAGCGACGATTCGTTGATCCTATTCAGCGACAAGAATAAGCAGGTGAAACATAATCAGCCCGTCACAAGGAAAGATATTTCGGAAAGGGTTATGGAGCTTTTGGATGGAATCAAAGGGGATTTCGGACGAATGGACGCCCTTATTCAGGAAGCCAGGGAGACAAATTTCATGATACAGACGGGCCACCCAGGATTGGCCGAACTTTATGAAGGCCTCATCATCAGGCAAAACGTGATAATTGATGCTGTTTATCTGCCAGTTGAACAAATGGAAAGAGCAAAATTTGAGAAGGATTCGAACATAATCCAGTCTTCACTGATTATTGGTCTTGATACAATGACTTGCATGTAGATTGCAAAGATCAGGACTTGTGTTATTGCGAACACAACTGCAGAGGAACCCACACAGTAATAGCATGAGCTGCAGCCACTCAATCAACCATCGTCACAGCTATTTACCATACGAAGTGGTGAATGAAATCGGACAATATACCACCCCTATTTTGTTATGTATTCCAATGGTGCTGGTCCCTGATTATGTACTCCTCCCACCCCGACTACGAACTGTCAGTACAACTGCAGCAAGAATCCGCAGCTCGATTCATCTTCTTTCACACCAGGCCTGTTGAGCAATTTTTCATCATGCTATAATGGTTGGGTCAGACACCAGCATGATGGATACCTACATGATGGTTACAAAGGAAAATGCGTTGATCATGTCCAGCGATAAGTACAAGCAGGTGATATAATACCAACTTATCACGAGGACAGACATTCCGAACTGTGTTATTGAACATTTTGATGGAATCAACTGGAATTTCTGAGAAATCGGCAAACTTATTCAGCTAGCAACGGAGACAAATTTCGAGAAACGGACAACCCTCCCAGAATTGGCTGAAGGTCATGAAGGCCACATTATTAAGCAACACAAGATATTCAATACTGTTGAGGCAGGAGTGATAAACATGGAACAATCTCATGTCAAGAAGTATTTGGACATGGTGATTGAATCCCAAGTGTTTGCAGCTAACGTCCAACAGCTGTTGTTCTGATGAAGGCCAAATCCATCGAAGCCAACAAAGAGCTATGGTCAGTCCTCAGCAGGCAAATCCAATGTTCTGGAAGAGCCTGGAGAACCCATTCAACTCTGCTCGGAAATAGGGAACAAGCCCACGAATGACTTGCCTTCCAAGTGCATACCCAATTCTAGGAACGGGCGGATATTTGGACAAATGCCCACGAACATGGCAAATGTATGTCAGGGCTATACGCCAAGTCACCTCAGGAAGCAAAAAGAAATCAGAAGAGAGTACAGAAAACGTCAGACAACGCAGACATGGATAGGAACGCCGCGGAGGAAAAGATGCAAAAGGACTAGGGGCGGTAATTCGATGAATTCACTGAAGCTTTGCAGACGAATCTCTCAGATGAGGGAACAAAAGGATCAATATGTTCACTGGCTTGGTCAGTATGGATACCAAACACAGGAAATACCATGGTTGTTGAGCAGGGATTCCGCCTTCGATACACGGTAAGCAATGGGGTTGGAATATTCATCAATGAGGCTGTGGCTCCAAAACCGAATCGCAATGGAGATGGCGCAGGAGGTGTTGGAGGTGATTCCCCGACGTATGCCGTCACTTCTAGCTCCAGCTAGAGTTGCTCCAGGTTGTCCGATAGATGGAATGATGTTCTTCCACCACATCTGCCACCAGGAGGAACAGACAATTGTGCAGCACCTGTGCTACCACCTGCGCTACCACTACATATACCACCTCACCCACCGAGAACTCCAAATACAGCCACGAAGCAGAAGATTGAGCTTCCCCACAAGATCAAGAGAGATCCAACGGAGAGGTTGCAATCCTACTGCCACTGCATCACATGAGTCGATTGCTATCTCGGGTATTTTCAAGCGAGATATATGGATGACAACGATATGATCGTCATCATTGGCGGAATCATTTCGGAAAAAGTGTTGGCCTGGTACAACAACCGAGCAAAATAGCTCAGGAGGCATTTTCAGAATGACAAATGGTCGGAGTTCACCACCACTATGGAGGAACAATTCATTAACCCGGAGGAAGAAATGGAAAGCCTGGACAAGATGAAGAAATTGCAGTTCAAGGGTGATATCAGGGATTACATCATAAAGATGGAGGACTTACACTACCGTGTCTACTCATCAGGGATTGCATGTCGGCAGGCGCTTCACAACAAACTCAAAGAAAAAATCATGAATCGGATATCATTTTCAAAGATTACACCAAACATCGACACACAATATGAATTACTGCTGAAACCAGTTGGACACACACATGAAAGACGCCTGCACGCAAAGTACCCACACATTCATTACACGCCCAAAGACAAAAGGAACAATAGGAGGAAGCAGGATGATGATGATGATAAGTGGAATTAAGGAAAAAAGAACATTGAGAAAAGGTTCTGACTCCAAGAAACCTTGAATGGAGAAGAATGGTCCTAAGCCTGTGAATGTAAACAAAGGCAAAGCCCTGAATGGTATTGCGCAATCATTGTTCGAAGCAAGAGCCAAGCGCAATCAGTGCAAATGCTGCGGTTCCTTGGACCATCGATGGGTATTCTGTAAAAATGCTATCAAGATGTCATCCAGCAAGAAAAGGAAAGAGGATCAGAAACTTAAGGTGGAAATACCAGAAGTAACCATCTCATCATCGAAAGGCAAGCCCAAGAGCCTGCCTGACCGAATAATGTAACCGGCTGCCACCTTCAGCACTCGAGTGCTTTATGAGGTAGTCTCCGATGTGATGATCATTGACGGATGAAACGAGTTCCCTTTGTCTTCTGTTTGCCATTCCTTCCGGATTGCGATCTTTTCCATTGGTTGTCGAGGTACAAATACCTCCAGTTTTTCATTTAATGTGTACAGATATTCATATGTCTTTTAGGTTTTCATTCAGGTTTTACTAATACGGTCATTGGTATAACAGCGTTCCGATATTCAATAAACTTTTTTTTTTGCTGCTCAAGAAATGGTGCCTGAGAATAAGTTCAAAACTCGAGATATGCTTGTCACAGAGCATTCAAACGTGACTAGTGATAAACAATTACCATCGAACTTGATCATACTCATTCAAATCCTATTTGCATACCCGTCAATCACAATGGCAACCGATTGCGGCCAGCACTGTATCGACAGGCAGTGCACTATTCTTGTCAACCGAACACATCCAAAACGCAATGCTGCAACTAGTGCACCTCTTCCCATACCGAAGAAATGCAAACAATTCCAACCTGAACCAAAGACAGGTTCAAGACCCACAGTATGCATGTTTGCAATCTTTCGAGACAAGAACAAGATCCCTGAAAGGCATCTCTTGGATACTGGGTGCGATACACCTGTGATATTCAAGCAATGGGCCGATTCATATGGTTTTCTATTAGTCACTCGAACAGCACCAAAGCTAGTGGAAATGTTCAAAGGGAATACAATAGAAAGAGTGGGTTTGTAGTACACTTTGCCCGTCACTCTGCGGCATGAATCCCAATCAACCAAAGGAACATTTGAAATTGGTCGAATTGAGGATTTGTCTGATATCATATTATTATCCTGGTGGATTATGAAACATGGAGCACTGAGTGGAGTTACAGAAGAATTGTATAACCTCCAGTCTACATCGAAACACTGGCCTCAAGATTGCACAATGACGGCAGTATCTTTGATCACAATTGAATATATGAATTTCATATTGCAGTTCAGTACTGATGCTCGATAGATCGTGGTGATTAGTTCGATGCATCACAATGCCGTACATGAAATCGAGATTGATGGGGTAGAGCACAATCGATTGCAATACAGAGACTTGGATACATTATATAACAGCAGAACCCCCACTGCTATTCCGCCTCATTGATCCTACCATCATGCTATGCCCTTAAAAGATGGAGAACAGCCTGCGAGAGGTCCCATTGACACTCTCTCCAAAAAGAAGCTTTCGGTCATGGAACAATATCTTAAAGAAATTCTTGATTCGGGAAATATCTGTCCAACCAAGTCACCCGCAGGCGCACCCACACTCTGTATTCCAATGCGACACAGAAGAGGTTTACAATTGTGCCTGGATCATAGAGGTCTAAATTGTGTGACAATTATGCAACGATATCTATTGCCACTTAGGAACAAACATAGGGAGACAGTTGCTGGATCGAGGATTTTCACCACGATTGATTTGATGGCACTGTACAACATCAAGAAAATTAAACATGGTGATGATTGGAAAACAGCGTTTCGTACGAGATATGGCCATAATGAATACCTAGTAATGCTCTTCGGATTGGCAAATGTACCACAGACGTTCCAAGATTGAAGGAAAGGAATACTGGGGGATTCAATCGATCGTGTAGTAGTAGTCTACATTGATGATATCCTCATGTATACCGAAAAGAAAGAAAAACATATGCGATTGGCTAGAAATGCCCTTGGTCGATTACCTGAAAACAACTTGGCTATAGGACCCAATAAGTACGAATGGCATCAGAAGCAAGTTGATTATGTTGAGTATTTCATATCAGGAGAAGGTGTCAGTATTTCAGAAGACAAGATTGATACGATTCCTAAATGGGTGACTCCGGAGACTGTCCAGGATGTACAATACTTTATTGGACACGTGAACTTTTATTAACCTAGCATCGAAAGATATTTGAAGAAATGCAATCCCTTACCGGAGTTACTCAAGAAAACGAACGAAAAATCAAATTAGAAAACAAATCTACAACATCCCATTGAGTTCAATACGTTAAAGAAATACTTTACTGAGGCACCAATGTTACGACATTTCGAGCCTGTTTGGCCTGTGGTGAGTGAGACCAACACAAGCGATATTGCAATCGATGCAGTACGCTTCCATTTCATTCATGGTCAATTGCACGCTATAGCCCACCATTGTCGAACAATGAATAATACAGAAATGAACTATGAAATCCTGGACAAAGAAATGCTCGCAATATTATTTGGCTGGCAAAAATTGAGACACTATCTCGAAGATGCCGCTCACCAAATCAGTATCATCACCAATCACAAGGAACTTGAATACCTGACGAATATGCAGATCATGAATTGCAGAAAAGCCTGCTGGGCACCAGAGGTGGCAGGATTTGATTCTAAAATATTCTTCTGATCCAGTAGGGCAAATAGGAAACCGGATGCATAATTGAGGTGTTCGGAGTACCGCCCTAAAACAGGGAAGCAAGTGCTAAATAATACCAAATCTAGTCTGTCCTGCGCATTCCAAGACCTGATCAGTTGGTATCTTCTGATGGAGACAAAATACAAGTAATGGCAATGAGATCAACAGCTAAAGGAATTGCCATTTCTTCTGCAAAGTTGAGTGCGATTCCAGAAGACAAGTTCAACTTATCACTGTTAGAAGCAGTGGTCAGTGCTGCATAAAACAATGCCACATGGCAACATGAGTAGGTCCAAGCTATAGAAGAAAATCCAAGCCCAGATATCTGATTTGATCACGAAGTCATTTATTTTGAAGGCAGGCTGTGGATACCGGATGATCTGAAGTTGAAGATACCAATATTGGAAGCAGAGCGCAATTGGAAGATAGTTTGACACAGGGGGCAGAATGAGACAATCAAACAGGTCAGACGAAACATCTGTTGGGACGAAATGGAGAAATTCATCAATGATTATGTCTGATCATGCCCTATGTACCAAGTACATGAAGCAGCTCGTCATGCTCACCACAGACGCCTACAACCACTCACAGTAGCGTACCCCCCATGGGACTCGTTCTCCTTGGACTTCATCATCGAATTACCGGTGTCCGACAGATGCACATTCTCATGGGAAGTTGTCGACCGATTCAACAAAATAGCTCACTTCATTCCACTTAAAAATTGTAAGAAGAAGCTTACTGACCTGGTAAAGATCATCTAGAAAGAAATATTGAGATTCTATGTTCTACCATCGAACATAGTGTTGGATCAGAACTCCAAGTTCACCTCCACGTTTTGGTCCTCATTGGTAGAAGCTCTTAACATTGGATTCAAGGTGACTTTGCCATTCCACCCTCAAACTGACTGACAAACGGAAAGAATCAACCAAACATTGCAATGTTATCTGCAGAATGCATACAATGTCGAGCAGGATACTTCGTGTGATATGTTACCAATGGCAGAGTATATATTCAATAACTTTCTCACCCCTGCTACAGGAATGTCACAGTTCTTCGAAATCTTCAGGTTCGATCCATGAATGAATTGCCCCATCAAACGCGAAGCAAACAATCCGGCATCCAGAAACTACGTTCACTGGATGACCAGCGTGGATGCACTCCGCTGTAAAGGCTTGGAGCAGGCACTAGAGCTATTGGGGATATAACATGACTGGCGTGCTAATCAACCTCCGAAGTATTCAGTTTGTGATTTTGTTATGCTTAATGGGAAGAACCTCAAAACTCAATGACCATCTAGGAAACTAGATACGAAGCTTCATGGACCTTTCAATGGGTCGAAGGTGCTCTCGCCCACTGCAATTAAGCTTGAATTTCCAAATTCATTGTTTATTCATAATGCCTTCCATATATCACTCCCCGAACCCTATCAACTCGGCCCCGACCCTACTTGACCTCCACCCGACCTTGAATGAGCCAGTGAACAAAAGGAGCATGGTGATAATAACGACGGCTACAAGTACGAAACGTGTCACAAAGTCGAAGATATCGTGGGCTGCCAGTACAGCAAGGAATAGAGACGGGTGTTTTTGCTGGTCCGGTGGAGGAGGTATCCGCCAGAGGCAGATTGGACTGAGGAACCTTATGAGAACTTTGATGACATGGCACTGTTGAAGGAGTATTATGGACAGAATCAGCAGGCCGTGGAGGGTGCCGAGGTTCGCTGGATGGTTGAACTAGTACCTTTTCCCCACAGAGCGTTTTGGGTGGCTAGCAAGGCACTGGATGAAGGATTTGGTCTTCAAGGGGACAACAGATCATGATTTTCAAGATAATGAGCAAAATGGATTTTGATTGAGGAGCACACTGGGGCAAGATTGTTCCCAATTGAAGAAAGGAAAAAAACGGAAAGTGTCTTAGATGGAAGCAACCTGATTGATCAATTCAGCTTGCTGCCATATGTCTCATCTGGACGTAAACAAACTGATTTGTCGATTGTGCTTGAATGAGTCCCGCTGGTCGAAGCGAAATGGTCAACATGGATTTACTAGGTTGAGGATTTCGAATTATTCACTTCAGTATAGTGGATCAGGTTTCACCAAATACAATACAGAGCAGATCCTTATCAGTCATATAAGATCACCCTCAGTTTTCCCTGATTGGAGGTCATCAGCTATCACTTGTTTCAGATGCCTGAGCCAATCATGTCGGATGCCTTGCAAACAAACAACCACACCATCGATGAGCATCGACGGCATGTTGCTGGCGGTGGTTACTTCGTCTCCGAATTGCAGATGACAATTCCACAGCGGACACACAGCTCAATGGCATCAGCCAACAAGCTGATGATAAATAGACAGCAAGCAAACAACTGAATGGCACCAGCCAAAGGCAGACGACTGCTGGAGGCCTAAGAATATGTGCCGACTCTGAACAGCGAAACAGCACTCCATTGAATCAATCCTTTTCGTCTGCAGGTGATAAGATTCAAAGAATACCCCTGGTTCGGAGGCACAAGTCCGCGACCTTGATATCATACACGATACAGATCATGTTATTATAATCCAATGACAATAGAGACAATACAGGATCCAAAGATACATGACCACGGTAGTTGTGAATGTGTGGGAATTGGTGCGAAGGCATGGGAGCTCTAGAGAAATGTGTAAATAAAAGTATTTGTTAGAAGCGAAGACAAAGGTATATAGACGTGGTGTTCTTCGATGTCAGAATAGCATCATCAACGTTCTTTGCGAGCACAACAGTCCTTAACAATATACACATAAGAGACAGCCAATTTATTTCGTTCAGAATTGTTTAGTGATTTCCACATCGTGAGTGCAGCTTCTGATCTACAGTCGAAGCAGTCCCAAATTGAGTACAGTTAGTCTTTGACCGGGTTACGCTGGAGTGATACTCCTTGTATTACAACAGAGAAATAACCTTCAAGTGCCGCCCAGCGCACTGCCGCAATTATTGCAACAATAAGTATATGAGGTGCTGTCACATTCGACAATGTGCAATCATAGCATTCAACAGACCAAAATTATCGGGACCTCACCAATCCCCATCCTGTCAATTGTATAATGGCCACTTGCAGCAACTGTCTAACCTTCAGTGCGGTACGATTGGCAACCCTGTCCACCACAGTTATCATATTTACTGTATCAACAACCCGGCCGATACCAGAATGGGTCCTTAGGATACAGAGTGATTACCAACAAACACAACGACAGTACAACGAGTTGTACAACCAGGAGGACACCAGAACGATGGTCAGCATATGAGCACGAGTGTCACGCCTGTATCAGGAGGTACACATTCTAATCCACTGCTGCAACAGCCAGAGAGAAGTAATCACAGTCACAATTGATAACATGTGGCGAGTTTGCGAGTTATTCGCCCAGCAAGTCAATTTCCACAGGATGATGGGAATCCCAATTTTGGAGGGACACTGCCAACAGCAATGGACACTTGATTTTGGGGCAAATGAAGTAAGAACAGATATTGATATCATCCAGGAATTGTTCCAGCATTCATAGGTGAAAAAATACAGTGTGTTGGAAAACTGAAGGAAAAATTTGTGGTTTGTGAGAGAGAGCAAAACCAAATAAAAATACAAAAAAAAAAGTTGAAAATTGCACACAACACCTTGCAAATAAAATTGCTAACCCAGAAATCATTCATGAAGCAGAAAATACCCAACTGCAGCGATCTGCAATTCATAACGGAGAGGGTAAACAATATTGCAGACCAAACCACCATCTTAACAGAGGCAGTTACAAGAGCAAAATTTTCAGCAACAGTACCAGAATGAAGTGTCAGAATCGACAGGGTACAGGAGAGGCAACTAAGGAGAGAAAAAAGCAACAGCAGCAGATGACATATAACAGACTCAAACATTGCCCAAGAACAGGACTTCAAGGAGTATCAGGAACAGATGCAGGACTGGCAGATCCCACATGTTGGCCAAGTGGAAAATGGGATCCAACACCACTGCTATGATATTCTGGAGGAGATCCACCACCACCAATATCTCCGGGTGATTCAGGTTGTAGAATACAAAGATCGACATTTGGGAATAAGAGCATGTGCATCAAGCAGACAAACAAATTCCCGGATCATGTCAAAGAATGCACCTAAATTTGCAGAACAAGTAGAGAAGATTTCGATGTTTGTCAGATGTGCATTGATATGTACATTGCAGATCAATCTCATCTGTTTACCACGGCAGGAATTCAACTGCAATATTGCAGGAGACAATTGAATGGACATGTATTGTCATGGCACATACAAAGGCCAATAGAAGCTATTGCCGGAAAGACTGAAAGAGGTTGTACAGTATACCGAACAGCAATTCATGCCTGGTACCATCATAGCTGCTAACAGGATGCTGCATACAATGCAATTATAGAAGTTTGATTTACCAGAAGCATCCAAGACATGATCACAGAATACGACACCTTGAATATAAAAGCAGCAATCATGGGAGTGGCCAATCGAACAATGTTGATAAGAAAATTGCTGCAACAAATCTTCAAGCAATTGGCCATGGTCAACCTTGCTGATGAAAACGATGATGCATTAAAAGAGCTCATTCTGAACAGTGGAACCAATGTGGATGTTTGACAGGCTACCGAAAAGAATTTTGAAATGATCAACGAACTATCCAAGTGGACAGGACGAATCTCCAAGTCATGGTCAATCCAGAAAAGTCAAACATTCAGGCAACCAACCAGATTAAAAAATACTATGCCACAAAATAGATCATCCAGACCTCAAAGCAAATCAAAGGTACCAGCTCCAGGTTTCAAAACCAGGCGGGAAAAACCTATGCTCAAGAGGTAGTGGGAGTATCCAAGGCAGACATTGACAGAGGAAGCGAGGCAAAAGAATGATTGAGATGCGCTTCGCGTTCAGATCGGAAACTAGCTCACAGAACAATAAAGTCCAATGCAAATTCCAAAATCACAAGTGGAACGGGGGACTTCGAACAAAATCTGAGACCAATAAAACGTTGACAGTAGGAGTATGTGATTAATTCGAACGTGACCCAATTGACTATTATGAGATCGAATGTCATCCAGAAAAAGAAGCGCAAGTACAAACTTTCATAGGCAAGTTACCAACGGATAGCAGTAGTGAAAATATTGCAGAAGAATTGTTGAAACAACAGGCATGTTCTTTGGACGAATGAACAACAGAGCAAGTATGCACCCAGTGGTGCCAAATAATACATGTTTGAAAAAAGCCTTTATATGGTTCATGGTGGCAACCTTGAAGATTGCGGAAGGAATGCAACTGCTGGACATTAGTTGCGCATATTATAAGTATAAAAGAAATCCCCTATGAACTAATAGCGACCTGTTACAGCCCAGCCATTCTCAGAAGGATGGCTACAAAGTGCAAACATGACTATACAGAGGGTGAAATATCAAACAAGGAACAAATTATTAGCCACAATTTTGTGTTCTACGAAGACAAAAATTACACAAAATACCCAAAATACAAATTGGAAAAAGGTCAATTGATAAGTTTTTTATAGACGATAATAATGGTACTGGATCAAATATGCAATTCCCATTTCATAAAATGTTTGATTTAAAATCCACCACTAGAACAATATCACTGGAATGTGTCAAAGCATTCAAGATACCAATGATATCAAGGAAACACGAAATCAGAGGAAATGATTTTGGTGGCAAAAAGGTACGTCTACAATGAATGTATACTATCCCACTAGGATTATCATTCAGAGACCATCAATCACTTGAAACCTTTGAAGCTGTCAAAATTCAAGCAAGTGACCATGCTTCAATACCCGTCTGTTGTCTGGAAAATCACAAAGTACAAGGGACTACCTACCGTCACCTTCATTTCATGGAGTATGAAAATCAATACTATCAACACAGCAAAAGAAATCCAGAATGGGAAATCACTTACGATGACAAAGGAATGATTCTAAATGATACAATTATCATTGAATTAGGGATGGTCAATGCAACAAAGCAACTAGCCAGCAAGCTTTCACCACAATATCACCAGTGGCTACTTTTATTCGATCCATACAAATCCGAAAAACTTCCAATTCATGGACCCCATGATCACTGAATCAAGTTGAATACAACCCATGATCAAATACAAGTAGAACCGATTTATCATTTATCAAGACAGAAAGAAAGATCACTTCGGTATTACATCCTTAAAATGATCAAAGGTGGGAAAATCTAACCAGCTCTGTCTCAAGCAGGCGGCTCCATGCTATTCGTACTAAAACGTAATGGCTGTGGGCTGCGTTTTTGTGTAGACCATTGACATCACAATGACTTAACAATAGAAGAGAAATCAGCCCCACCATTAATGGACAAACTACAAAATAGAATGATAGGAGCTACCTATATAACTAACCTGGATTTGCAGTCAGGATATCATCAACTTCGAATGGCAAAAGAACAAGAATGGGAAACAGCTTTCAGAACAAAACTTGGTTCTTACGCATATACCGTAATGCCTTGAAGATAAACAAATGAACTGGCAACCTTTCAAAGATTGATGAAGGATATCTACCAACAATTTTTGGAAAGAGATGATAGTGTTACAATCTGTTATATTGACAATGTCATGATAGCAACCCAAGGGACCAAGGAAGAACACACTGAATAAGTCGTAAAGATACTACAAGCCCATCAAGATAATGAGTTGATAGTAGAATTTCTCAAGTGTGAATTCGATCAACAAGCGGTGGAATTCCTAGGTTTCTTTGTCAGCCAAAAACAATTGAAATGGGCACCCAGCAGAAGTACAGCAGTAACCAGTTGGCCAATGCTGAACACACTGAAGGAAGTCTGGATTATATTGGGACTTTGGAATTTTTACCAAAGATTCATTAAAAGATATGCGGAAATTGTAACCCCCATCATGGATACGTTGAACAGGAAAGGAACAATCTTCGTTATTGGAGAAGACCAGCAACCAGCATACAATGAGATATGTATACTGTTTTCACAGCAAAACATTTTCATCCTGGGATGTTACAAAGATGATAGACCTGCAATGATTGAAACTGATGTATCCGCTCATGCAATGAGTACTGTTTTATTTCAAACATTTGATGACAGCAATCTATACCCAGTAGCCTGTATATCCCAAAATTTACACCAGCTAAATATGATTATCAGATATATAATAAAAACATGTTACCATTTGTCGACACAATAAAACAATGGCCATGATACTTACAAGGAGCAATTCATACAACATTCATCTACTCGGACCACGTGAACCTACAATACTCCAAACATACCAATCAGTTTAATTGACGACAAGCCAGGTCGGCTGCAAAACTTTAAAAATGAAACTTCAAAATCGTCCATTGAAAACGTTCACAAGACGGTAAAGCAGACACCTTATCATGATGCATAGAGTTCATCGCTCAAGAGGGGGGGTACAGTTTCGATGGATAACAACCCACTAGTCAGCCCTGAATATTGGGCAAACATGGAATACTGAACCTCAGAGACAATGAAGAAGAAATAACATTGGCAGGTTTGTCAATAATGCAACTAACACCTACGATTCAAGAACAATGGAAGGATGATGCATTAAAGCATCAAGAATATCAAGGAATACTAAGATAAATGAAAAACCAGTGAAGAAATATTGATGAGAGGTTAAAATGAGATGAAGATGGAATGATAATTTGGAAAGGAAGATTATATATACCAAAGGTTGTAGGAATGAAGCATTAACATGAGAACATGACTCAAGAACAGCAGCACATTGCGGAAGACAAACGATGATAGAACTCATCACCAGTGATTTCTACTGGCCTAGGCAAAAAGACAATGTCAGGATCTATTGCAACATCAGTGACCTATGCCAAAGGACAAACAGTCCACGATATGCCAAACATGGCTTATTACATCTATTCAAACTACCCTCATGACAATAGACATACAGTTTGGTAGACTTTTTTTCTGACTTACCAGAATCCCAGGGAAATCAAAATATAATGATAGTAGTGGATAGATTCACTGAGATGGTTCATTTTATACCGATAGTAAAAAGGGAATCAGACAGAGTGGCAAGACCATTTCTGGACAACGTTTTGAAGTATCATGGACAGCCCTTGGACATTGTGTCAGGCAGGGACAGAATATCAACTGGACATTAATTACAGACCTATACCAGTTACTGGACATCAAGTGATCTTTGTCAATGTGGTAATATCCACAAACAGAGGAACTATCAGAACGACAAAACCAGACTGAGGAAAACCTCCTACCAACATATCGCAATTACGACCAAAACAATTGATCCGAAATGTTAGCTATGGCACAGTACCAATACAACAATTCGAAACATGCGACTACGAAAGTAACACCATTCTATGCCAACCATGGTTGCGAACCACGCACACATTGGCCTACAGAAAACTAATTCAACAACCCTACTTGAGAACCATACACTAATTACATCACAGAAGTAAACCGTAATTTGGAAAGTCAACTGGAAAAGTCCCCAAAGATTGGAGAATACTATCACAGAAAAGAAAGCCGGCCCCACAGAACAAATTCGAAGAGTGAGTGATGCGTGACGGAACAAACATCTGTTCAAAATGACAGTGTGAAATACTCAAAGACAAGTTTTAAAGACCTTTCCAAATTGTCAAATTAGGAAGCGATAAAAGATGGTCTGGACTAAAGCTACCAGACACATAGAGAATACATCCCACTGTTCAGGTATTCTGACTAGAGCCATATACAGGGGACGTCGAAGTCAGGATAGTTCAACCGGTCGAGGCGGATAACGAGTGATGGATACTGAATGCTATAATCACAAGCGGACCAACAGTCAATGATTATTGAAAGCATGTTGTTATTACTAAATGGGAAATCGATACCCATGATGGGAATACATGGGAATCTTGCGAATATCTTCCTGAAATGGCCCCCTAACAGTTAGACGACCCATAGAAAAAACATCCCAAAACTGAGAAAAATAAGGGATGGAAAAAACTAATACCATGGGTACGAAAGAGAAGGAAAATGTATTAAAATAAATTTTTCTTTATATGAAACTCATACTATATTGCTTAGCTGAGATAACCATGTTCTTTTACAAAAAATTATTTCATAACAAGATTAGCTATATCCATAGTATTCGCTGTCTGAGTGGTATCTACTGCACAATCACTTCTCACATTGGAGTACCCCGTTCAGGTCACCAATTCCTCAGAGCGGGGTGATGTCAGGGGTTCTCCCTTACCATGCATGTGAGGTATTTTAGGCTTAGTCCCCAAGGCTAACCAATGACCACTTGGGTCAAATGGTTGAGGATACTCCCCTGATGATGTCTACTAATGAGCAAGTGGAAGGCACTCCATAGTTGGGTGAAATTCCCATCATATCCCAAGCTGCAATACGGTGTCTCAGCAAAGTGGGCTAGCTAACCCATGCGGAGACAATATGCACACTCGATCCGACACTGACTGGTTGGTTATTTCTTCAGTAGTGGCCAGGGCAATGGACCCACCGAAACCATACTGCTGAAGCAATAGTAACTGCCTTACAGGGACTCCTGGGTCAGCTCTGCATTACCAATGAGACCAGTGATACTTCATATCAAACTAACACTGGAATGTAACTATACTCGGACCAGTATGCAGCCTCACAATGTAGTTGGATGAACGGCATTATCCTTATATACTGGACTTTGCTATCTATTGAGTGATATATTCCAAGGAGAGAAGCTAACAGCATACAGGTTGTTGGATCTACCTGAAATATAACTGTTCGAGTCTAGACTGTCAAACTCAGCTGTATTGGAGTTAAAATAATAAGAAGAGAGCACCTCCTACAGGAATACAGATATGCGGTGATGACACAGGATAGGTGGAAAAGTATTGGGTGGCAGCCCATTTAACCATTGATCACTATTCGGTATATGATGATTCAAGATGTCTAATACGAAGACATGGTTAAATATGTATGTCATCAGCGTCACAATGACCACAGGATAACATTTTGGATGCCTGGTAGGGGTTTACACAACCACACACTGTCAAACAGAAATCTGCACAACGAACTACAAGGATTGGATCTGTTACAACGATGGGTAGTTATGCCAAAACACACTTGTTGGACTAAGTATTTTTGAGATAGTCCAGTACAAACACATCATGGTTTGAAGTGAAGTACCATCTGAACGGACATACTGACTATGTAACCGACCATAAACCTCCAGGTTAGAAAACATCAAGTTCTAGCAACAATCCAAAGTCAGAACACAACAGCGGAAAACCACTTGAAATATTATCCAGTTTGCTACCTTCGGAATATTATTACCCAAAACACTTGATGTCTATTTCAGACAGCCAGAAAGTTCTGTATACTTGTATCTTTCATGCCGAAGCAAATTCTGGTGACCAATTCCAACACCTTGCACGACATCTTATCTGTAATGACATAACCGATGATCATCCCCACTACTTCCATGCCGGACAACACAACTCCAGGTTCATAAATGAGGAGTCCAACCAAGATTACCTTCAGGACACCTCAGACTGTGCAGACAGCGGCTGTGCTCACTGAATACCTGTATATTTCCACATAGACACAAGCATCAGACGGACTGCTATGGCGATTCATTTCTTTCACTAGGTCCTAGTTATGAAATTGAGGGTATACCGACAGCAAGTTGTTCAATATTGGACATCATTTAATCACGCAGGAGCATCCCCATAAAATGTAGATTGAACCCTGAACAGTGGTTTTTGAGGATAACTACCATCCTGCAAAGGTAATATAGGTGTTTGATCTTGCTGCTCAACGATTACCATTCCCAGAACCTTGCGCTTGGGACTCGCAACCATCATGGTGACAAGGGCCGAAAATGATTGTGGATTTGACATTCTATCCGTACTGATTGATGGACACTGTAATCGCACTGGAATTTGAGTTCTGGTCAACACACACAGTCACTGCATTGCATTCCACATTGAAACGATAGTGTGGTGGGGAGGCTTATAGGTAGTCAATTGATTGTTTCCAGTGCATCCAACAATGTGAATTGTCTGCATGATGCCTTGAAAGAATGTTACTGACATGTCTGCGGAATCATAAGAATCATACCTGGGGTCTCGCAGCGGAACAAATCCTTCCTCATCATCGACATATCCGGTGTGGTCACCATATGATTTCAAATACCATGCAATGTGATTTTGATGTTCTCCTTTTGGCACTCCACACCACAATACGTGGTCTGCTAGAGACTCGATTTTTGGCCCTTGATTCCTCATCACAAATTGCCGGAGAGGTGGACAATAGATTTTGATTTCATGTTAGCATTTTTCAGTATTGAGATTGAGATCTTGAAATTGGAACACCTGGTTAAGTGCTTTTGTCTGCTAACTTTTGAAGAATTGCTCCTGGCAGTTGAATAGTCAGTCCGCAGATATTGAGTCTATCATCGACCTTTTAAGTAGTTCAGAGATTACATTGGATCATTGCCCTTGCTGACATATTTGATCTGGAAAGTAGTTCAAAAAATTAATTTTGACCAAATTGAAGTCAGGCGAATGAACCCAGTTCAACGCTATTACTATATCGATTTGAATTTTGTCCACAGCGATGCGATGACGTGTTGCCTCTGTGGACATTCATGAGTATTGAAGATCATTCACATGATCATATTGCATATCACTGGTGAGCACCTTTTGCAGTGCTTCTGAATTCTTCTGTATGGGCTTTTTGGCACGAAAACGACCAAAGATGCCATTGTCATAATAGAAATCACTGACATAGGTGTCACTATATTGATTGTCTCATTAGACTGGTTGTCATGAGGTTAAAGTAGTTATGGTTTTGGATTAAGAGTATAACATATTGGAATAGACTGTGCTGCTCAGAAGAAGAATTGAAGACAGTTGTGGCAATAATGGGAATATATTGAACGATTCAAATTGTCGCTAATGAGGCATTATTGTGTGAATATTTTAGATTCAGAGAATTTTTTTATGATACTCCAAAAATAGCACAATTCACTCTATCAAATACTTCAGAATACTGAGATGGATAGTTGTAAAACATCAGGAATGATCAATGTAGGTAAACAACTTCAGATGCTATTACAAATGGTGAATTCCATTATCTCTGCGCATTATGTCATATGATAATCAGGTGCACGGTTGTGGTCATTACAATTGAATAGTGTGACTTGAATGATTGTTGGCAAATGTGATCGATAATTACGGGGTGGCCATATAGATTCATTGCCTTCTCTACATGACAATTTCAGGGCGTTACACACCCGGCCACCTTGCTGTATAATTCCATCAAGGTCAATATTTGCAATGTTATCAGTCATCAAAGCACAGATGATTGGAAAGCATTACCGCATTGGTCAGTCAGCACAGAGCATGGGTTTCCCACTCTCGAAACTACCATTCCCAGGACACACAATAATCCCAAAACCCATCCATTCACCTTCTGATTGTATTCCTGTTGCACATCAATGACAGCTGTTTATTGAAACCACAAATATGATGCTTTGGAGGTACTGGAAGAAGGGCAACGACGACACCTGCAGGACTCCCGGGTTTCAATCAAATCGCCGAATTGATGTTTGCACGTTTGAAGTAGATTGGTCATTCCATTCCATTTCCAAAATAGTTGGTCAAATATGTTTGATCAGGGCTCCCAAAGATCACAACCATAGTCAACCCAACAGGCTTTTTCAACTATGAAGAACTATTAATTGTGATGATACTTCAATGCAATGAAAACTCATACTTGTTCATTCCACGATCAATGACATATGTCACCTTCGATGTATATTCACTTCTGCAATTCATTATAATTCTTGATCGGTGCATATAGCATATGTGCGTAACCAGCACATTGTTGGAGTAGGCATTTAATGCAGCCAACAAGGTGTTGATATTAACAATCTGTCTTTCCATCGTTGTATTGCACTTGTCAATTGACAAGTTCTCCCTCACTGCTATTACCAGATTTCCCAGAGTCAGTTCCCAGTATATGGGTCATGTCATTGATTGCAGTTAACAGAGTAAATGGAGTTGTGCTGTTCGTATTTGCCCCTTGAAGCTTCATCAGTGTATTGATGGCAGTCTTCCTCGATTTGTGCTAGACATACAGGTGTGCCAAACAGTATTCTTGCTCACACAACAACCGTGGGCATTGGTCATTTTGTTGTCCGAAATGTGCAAATCACCATCAATTGCATTTCCGGGTTTTCGCAAGTCTGATGTGATAAATTGTAGTTTATTGGACTCGACAGTCGGCTGTAGTTCATCCATGTTGCCTTGGTAATGTTGATTATCCTAATTGGTAGAATCGACGTCGGACAGTTGACACATTCCATTTGCACATTGAGCGACATTGTCAGGATGTAGGAAATCATTATCACTGGTAATTGTGTATTCTTCATCTGGAATCTAATCCCGAGGAACATAATGTACTCTCTGTGAATGGTGAACTCAGAGGTGATTGATATATACACCAGTGTAATGGTAAACATTGTTGTAATAATTGCCAAGTGTGTAATAAATCACACAAATTGAATATATACTTTTGTAAGTGCAAAGACAAGTTGTATAGTAAGGAAAATATGTACATATTTTGGATGGACATATTCGGTAAAACCCCTAACCTCGTATTTACTTATTCAGCTAAAAGTGGTACTATTGCATAATGGCTTCATCCTCACCAGCCAGGTACAATGATGATTAGTCATTCAGTTCTCACAACTTGGGACTGAGTGGAAATTGGTTAGCTATGGTAGACAATAATTCTGAACATCACAAGAATCTCATAGACACCCAACTTGGCGTTTCCATGGTTGATAACTGACCAGTGGATACTGTATTTTGTATCTAATCTGAATTCATGGCAAATGGGTTTAGATTTGACCGAGCGGATTCTGTATCATCACAGGACCAAATCATGGCTGGGTGGATGGCAGGGCTGTAGATGGCATCAACTGGAGATGCTTCGACGAGATGCCGATTTGAGTCTGTGACACCTCACAATTGGAGTTATATTCTAGAAATCACTTCAATTGTGTGCTACCACAGTCAAGGATTGCTGAAGGCAACATGATATAGGCAGCTCAATTACTATGGAAACAATCCAGAAGAATAAATAATACTTCCATCTTCTACCTGCTCCCCATTCTGCGTCTAATTTCCTGTTCCTCCTCATTCTTCCATATCATGATTACCTCCATCAAATGTCAAATTGATATCGCCGACGATGAATTCCCAGGTCGCCACCTTGGAAATCCATCTCTATTGTTTGGTATAAATTCAGTACCAATTTTCAATGAACATTCTTTTGCAATGTTTCAATGATTGACTTCTTAAATAGACATACTAACTTTTTCAAGATACTGATTCAACAACTGAGACTATGAGGCGTGGAACAGGGTATCTGGCAATGTAATTGGACAATGGAAGAATTGGGGTTCTACAAAGAGAAGAAAACAGGCCAGAATGCCAATTACATCAGAAAATGGATTTATAGCTTCGCTTTGAGCCTTAGTATCCACTGCAAAAAGAAAGTACGCAAACACCAATTGGACAGAATGATCAAACAATGCATCCATTGATGCCTCGATTTAGCTGGTCAGAGAAAGCAATGTTGTCAATGGACAGCGGATTCAATTGCCAATAATATCAAAGGAAAGAAATTGAAAATGGCCATTGATGACCTTGCAGAAATGGCCATCAGGTGGAGGCCAGGCAAATCACCAGTGGGGAATATACAAAGAGTAAGAGTAATATCCAATCAGGTATGATCTGCATCATCATGATCACAGGTTTCAAGCTGACAAAATATAATGGTGATAACGACATATAGCTATTCTTAGGTCAACTTCAAGTGGCCTCACCCGATGTGGCAGTGTTCAATTATATCATGGTATACTTTGATTCTTCAATGCCAGTCAAACGTGATGGATAAAACAACATCCACGCGCACTGCCCTATTGAGGCTGACCTATCGTAGATTACAGTACCTACAAGCGTGGCCCAGTTTACAATACGGGTATTTGGAATGAGGTCAAATGATGGGATACCTGATCTCTGACAGGAAATCTTCAAATTGTGTGTTATTCAGATGTTTGATGGGTGACGAAGACGAACTGCACGTTGGACAAATGGATCACATATATGATAACAATACAACACTTGCATTCCTTCGATCGAAGACCAAGGTGGACATCATAACACAATATTGCCATCGACTGCAAAATAACAAGGTTACGAATACCCAAATGCCAGTGGGAAGATCATTCATTCCGATGGAAAAATTCCTACATAAGGAGAAATATAAGATGCATGATATTCATGAAGAATACGAAAACAAATGTGATGGTTGTGTTTGATGATGATTCATGGTGCTGAAATAATCGGTGAATAATATACAAAATGAAGCATGAAGAGAGCAAAAGCCGGTTCCAAACTGTGGCCAGAAGTCCGAGAAGAATCAAATCAGATTTCAAACAGAGGCTAAATGTCTGACGAGAATGAAATGTGGTTTCCAACAGCCGCTGACAGTATGACAAGAATGAAATCAGGTGTCAAACCGATCTTCAAGCATGATAAAAACGAAATCAGGTATCACAAGCATACTGAATCACAACAAAAACAAAATCAGTTTTCCAATCCAGTGGCATGGGACAGGAGGGAACTACATTAATACGATATACAAATCAAGCAGAAGTTCGGATATTCTATTGCACGCACAATTCACTACATATCAACCAGGACATTGATGGCGGATTGGTATCTTTCATGACTGATTGTATAGTGTATAAAACGATCCATTAGCTGCAGCTTTCACTTCTTTCACACTCAGTGATTCTGAAAGAAGCATCTTGAATACAGTTCTCAGGTTCGTAGCTACAGGTTACATTGTGACCATCGAGTCACCCTGCTTGCAGTCCTATGACGTTCAGAATGTCCAGCTCTGATTCCTCAATACTGAGCCCTAAACCATTGACAGGAGAATGAGTCGAAAATCCAGACTCCGGCACATAGTCTTGTATGATGTGCCGTTATGTTCCTCGTTCAGGTTGCTAATATGGTCTCTGTACTTGCAATACATTCTGCAAAATTTTCAAATCGGCAAACATTTTCGAAATCAGAATGGTCACCCAATTCTACTGGAAACACAACTGATCGTTGTTTGTGTGGACCCATCGAAAACTTACAAATTCTGATATTTTCGGCAACCAGTGGACTTGTAAATACCCCAGCGAGAACAAAAGAACCTGCAATTGTATTTATTGTGTTATTGATTTTAAGCAGAAGCAGATATAGATGATCATTCCCCCAATCCACTGATTGACTGCAACTGCCGAGCAATTCTAGATGGGGCCGCAATATGTACCTCCAACTGTGGTATAGACATATTTGATATATTATTCAATTACATCGAGGAACAAAACCGTATAGTCTGCTGAGGTTGGATTATCACCCTCAAATTAATGTTGCCTTGGTATATAATCCAAAGGCAAGCAAATTTCCTTTGTTCGCAACAAGTCATGGAAGTGGATACCCATGCCAATATTGAACCGATCGAAGAGTGTTATTCAATCAATGCAATAGTTTGGCAGTGATTTGCCACCAGGCATTACTGTGCTGTTAACCTATTAGTTCAATTCGGTGTGAAACTCCTTGTCGCAACTACTGCTGATTAATTTGAAACAGGAACATCTGGATACATATCTGTGACAAGTGCCTTGAAGTTGCACACACTGTAGTTGGGAAAACCAAGAAATACCTACACCAATCACAGTTCAAAAATTGCGAGGATATGAGGATAAATTTCAAGAGCAGCCTACAATATGACGTTAATCATAGCACTCCAGGTGGATTGGAGCATGTTACAATCCCGAATTAAAAGGCATTGGACAAAACACGTCCAGGAACATATCCAAGCAATCAACCCAGAACTGACAGCCCACACACAGTTACTGACGAACAGCAGGTTGAATGAATTGCTAGATGAATAGCAATCCGGGCAGTGTGCGGAGGCACATATATCAGAGTTGTTTGCAGATGGACACAACGTCATTCAGATATGACCCAACCAGAGATAGTAGCTGCATTTTACACAACAGATGTTGAGAACCACATGGGGAAGCTCCCTACAATGCAATCATGGTGATATGGAAGAAGTAGTCCGGAACATAGAACAACAGCTGGAACATAATATCCCTGATCTGGCGGAATTGAAACCGGTCCTGGAAGAGGTTCAGGTACAGATGAAAAGTTGTGGAATATAGAGGACCAAAATCAGGAGCAGGTAACCCGAATATTCGGATTGACGGAAGCCCCAACAGGTGAAAGAGAAGAAATCGACGAGAAGCTAAATAAGATTGCCAGCTTTTTGGGAGAAGACAGAAAGGAACTTCCAGGATGGAAGGGGCAGTCAGCTGTGAAGATTGCCACAAAACCGAATGCTTTCAATACCAAACACAAGAAGCTGATGTATACAGGAGGATGGCTGAAGGGGGTAACATTGGCACAATTGATGCCATTAGGTGATGAGATATGCAGGAAAGACAAGCTGAATACCTTGATGGATCAAGTTGACTTGCTAGACCTGGCCTTCCGAGACCAAAACAACGCAGCAATGGCCAAAAGGGTACTTTTGGAACTCAAGTAACAAGAACGTGGGATCACTCAGTGCAACAATGAATTGCAATATCAGGTAGTGGACGTCTCATGGAACATAGAAGTCCATATGGATGCCTTGGAAAACAAGCTATTCAACATATATCAGGACTGCCTACAATTCACCAAGGAGCGAGAAAGCCTGGTCAAATTGATCCAATTATACTCAACAAGTGATACACAAAGCAGCAGTTGAGTGGCAGAAATAATGTCAGAAGCATGGGAAAGAAGCTCCAAGAAGTCTGACCCAACAGATAACATCACATCTGCCCCAGATTCAGTTTCAGCGGCAATGGTAGCAGGGTACTTTGGCGCCATTGTGATTGAGCTCTCTCAAGCCAAAGGGAAGAAAATACGTCTGAAAGAACGCAAGTGGCAATGGGAGGGAGGACATTGTATGTACTTGGGGAAAAAGGGGCGCTTTGCAGTATGGTGTCCGGTGAAGTTGAATGAAGTTTCAGACCAGGTGAAAGTAATACTATTTAGGGATTGAGGATAAGGAAAAGATGCGGTGAAAGAAGTGGCGACGGGAAATGTTTAAGCCTGTGCAACGATGTTCGCCATTGCACTGGGCACCAATTGTCTTTATCTTCAGATTTATAATCATTTAGAATTTCGCAGTGTTACATAAGCAGTGCAGAAAAATGATTACAGTATGGCAAGCAAATATCCTGTTGTGAAATGTCATCTGAAAATCAGAGACAGATTAATCAATACATACGCTATGATCCACGATAGAGCCAAGTGAATAGAAATTGTAGATGAACATTTCATTGCCACTATCCGCCAGAAGAGATGGAGTTACAAATATCAAGAGAATTTGAGATTAACAAGAGCATATTAACACAATGTAAAATGCTTCCGGAGGGTTTGTTTATGCTCCGGGAGGCTCCCACAGACATCTGGTGCATTGATTGGTGCTCTGGATGGCTCCAGAAGGAATGGAGTGGTTTCAACCCCTCCTGGAGCTCTCACCAAACCTCCTGGGGACCTCTGGAGTATGGGAGTTTACTCTCTGAGGTTCCAGGAAGATGTTCCGGCTGCCTCGTTGGGCGAATGCGCGAAAAATATTCATATAGATCACTCTGGGAGAGTTCAGAGAGAAATAGGACAGCTGCAAGCACGCTTGAAGCTGTAGGCAAATTCTTGCCGAATCTTGACAGGTATGTGCTCTATTTCAGAAGGTTTCGGCAAACATGACCCCTGTGATTCGGCACACTGAAGACTGTTGCAAATATACCTGATGCTTCTGAGATTATGGGATTCTTGTTCCAAAGATCTTCGGTGTGCCTGAACATACATCGGGTTTCAGAAAATCCTCGGCATTCCGGTAAATACTGGGCGCTCTGGGAATTTTGACACCTCAAAGATTCTTGGCGCAAGGATATTCAGGGCACTCATGATCCTGAAAACTCAAATGATACTCAGTGCTGCTGAATATGATCGGCACTCCTGGAATCCTTAACACTCCTGAAATTTCCAGCACTCTTGAGATTCTCAGTATTCCTGATCCTCGACACTTATCAGATGTGCCGGTGCACCTGAGACTCTTGTCTCAACACAGATGCTTGGCACCCCTGAATACACGTATGCACAGGCCTTGGTTCAGGGTGATATCTAAATTACATTGATTTCCATCGATCCGCAATATATACCGAGTCGGACAAAAATGCCGGGATTGAGTGTGGGCATTGATGTGGGCGCGGGAAGAGATGAACGAGAATGGCTCGGACGTACACTTTGAGAGCAATGGAGGAGATAGGTCTGGAGCAACCTTATGGACAAGATGGATTTTGAGTGGGCATTGGACAATGATGGAGGCTGCCAAACACGAGTAATTGATGCGAGTTCTGGCTTGCAAGATGTCAACCAACGATTGCAAAGCGAGGTGGGAGACCTAACATGGGCAGAGACAACAGGCTGGGATTTGCAGCAAGTGATGAGAGATAGTCAGATGGGAGAGACGTTAGCTACAGCCGGGGGCAGACAGCGAGGGCTAGGCGGAGTGCGAGTGTAATTGAGGCAGGACATGGCTTGGGTGATGACATCCCATGATCACGAAGCCGAGTAGTGTACTCACCATAGATAAAGTGGAGTCGGTATCTGAAGCCGGCTGAACAAATGAATACCACATGGTAGGCGAGAGTGATCGATGGACCGAGACGAAATGAGGGCTGGCTCATGACGTTAACTGACTGGCGCAGCTCATGGGAGGGTATTGATTCTGGTAGAGCCGGATATGACTAGAATGAAACAGAGAAAAGATGGATGAGAACTTGGGATGTGCAGGGAGACTAGAGATGGGCAAAAGCTTTGGGAGCTTGGATTGGAACCTGAAACGCTTGGACTGGATTTAATAAGTTGCATTCGTACTCTTGTTGAATCTGTTTGACAAGTCAGAACTCTTGAGGCAAAATCACCTGTCACACATGATTCAGAGGCACACTTTCGGCCACCCAAGCTGAATATGGTTTATCCCAAACAAATTGAAAGAAGATACGAACGCAAATTTCGGAATCAAGTCACAGTTCCTGGCATACAAATCCAAGTTCCCAGAAGGATTAGTCCATCTCTGTCTCTCTGCAGCTCTCGAGGTCCCATCCATCTGCTCTCTGTTTCTTTCTAGTCCATCTCCTCTTCTGACCTCGTCCCATCCAGCTGTTCTAGAGTTATGTTCCCCCCCCTGAGCATCACCAGTCATCAGGTAGTTAATATCATGGCCCAGTTCATATCGGCCCTCGCTCGATCACTTTTGCATACCATGCGCTCTTCTTCTCTGCAGCCGGCTTCAGAGACCCACTCAACTGCATTCATGGTGAGTTCTTTACTCGGCTTTGCAATCGGGGAATGAAATGTCCCAAACCAGGTCTTGTATCCATGACACTCGCACTATGTCTGGCCCTCGCTTCCTGTAGCTCGCCTTCAATTGCACTCTCACTTTGACTGGCCCTGACCCTCTGCATCTGGCTGCAGATATCCAATATTCCTCACCGACTCTCGCCAATGAACTTACCACCAAGCTCCTACATGCAGCCTCATCTGTCTACCCAGCAAGTCTTCCATTCGGCTTCACAATTGTTGGTTAACATCTTCCAATCCAAATATCACAACAATTACTCATATTCCGTTTTGCCCACGCATTTGGCAATCTGCTTCAGCAACTGTCTCTCACATTTTCTCATACTCGGTAGCCTCAGGTCGCCCTCAAAGTCATGTTTTTCACTCGGCTTCACAATCGTTGGTTAACATCTTCTAAGCTAAATCTCACATCAATTGCATGGATTCTGTCTTGCCCTGGCTATCATCAACAGGTTTCAGTGACAATTGCTTTCACAAATACTGGTGCTCGACAGCCTGCATCTCTCTTCAAAGTCAGCTGGAAATGCATCTGGTGGATATCACTTTCGATCCATTTCCATTTCTCTCCAAGCCTGCTTGATGAAAATCTTTCATCTGCTCTTTTTTTGTTTTGAAGACTGCAGGAGATGCATCTTGACATTTCTTCGTCACTTGTCTCCAAATTTGTATTTGTCACACTGTGTATATACTGTAGATAGATATCAATAGAATCTTCAATTTCCAGTACCCTTGTCCCCATACCAGTTCTACTCAAGCATATTGGATGGCTCCCTAATTATACCAGTGCACCTGTAAGCTCCAGTATTGTGTACCAATGCTCTATGTGGGCCCAGAATCTTTCACAGGCGCTCCTGGAGGCTCCAGACCATTGCATTAGCATTTCTGGAGGCTATTTCACAGTACAATGGCATTCCCAGAGGGTCCAGAACATTGCACCATTGATCCCAGTGGTTGCAGAACATGGCACTGGCGCTCCCGGTGGTGCCCAATCTTTGCACCAACGCTCCTGGCGACAGCAGAACGGTACACCGGCGCTCCCACAGGCTACTGAACCTTACCACGGCACTCCTGGATACTGCAGAACTTGGCATCAGCATTCCTGAAGGCTCCAGAACCGTACACCAGCGCGCCCAGAGGCTCCAGAATATTGCACCGGTCCTCCTGGAGGATTCAGAACCTTACAGTGGCACTCTCGCAGGTTCCAAATCTTCTCACCGGCACTCCCGGAGGCACTCATACTCCCTCGGAGGCTCCTGGTGCGCCCTCCGATGCCCCAGGAGTGTCCCAATCCTTGCACTGGCTCTGAAATACTTCGAACTACTCAGACCACACCCGGAGTCTCTGGGAGCTTCCAGGCGCCAGAATCACATTTTACAGATGAAGACCCATCTAATCAGGAACCATTATGACCATGCCCAAGTTGAACATAGGACTACAATCACATCAGGAACCAAGACCGACATTGATAAGAATGTTAGAGCACTATCCAATCCTGCATGGATTGACATGGTTACAAACCCCATGATGTCACGGCTGAATTGCGGAGCCAAAGTATCTATTTTGAATGCAGTTACCACCCACAGGACTTCATACACCACACGAGTGTAGCGGTATGATGCTATCATATGGATACAACTGTGGGTCCAGAGAAATCCAAATTCGACATCTGCACAATTGCCACCTCAACTTGATGAGAACAATAGACATGAAGACCTTCCAGGTGTATGCCATCGCGCTTTAGGAGATCAATAAAGCCCAAGGAAACCATGATGTGCAACGATTGACTCTCAAAGAAGTAATTCCCAAGGTGTGCAATGACTTTCCAGCCTGTATGAAAAAGGTAATCGCATTGATACTAGGACCACACCAACCCAAAGATAGAAGTTTCAGGGACAGGAGGGCTTTGCAATACTCTTTCGACACATCTACTGGCAGTGTCCATATCAATTGAAAGTCCGAATGGAATGGATAGAGAAGAGTTTGACCAAGACATTCATCTGATTGTCTTCGTCGACCTGAGCAGCACCAGTACATTTTCCTCAGACCCCAGGAGGTGGTCTAAAACACTGCATGAACAATTAGAGGTT
Source organism: Trichophaea hybrida (assembly GCA_015178995.1). Taxonomy (NCBI): domain Eukaryota; kingdom Fungi; phylum Ascomycota; class Pezizomycetes; order Pezizales; family Pyronemataceae; genus Trichophaea; species Trichophaea hybrida. Next base: position 160,069 of record WHVE01000185.1, read on the forward strand.
CTATGAAGGAATGATAAAATCATAGTACCACCTGCAATTGATCCAAAATACATTGCTAAGATTCTCGAAGATTCCTGAATATACCAAACAGGATGTCCACGATATATATAGCATGAATTAAATCGCCGCAGGGCATCAATTGAAAATGGCTTTCAGTAGCCACTATGGACTTTTCGAATGCTTGGTTACACCCAGTGGCCTTGCCAATGTCCTGGATGTATTTCGAGACATTATCCATGATATGCAAGACCTCAGTTTGAACGTAGTCAACACAGCTTGTTCGGATGTGATTATGATTTATATGCACAATCTCAAAGAATATACAGTGCACATCCGAGTGATAATGACATATCTCAAGGAAACAGGCTTCTTCCTAAACTCACAACAGTGTGAGTGTCATAACCAAGATGTCAAAGGTCTAGGATTTGGTTGTCAGAGAGAACGGAATGGGAATAAATCCTGAGAAAATCCACACGGTCAAATGCTGGGATTCACCGGACCAACTCAATGAAGTCCAAGCCTATCTGTGCCTTGCCAGTTTTTACTGATGGTTTATATGGTAGTACAGCAACGTAACTCAACCACTAACAAAACTGACAAAAACATCAATATCTTTCTGCTGGGCAACAGATCCAACCGTGGTGTGAATAGAACATAACATGACCTTTTCGTCAGTATATGTGCAAGTTTACTTGAATTATGAAAAAAACATAGTGCTTGAAACTGACACCTCAAACTACATATCAGAAGGAGTCCTCTCTTAATATAACAACCGAGAAGTACTACACCCAGTGGCCTTCTTCTTCAAAAACCCTCATCTGCCACCGAAAATTACCAAATCAATCACAAGTATCAATCTCAATGGTCAAATGGCTGGAATGAAGGAGAGTTGAATGCCAAGGTTCGGTTCACCCGATTGCTAGTTTCGTAGATCACATGATGCGTGAATTCTGAATGACGTCAAAACTGTGAAATTGAAGGTAGACCAGATGGTTTGAATTTCTGTTGACGTTCAAATTCAAGATAGTTTACCGGCCACGAAGGCAAGGTCCGAAGCCCGATGCGCTCACCAGAAGGCCAGCAGTTATTGCTGGGGGAGCAGAAAATACAAAGCAAATTGTGCGAAAAATGGAATACATCGACGTAGAATTGCGCAAGTAGTTAATTTGTGGCCTTCACTGAAACAATAGACCATGACAATAACTAAGTATATCCTAAAGAGTTATGAAATTGGTGCAAAATACAAGCAGTCATGAGACATCTTCGGATCACAATGTGCACAACCAATGCACAAGGAAGAGCTCAAGCAGATTGACCAGTACTATGATTTTCTGGTCACAGGTGTCCATGGTACAAGCATATATCAATGACCGGTGAGACGAAATCATTCCTGGAGTCATTGTATGAAGAACGTGGATTGCAACATATGAAATTGCCATATTGGCCAACAAAACAAACATGTTCACTGGAAAACCCACAGACTTCGCCCACCACGGGCAATACCTGAACAACCATCGAGCGATCTGAGCTTGGGTTTCATAGTTGGACTACCGGTAAGGGAAGGGTTAAACCCACCATTGGCAGTAGCATATTGCCTATCGTAGATGCACTACCAGGTAAACTTTACTGATGAAGTGGATGGATAAGTGATGAGGGAAATATAGGTGACAAATGTATTTAGAATGCATGGACTGCGCGAAACAGGACAGCAAATTTCATCGGAGTTGTTGAAGTCCATCTGCAATAAATTGGGTATCAAACGCACATTGTCAACCGCTTTGTATCCTCATACCAATGGCCAAACACAAGGCATCAACCCGGTGGTAGAACAGTCCCTCAGGAACATCGTGAATCAGCAGCAGGACAATTGGGTCCGGTGGCTATCATAGGCAGAGAGTACGGCTGACGATGACACCATAGAGACATACAATAGCTCACCAAGTGTTATCAACCATGGCTTGCATACAGAAATCACTTTCGGCCACAATCCAATACAGGAAGCAAACAATAGTTGTGAGATGAATGCCCAGCGGATGTTCGAATGAACCCGGCCACTTGTCTCCGAACTCGGGGCAGAGATGAAATGTGCCCAGGCCATACAGTCCAAACAGGTCTACACATTCTGAAGTGTTGGACGGATAGAAGGCTAAGTTCAGATGGGCGCCAGAAACCTATCAACAGCCTGATCCAGTAAGAAACAAGACTGCAAGCCAATTGGACAATGTGGAATCACGGGGGTCATCACTCGATCGGCCCATTGAATTTCGCTACCAAAACAACCATGCATTCACAATGTTCACCCGGCATTCAGAACAGAACTGGCCAGCCTGCATGCTCTGCAGACCCAACAGTCAGAACCATGGCTTCCGCAAATAGTCGACTGAGAAAACACGTATAATGTTGAGCGGATTGACGATTCAACACTGTTCTTGACGCAGCTGCAGTATTTAGTGAAATGGATGGGCTACAACGAGCACAGCTGGGAGTCCGTGACAAAAATTGATTCACTTATAGCTATGAAGGATTGTCACATGGAACAACCTGGCAATCTCGGATTGTGAATCTGATGGATACATGGCATTGGAGATCGAAGGTGGACTGATAATCGGTGAATGATGTTCAAGATACAGTACAACGAAAACAAAATCAAGTTTCGAATGGAGGCTAACATAGTAACCAGTAGGAAATGAGGTTTCCATAACCGGCTAAAGCAAGATCAGAACAAAATCCGGTTTGAATGAATGCTGAAGTACGACCAGAATAAAATCTGCTTTCAAATCAGGTTTCACAGGAAATTACAGAATCATTCATAAATAATGTAAAATGACAGCAGGAGTTCAGATGTATTATTGGACAAGTGCTTTACTTAATATCAACCAGGCATTCTGGGGAGAATAAGTTTCTTTCTTTCATCTATCTCTCATCTATAAAACTATCATTTACCTTCAGTTGCCCCTTCTTTTCCACCTAGTGATTCTGGATCCAGTTTCTTGTATGCAGTCCAGATATTTGTAGCCACAGGCTACCATTGAACTGTTGTGCAATTTGTCTTTCGGTCTTATAACCCTTAGTACGTCGAGCCTGGGAATCGTGAATACAGATCTCTGAACCCTTGACATGCATACTGCGAGTGGTAGTCAGAATAATGTATTTTCATACTGTTCATAGCCATTGTCACATCTGAATTGCTTTACATCATAGCGATTGGATAGGACATGGTCATAGAACCAGCAGTATGCGGCAGTACAACTCACCGACTTCGTGTTTGACAGCTGCCAGATGTAGATGTACCATGTGTAAGTGTCAATAGAGAGTAGAAATATCGGTGTCCACAAAAAGCGGGTAAGGCGAAGAGTGTGCAGACATCTGAATGTACACGTTTCAATGGCTTGGTGGTGCGTTTAACTTTCACTAAGATTAGCCACTGATTGTGTTTGGCTGGTATACAGATGGTACATATGGGTTCATCATTTGAATAGCCATCAACTAGGCATTCTATGTCTTTTGTATCAATATGAGTATATTGTCGATACTATAATCTGGACTACACAACAGTGAATGATTTTTATGGATTGGAGGTCTTCCAGATTAAGATTCCCTCTGTCTCCTGGATGCTGGTGGTAATGTATGCTTTACCAATGAATGGGCACTTGAGACTGAAATGATGTGGATGCCTTTGACACAGTGTTCTATAATTGTCAGTGATGGCAATGTAATGGAGTATTGCAACTCCAAATTGATGATGTATCTGCAGCCAAATCGAAAAGATTGATGGAGAGATGGCATAGCCCAAATATTGATGTGTATAGAGCCTCAACATGGGTGCCCTGAGTGATATCAATCAGTCCAATATTATAATGTCCATACTGTGTTTTCTTGTCGATGTTGGCTTATCATGCATTGATTGAATGTGTTGGAAGTGTGAATGCTGCCGTGGGAATTGCCAATATTAAATAATGCTATATAATTGATGACCCACATTGTTGCAAGTGTGGACACAGTCACAGTATGATTGCCGGTCAGCCAAATAGAATCAAAGTCTCCGGTGCTTGCATACAATACCCTGGCGGTTACCTTGTTGAATGTGTTGCGCTGCTCCCTCCATAAAGATGAGTGAGTGAATTTGGCCTTGAGATGACCGGCAAGCTGACAGTGGTAGCATTTTGATTAATCATTCTTTCAGGTAACATTGTCAGAGATGTTTCTTTGAACAAATTCAACCTTCCCTCATGATCCGATTGCGTGATCGTTTAACCTGCAGAGTATCTATCGGTGCTTCATGTCATGAACAAATGATTGTCGCCCTCAACTGTACCCATGTCTGATGTCTCCGATGGATTGTTAGTGGAGAGCCAATCCATTGACGGCATCTCCAATTCCAGTGATGAGGCCGTCCTGCGCTTTGTGACGGTGCTACACCTGCGTGGGTGGAGGCAGATTGATATTGTTGTTCTTGGTATCGATATAGTCTGACATCCATGAGTCTGACAAAGCTGCCGATAAGCAATTCGATGGTAGCCAGTCGTAGTGGTTGAGGCGTATGGAGGTATACTGGCGTAAACATGGTGCAACCACTACCATGGAAATCGTTCACATGTTGCAAGTAGTCTTCTGAAGACTCATCGTAAGCTACTTGCGAGGGATACTTGATTGTTTTGCACAAGTGGATATAATTGTCCACGATAATGATGTATCGCAAAACCTCGTTGAGGATCATGCGGTGGTTGACAGTTTGGCAATACTGGTGTCGATAGGCAGCGTAATGGGTAATAATGCCTTCACGTGGGTATTGGGACATAGATAATACAATATTCCCCTGGTAAAAACTTCTTAATATTTCAGGTGGTTGTGCACTATAGTTGTTTTGACTGTAGATAGCTGCGAGAGCTTGATCGTTGTGTTTAAACAGGAGTTACAGGTGGTCTTGTATAGGTAAGCATTTCCCGCCAGAGGTATATCAATAAGGCATGACGATACTTCTCTATCACAATCTTGATTTTGTATAATACCATCTGGATAACACTGTATCCACCAAAGTAGGTGTTCGCAGAAACAACCAATTGTTGCGACAGAGCTGATCTCGGTCGTGCAGTTGCAACCAGTCCTGTTTGACAACATGTTGCTGCGTAAGCTCCCACCAGGCATCCCACAGGTCATCCTGCATGTCATGACATTCCTGACACGCAGATAGGACAATTACTTCATATTAGTTATCTATCTTCTCTATAAGTGGAATAGTGATCAAAGATTTAATGAGGTACCAACTCATACTTTGCCATGTACCTTGTGTCATTGGGTCTCATCTGTATTCCCCAAAGTTGGTGCCCTCTCTGAGTTATTGCATGGCAAAGCAACATAGCTGGGGATCCACAGTCAAGATCTGAATACATATCTTTCAGGTAGAATCAACTTCCAGGCCGCAGTAAGTTTATCTCGTTTGACGATTGTACTTTGGGGATAGCAAAGTCCCGTATACTAGGACATTATTATTCTTTCAGTTCGGAAGCTGCATGCAGATCCGAGTATAGTTTATATTCCATCATTAGTTTGATACAAGGTATTACTGGTCTGATTCGTAATGTAATGCTGACACGTTTGTCCCTGCAAGGCAATTATATTGCTTCAGCAGTATGGTTTGGTGTGTCCCATCCTTTGTCCAGCGCCAGAGAAATGAATGCTCAGTTGCTGTTAGATCGACTGTGCGTATTTTCTCCACATGGTTTGGCCAGTCTACTTTGCTAGGACACAGTATTGAAGATTGGAATATTATGCGGATGTCCCCTGGCTAAGTTGAACCTTCCGCTTACTCATTAGTAGACATCCTCAGCGGTGTATTATCAACTGTTGACACAAGGCATTATTGGTGAACCTGGGAGGCTAAGACTAATGAACCCATACGCATGACAAGGGAAAACATCTATCATTACCCCTCTCTCAAGTTCTGGTGACCTCAACAGAGTAGTCCAACATAAAAAGTGATTTTTGCAATAGATACCACTCAGACAGCGTATACTATAGGTATAGCTTTTTCTCTTTATGGATGAAAATACAAATCAACAAAACACACATGATACGGTTGACCTGCGCTAAAATTAGTGCGGTTTGAGTTTAACAGAAGGAAAGAGCCTCTTTCTATCTCCTTCTCTTGCATATCTTATTTTCTGGTTTTTCCATTTCAGCATGCTTTTCATGGTAGTTGTTTATTAGTTCGGGTGCAACATCTTGTAGATGCTCATATGACTCCCATGGGTGCTCATCATATGTATAGTTTTCCCACTTGATGAGTAAAACTTGCTTCTGGTGGGTATTGTCAGTGGGTCCGCTTGCGATTATAGCATCTGGGATCCATCCTTCATTATCTGCCTCGACTGGGTATATAACTCTCTTCTGTGCATCTCCTTTGTATGGTTCCAGTAAGGATATATGACATGCGGGATGTATTTTCCAAGTGTCTGGTAGTTTAACTGGACGCCAGCTGTAATTGCTTATTCCTTTGGTGACTTGAAAAGGACGCTAAAGCATGTCTGCAAGTTTTGGACACTGTCTTTTCATACGAATGTTTCAATTATCGAGCATTACCCCGTGGTCGATTTGATTCTGTGTAGCCGGTTTTCCTTTCTGGTTATAGTATACTCCAATCATCGTTCCTGATCGTTCTAGTTATCTTTCCAGGTTCCGGTACACATCTATCATATATTGAGCATATAGTTCCGAAGTAGGGTAATTGAATTGAACTTGCATAGGCCAGTTGGTGCGTGGCTCATAACGATCGTTGGCGTAGAACGGGATGATTGGGTTTCTGCAAGTTTAGAATTATTGTATGCGTACTCTGCCATTGCTAACATTTCAGATGCATTGCCTTGTTCATAGTTACAATAGAAACGTAGGAAGTATTAGATAGATTTGTTGAGTCGTACTGATTGTCTATCTGTTTCTGGGAGGACAGCCGTTGATATGGTTCCTTTCATTGCAAGGAAATGATATATGTCTGCGATGAAATGTCTGGTAAATACTCTGTCCCAATCTGAAACCACATTCAGAGGTAGTCCATAGTATTTCCAAAGGTTTCCAAGGAAATGTCTAGCGACTACTGCTGAGTCTCATTTTGCGGTTGGTATGAAATGAGCCATCCTAATGAACCTATCGACTACTACCATTAGAAGTTTATTTCAATTGGATTCAGTTACGTTGGTAATGAAGTCTACTGATATGTATGACCATGGTGATGATGGTAGTTAGAGTGGGTGTAGTATATTGTATTTGGCACGTCGTGGGCTTTTTGATCTCTGTCAAGAGTTGCTGTTATTGCAATTGGTTCCTATATCGTCTTCCAGCCTGGGCCAGTGAAAGTTGCTGGTAATGAGTTCTATTGTTCTTTCTCTTCCAAAATGGCCTGCCATCCTTCTGTCGTGTTGTTATTTCAATACTTCTTTCCTAAACCCTTCCGGTATGTATTGTCTTTCCTTCCATACTAACATTCCATCTTCATCTATTCCTAACCTTTCGCCTATGTTTCCTTCTTTTCTTTCTACAACTTTCAATATTTCTTGATAATGTTTATTTTGTGAGATTTATTCCATCCATTGTGTTTGTATCATGGTCGTACGTTGCGTTATTGAACATTTGCTGATATTATTTCTTCTTCATCATCGTCAAGATTCAGTATTCCTATTTCTGTCAAATATTCAGATCTGAGTGGATGTTGGATTTCGGTTGAAGTTATACCCCCCAGTCTGGCGATGAACTCCGGGCATCATGATTGAGTGTCTGCTTTCCAGTTTTGTGACCCTTTTCGATAAACTATATTGAAATTTTATTTTTGTACTGTCTTGGCCCACCTGGCTTGTCGCCTATTCAGTTGGGTGGTATCTTCAAAGTGTGGTAGGTTCAAATGGTCGGAATCGATGATTGTTGTAAAAGTTGCTCATTGTCAATAGTATCACCACTGTGTCATTGCGTAGGCAACGGCTAACATTTGTTTATCATTAATCGTATGATTTATCTCCACTCACGATAAGTATCCGGATATACAGGCTACTGGGTGTTGTTTGCTGTCTTCAGATCATTGCAATACAACTGCACCCTTTGCGTAGTTGGATGCATCGGTTACTATTATTGCTGGTCTAGCTTCTTCATACTATCCGAAGATAGGGTTGTTTTCTTCAAAAAACAATATACATATCTTTTAATATGCTTCTTTCTGAGCTTTCCCAAAAAGGAAGTTTTTTCCGTCTCATTTTTATATATCTATGATTGGGGTGACTATTCTGGCATATCCTGTGGAGAATTATTGATACAACATTCAGAGTCCTAGTATAATCTGAACTTCTTTTTGTGTTTTTGGCATCGGCCAAATGGTTACTGCTGTGCTGCAGCTTGGTACCATTTTTGATTCTTTTCCATTGACAAGAAAACCTAAGATCTGGACTTCTTGTTGATCAAATTCACATTTGTCTATTTCAACTACTAGTGCATTGTCTTGAATGGCTTGCAGGATTTTTCTAACATAATCGTGATGTTCTTCCTTGGATCCATTGGTCACAATAATGTTATTGTGAATAAAACAGACTGTAACATTGTTGTCTTGTTCTAGGAATGGTTGTAGAAGTCCATTCATCCATTTCGGCAAGGTCGCTAGTGCATTTGTTGATCCTAATGGCATTACCATATATTGGTAAGGCCCGAAATTCAGTCTGAAGGCTCTTTTCCATAAGTGTCCTTACGCCATTCGAATGAAATAATATCATAACTTCATATCAAGCCTAGTTATAAATGTAGCTGCTTTCATTCTATTTTGTAGTTTGTCCATTAATGGTTACAATGTCATGTCTTTGATTGTCAAATCATGGAGACGTCGATTGTCTCTACAAAGGTATAGGCCTCAACCATTTGGTTTTTGTACGAATAGCATAGGGCTACGTGCTTGACCTTGGGATGGTGGTATTTTTCCTTCATTAATCATTTAAGAATGTATTCGCAAAGTAGTGTTTGTTCTTCCCTGGATAGTTGATAGATGGGTCCCAGATTGGCTTGGTCATATATTGTTTTGAAATTTATGTCATGGGCGTGGGGTCAATGCTTCGGCAATTTTTCTGATTTGTGTGGATCAAAAACAAGTTGCCATTTATGATATTGCGGGGAAGCTTTTTGGCTAGTTGTTTGTTCGCACCAACTATCACTTATCCAATACAGACTGTGTCGTTTAGAATTACTCTTTGGTTGTCATATGTGATTTGCCATTTTGCATGCTGCTTGCTGTGTTCGTAGTATCTGGTACCTCAATCTTTTAAAAGAGGGTGGCTGTAAGTTGTTTCTTGTGCTTTGTGTTTCTCGAGATACCACCCTGGAATTGAGACGTCATAAGTTTCTGTCATTTTGATGACTTCAAAAGTTTTGAGTGATCGAAGGTTTCCAAATTCAAGTTCTAGTGGAATAGTATATATCCCAGGGAGAGGTTCCTCATTTCCTCCAAAATCTTTTGCTCCAATTGAATGTTGGTTTCGTACCATAGATATTGTGGGTCTATTCACAGTTTCTAGTAATATTGTAAATGCTGCGGACCCCACAACCAACATGCAAAGACGGTAAATTGATTGCTTATTTCTGTACCGTCATCATAATCTATGAAAAACCTATAGATTGGTCTTTTGCCGGTCCTCGTTAGCGGTATTTGGTGTGACTATTTATCTTCGTTAAAAACCAAGTCGTCACTTATGTTTTGTCCCTTACTTGACCTCCTCTGCTGAGTAGGGGGTTGTTCCCCTTTTGTAGCCATCCTTGCATCCATGGCTGGGCCGTAATAGGTCCTTGTTAGTACATTGGAGTTGTTGTATACATATATCTTTTCAACCGCGCAACGACCATTCAGCTGTTTCGTCCCTTCCAGACTCTTCATGGTTGGGACTGGTAACTATATAGACTTTGTGCTGCCTAATTGCCAAAATCCTGCATATATTGATTGGTACCCTTTGTTTGATACTTTTCCTAACTATTAGTCCGAAAAACCTTCTTGCTGATTGCACCAATGTTCTGCTATATCTGCATTGATGTCATCAGTTAGTAACTCCCCTTCTGAGGATTGTATTTGTGCCTCTTTTTTTTGATCGCTGTTAATTTTGTAATCGTCAATTAGGTCGTCCTCCAACTGATTGAATACTTCAACGTTCAATTTTTGGTGGGTGTTAGGTTTTGAAAAATTTGCTGTTCCATTTGTAACCTAGACACTTCGAAGACATTTCATCATTCCATGGGCTTCTTTCCGATCTGAAGGCCAAGCATATATGAAACATTCTTTTTCTTCCCTTTTTCTTTGTATTTCTTCCTTGCTGACTTCTTCAACCATTTGGGCAAAGATTTTACCTTCTGAACTCTTGAAACATCGCAGTGTTTGCATCTGTTCGTTCTCAGTTGTATTCTTTCTCTTGTTGCCTGCGATTCTCACATCTAGGCAGTCGCTTAAACGGTTGTGATTTGTAAATAGAACATGACTCGGAAACTCATCCTGATGTCGTTCCGAGTTTATTCATGATTCCGAAATTGTTTTCCAAAGCTTGCCATACTTCTAAGTTTTGTTGGCGTTTATGATCAGGTCCCTGAGTTCTTCATCCCTCTTGTTTGTGGGGTGGACCATTGCTAACTCTTTCAAAATTTGTGGTGGTAGTCCTTTCATCAACATTGTTCCATTGCCTACTCCTTTAATTCCTGCTTTGGCGTTCATTGTGTCGTATTCCATCATCATATTTGGAATGTTTCCAGCATATTGTACTTCTATAATAGCTTCGTACGCTGTTTCTTGTTGGAAACAAATATGGATACTGGCGTATATTGCTGACCAATATAATGACCAGCTTCGTTTATGTTTTCCGGCACTAGCTACTGTTTCCCAATGCATATGCCATGCCAGTATGTGTTTCTCTAACCGGCCACTGCAATATTGCAGCTTGATTCTTCGTCTCTTTACCAGGTGTGGTTGATCCGCAATGTGTGTTTCCATGAACATCGACCAGATGTCAAAGTCTTCCGTGCTCGACCCGTTGAACTTAGGAGGGTCTGGCCACATGATTCTGCAGTCTTTTGATCAACCTGTTGCTAGCGCTCGGGTTCTTGACCTCGATTTTCGTCTTCTAGAGCCTGAATGGCTAGGTGGGTCTGATGGTGATGGTGGCGGTGGTGGGTCTCCTTGGGTACCCCCTGGTTGTGGTGTCGGACCTCTGTTTGTGCTTGGTTCTGGTTTAGGGTGTTGAAATCCTGCGTCTGTTCCTGATCCTCCTCTGGGTCCTGTGCTTGGTGCAATATGTGAGTCTGTTAATAGAGACACACTCCTGTTTCTGACCTCCATTCTTAGCTGCCATCGTTGCACCCTTTCAATTTGGCTTTTTCTTGCTGGTGTCATGGCTGATAGCTTTGCCTCTGCCACTGCTTCTGTCAGGCCAGTGGATTGATCTGCAATTTTATTCATTGTTCTAATTGTGGCACGCAGATCCTCTGTGTTTGGTGCTTCCTCTCTTACAAAGTTTTCCATTGTGTTTAATCACGTTTGCAAGGTGTTGTGTGCAATTTTATGCGCCTGTGGCATTATCCATAGCTGACTTTGTTCCCTGTCGCAGCCTTCGACTCTGTCCTCCAGTTACACTCATTCTTCAGTCATTCCGGTGATGATTTGCTGGGACTGTTTCTGAATGGTGTCAATCCCTGTTCGTGCTTCCTTAAGCACCAAAGCAAATGCCTGTATTTGTTCATCATGTCCCTCAATGACATGGACTCCTAGCCTCCTGTGGGTTTGGACCTGTTGGGTTGAGATTGTGCAGTCGTGTCGTATGGTGTCAAATTCGACTTTGATCACCTCTTGCTCGCTGTTGTAGCTATTGATCAGGTTGCGCACGACTTGGGCAAGGCACGACACTCGTGCTTGGTTACTGTCGATCTTCTCGGTGTCCTGGTGGTTGGTGATTTCCTTGTACTTGTCACGGTTGCGTCGAGTGAGGATCGAAGAAGAAAGAAGGATCGATGAAGGGGAAAGGCAATACGAAGGAAAACAGGTTTGATAGGAAGGAATCAGGTTTTGTTGGAAGGAATCAGGTTTTGTTGGTTGCGTTGTAAATATGGCGTGATGGTTATAGCGTAGGCCGCAGACTGACAGGGTTGCGTACATAGTTGGGTGGAGTTAGGATGTATTTTGGAACGAGTGAGCAAAGGTGACGACGGTCGCATTAACTGTATGTAAGGATGCTGGATTCGCGGAGGATAGGTTTGTTCTTTACTCGTTCTCTAGTCTACAAAACAATCAATAGCTTCGGCACCAACCTTTGTTCACTTCGGTGATTCCGGATCTCGAGTCTCTTGCTTGTTACGCAGTAACCGCGATCACTGCATCACCGCACAATATCACTGTCTTAGTTTGGTTTTTATAACCCCTAGAACTCCGAGCCTTGAACCCTTGACAGAAGAACGAGTCTATAATTGATTCTACTGGTTATATTTCAGTATATGTGCCGCTACTCTCATCAAAGCGGTTGTTACTTTTGCCATAGACCCTGCAACTCCCTTTGCTCCGTGTTTAAATCCGTTGGAAACTTCGAAAGGAAGCTCGCAGTACACAGCTTTTGGAGATATTCCTGCGTTGTGTGCCTGTGGAAACATTGACGAGAAGGATCCACGCTGGGTTAAATGCCAGCACACGACAGCAACAAACCTCAACAATCCCGAATCAATTTTCTCGACCTAGCTGGTCGAACCCTCAATCTCTTCGAACAAGAACCCCTTAACGCCTTTGATAGCATCGACGTTATCCTCAACGAATCCGAAAAACCTTTGGAAGTATACTTCTGGGACGCACCACAAGCGGTATCTCCTTGGAATAGCTACTGGACAGAAGCAGCCAGCAACGGAGGAGGCCTCCAAATCGACGACGCAGTATTCAAAAACTTCTGGACCAAGTACAACGGTCTTCACGTTGATTGCCAAAACGAAGAACCGTGCTACTGCGAACATAACTGCGGAGGAACACATACAACAATCGGTAGAGCAATTGAAGCTCAATCAACGATATCAGAATCTACGATCAAGGCAATACAGAAGAACATAGACAGCCAAATCTCGTGGGCAGATTACAACGAACGGAAGGCGAACAAAGGAAAGGAAGTTGACCGCGAGTTACAACCGGCTCCTTTACCAACCCCGCTAATCATCGTAACAACACCCAGCAAACACGAAGTGTTCTTCTGGTAAATGGTCAGCCCGTTTCTTGAAGCAGAAATCGAAGCGGCAGTTCAACAAATTCATAACAACATAGACAAAGTCAGAGACTGTTTGTCAGAACCTCGCCTCCTTACGGCCGCCTCTCTACATCATCAGAAAGATGTCCGGAGAACCTTCACGATCGACTCGCGATGTCACGTTGACCGGAGCCTTACAGATGGAGCTGGAAAATGTGGCAACAAAAAATACAGAAATCATGAGCGAAGCACAGCTCAGGGAGCACATCGGGGACATCAACAAAGGGCTGAAAGCAATAAGCCAACTACCAACGACCAGCAGACTGAACAAATTACTCAAGGAACAGCAATCTGTGAAGAATGCGGAAGCACGAATATCGGACTTGTTGGCAGAAGGAGAAAAAGTCGTCCAGGAAAGGGACAATCTGAAGCAGGAACTACTGCTTACTCAACAAACAGTGGCAACAACAGAAACACCGCAAACATGCAGTCATGGGGACCTGGTTGAAGAAATCCGGATCCTAAAACAAACGTTGGAGGAAGCAAATCCAGACCTGGCGGAGTTGAAACAACATCTGGAAGATGCTCAAGCTCAAATGGAGAAGTTTAGGGACCTGGCAGAAGAAAATCGACAACAGGTAACCAGGATTCTGAAGTTAACAGAGGGAAGAGGGGGAGAGTAAAGAGTAAGAACAGAAGGGGAAGAGCGAGAAGAGAGGGTGAATGATATCACCAGTTTTTCAGGAGAAGACAGGAAGGTACTTCGAGGGTGAAAGGTGCAGCTGGCATTGAAGATAGCAGGAAATCCGAAGGCATTCAACAACGAACAGAAGAATCTGAGGTATGCATTGGATGTCTGAAAGGAGTGGCTGTGGCACAATCAATCCCACACTGTGACGAAATCTCAGGGGAAGTCAAACTCAATACCCTGAAAGACCTAGTTGACCTGCTGGATGTAGCATTCGGAGATCAAGACAGAGCAGCAACAGCAAAGAGAGAACTCGAGAAACTCAGGCAACGAGGCCGCGAATTCTCCCAGTACTACGCGGAATTCCAAAGATACGTAGTAGATACCAAATCGAACGAAGTTGCACAATTGGACGCGTTACGAAAAGGGCTGTACAACGAACTCAAAGACTCCATACAGCACATGGAGGAGCCAGAAAGTATGATCGAATTCGTTAAGATGGTGTCGAAAAGAGATTCACAGCTGAGGAGAAGAGCCACGGAAAAGAAATCTGGAAAGTGGGAAGGATATAAAAGGTCCGATACAACGACCAACACCACATCTGCCCCAGACGCAGCACCTGCAGGATCAATCGCAGGTTATCATGGCCCCGCTCCAATGGACCTCTCAGCAGTCAAAGGAAAGAAGATTACACCTGAGGAATGGAGGAGACGAAGGGAAGGGGGACTATGTATGTACTGAGGGGATAGCAGGCATTTCGCAGCATCATGCCCGAGAAAGTTGAAAGCAGCATCAGGACAAACGGAGGTGTCACCTTTTGAGAAGGCGGCAAATGAGGGAGATGCATATTCGACAACAGGAAAAGGAAAAGAAGTGGAATCGGGAAAAGTTTAGTCCAGTGCAATAAAGATGGCAATTGCGCTGGAAACGAATCTCCTTTGTCAGTTAATGCTAGTTTTGGTATTTCGCAGTTTTCTATATCAAGCGCGGAAATAAAGGAGTCTTCTATGGAAAGCAAACATCTCGTTGTAAAATGCTCGCTGAAAATTGAAGACAAGATCATTGATACCCACGCTTTGATAGACTGCGGAGCTACTGGAATAGCCTTTATTGACAAAGATTTCGTCCGCCATCATCAGTTATTGGAACAAGAATTAAAGGAATCAAGAGAATTAGAAGTTATAGATGGAAGACCCATCGAATCAGAAACCATCACTACTATGGCTAAATTGAACTTAGGCATACGCGGACATCAGGCGCAGTTACCAGCATTCGTTACGAAACTCGGACACTATCCAATCGTACTTGGAATACCATGGCTACAACTCCACAATGTTACAGTCAAATTCCAAAAGAAAAGAATAGGATTGGAAAGCGATTACTGCCAGAAGCACTGTCAAAATCATTCGAGCGTATGGGTATGCTGTAATCATATGGAAACAACAGAATCTCAGGGATCGAAACTGGACATATACGCCATAGCAGCAGCCCCATTTAAGAGACGGAATAAAAAGGAGAAACTCAAGGTGTACGCGGTAACTTTATACGAAATCAACAAAGCCCTAGAAGTCAAGGACCTTCAAGAAAAACCGCTAGAACAGTTAATTCCTAAGGAATATCATCAGTTTCTCCCTCTTTTTGATAAAGTAATCGCTGAAAGGCTACCACCACACAGACCGTACGATCATGAGATTACACCCCAAGACGCATTCACACCACCCTGTGGACCAATATACAGCCTGTCAAGAGAAGAACTTCAGGTCCTGAAAGAGTGGATTGAAAAGAATTTGTCAAAGGGATTCATCAGATCGTCATCATCACCATGCAGAGCACCGGTGTTGTTCGCACCTAAATCGAATGGAGGCTTACGACTATGCGTGGACTTTCGAGGACTCAACGAAGGAACCATAAAAATCGATATCCACTACCGTTAATCCAGGCTACCTTGTTGAGATTGTCAAAAGCCAAGTGGTACACCAAGCTTGATGTCCAAGATGCCTACAATATGATTCGAATAGCAGAAGGAGACGAATGGAAAACGACGTTTAGAACCCGTTATGGCCTGTTCGAATCCCTCGTCATGCCCTTCAGACTCACCAATGCACCAGCCAGCTTTCAGGAATTTATCAATGATACTCTTCGCCCCTTTCTGGACATCTTTTGCACGGCATTTCTGGACGTCATCCTCATCTACAGTGACAATTTAAAGGAACATAAGGAACACGTCTGAGCAATAATGACGACGCTTAAGGAGGCCGGTCTGTATCTGAAAGCGGAAAAATGCGAGTTTCATCAACAGGAGGTGAAGTACCTGGGATTGATAGTTGGGGTAAACGGGATGAGAATGGATCCAGAAAAAGTAACAGCGGTACAGGAGTGGGAAGCACCTGGCAAGCTCAAGGAAGTTCAAGCATTTTTAGGATTCGCCAATTTTTATCGAAGATTTACCAGGAACTACAGCAGGGTGGTCCAACCGTTGACAAAGCTAACGAAAGAGCTGGAACCATTTCACTGGGGATCCGATCAGAAACGAGCCTTTGCGGAACTCAAAGAAGCATTTACAACAGCACCGGTTCTAGCACATTTCGACTATGAGAAAGAAATCGTTTTGGAAACCGATGCCTCGAGCTACGTGTCTGCAGGAGTATTATCCCAGTACGACGATCAAGGAATCCATAATCCAGTAGCATTCTTTTCGAAGAGACATACACCGGCAGAAGACCATTACGAGATTTACGATCAAGAACTGGGAGCCATAGTTAAAAGTCTGGAACAATGGAGACCAGAATGCGAAGGGTCAGTACATCCTATTAAGATACTGACGGACCACAAGAATCTCGAATACTTCATGACGTCAAAGCTACTTAATAGAAGACAATCTAGACGGTCCAAATTTTCGTCAAGATTCAAGTTTAAGATTATATACCGCCCAGGAAAACAAGGTCAAAAGCCCGATGCACTCACCAGAATGCCAGGAGACATTCCTCAGAAGGGGGGGCAGAAAAAACCCAACAAATCGGCTCAATACAGAGAATCTCGACATACGAATACAACAAGGACTGGTGATAGCATTCGCGCAAGCGGTGGATCAGGACGAAACCGATCCAAAGGAGTTGTGGAACTGGATTCAAAACGTATGCAAGGACTGCCCGTTCGATAGCAGCGAAGGACTGTGTCTGAACGCAACGGACATCAAAAAAGATTCGGACAATCTGCAACTGATACAGGATCATCACGATATACCGGCAGCAGGACATCCAGGACGAGCAATAACCTTCGAACTTCTCAAAAGAAATAAACAATGGCCAGGCATGAGGAAGGACGTGGACAGGTACGTACGAAATTGCCACGTATGTCAACGCAGCAAAGCAATCCATCAGAAGATCCATGGATGGTTCAAACCACTGGACATACCGCAACAACCATGGAAGGATCTGAGTATGGATTTCGTGGTGGGACTATCGGAAAGCGAGGGGTACAACGCCATATGGGTAGAGGTTCACAGGTTGTCAAAAATGAAACATTTAGTGCCATGTCGGGATGATACAGATGGCAAGAAGCTGGGCGGATGTTTATACGAGAGGTGTTCAAGTTACATGGTTTACCGGATACCATAGTATCAGACAGAGGACCTCAATTCGCGTCAGAATTCTGGAGACACGTTTGTGAAAGACAGGGAATCGAACGAAGGCTGTCAACCGCGATTCACCCACAGACAGATGGACAAACGGAACGAATGAATGCCATTATGGAACAGTACCTCAGGGCCTTGGTCAATTATCAACAGAACGACTGGACACAGTGGCTACCAATGGCGGAATTTGCGTCAAACAATCACGCCTCGGAAACAACAGGATGCTCACCGTTTTTTGGTAATTACGGAATTCACCCAAGAATGACCTTTAGCCAACATCCGATTCAGAATAGGAACGATAACAGGGAAGTAAACGCAAATACCCTCTCCCAGAAAATGAACAATATCTTCCAACAGATGAAGGCTGAAATGACTCGAGCACAAGATATTCAAGCGGAACAAGCAGACAAACATCGACGGGAGGGAGTGCAGATGGAGGTTGGGGATCGAGTCCAGATGGACGCCAGGAATATTACAACACAACGACCCAGCAAGAAGCTTGACTGGAAACGCCTGGGACCATACGATATTACGGAGGTTATTAGCCCGTGGGCTTATCGATTACAATTACCCAAGGACCTTCACATTCATCCAGTACAACCAATCTCCCGTTTGACCAGAGTATCGGAAGACCCTTTGCCAGGGTAAATCGAACCGGCACCACCTGCAGTTATCGTGGACGGAGAAGAAGAATACGAAGTGGAACGTATCGACTACTCAAGGATGTTTCGACAACAACTGCAGTATCTGGTTAAGTGGAAAGGCTATGATGAACACAGCTGGGAACCGGCGGTTAACGTGGATGGGCTTCAAGCAATTGATGTTTTCCATGCGGAACAACCTGGCAAGCCCGGATCAACAACTTCGTAGGAACTTAGCATATGGGAGGGGGAGCTACTGTCACGGTTGTGTCGAGTGAGGACCGAAGAAGGAAGAAGGATCGATGAAGGGGAAAGGGAATACGAAAGAAAACAGGTTTGATAGGAAGGAATCAGGTTTTGTTGGAAGGAATCAGGTTTTGTTGGTTGCGTTGTAAATATGGCGTGATGGTTATGGCGTAGGCCGCAGACAGAAAGGGTTGCGTACATAGTTGGGTGGAGTTAGGATGTATTTTGGAACGAGTGAGCAAAGGTGACGACGGTCGCATTAATTGTATATAAGGATGCTGGATTCGCGGAGGATAGGTTTGTTCTTTACTCGTTCTCTAGTCTACAAAACAATCAATAGCTTCGGCACCAACCTTTGTTCACTTCGGTGATTCCGGATCATGAGTCTCTTGCTTGTTACGCAGTAACCACGATCACTGCATCACCGCACAATATCACTGTCTTAGTTTGGTTTTTATAACCCCTAGAACTCCGAGCCTTGAACCCTTGACAGTACTGTTTTCATGACCGCTAATAATGCACCAGTATTCTCTGGACCCATTCTGTTCAGTGCTTGGATGCTGATGCAGTCGGTTTGGGGACTGCAGTCGATAGGAGTGCCAATCGTCCCGCTCCGATGTTTCATCGGCGCCTAGCAGTGGCCAGCATGGAATTGTGGGAAAGAGAATGTGTATGTTCCGGAAAGTGTTTCTCCTTCCAGTGATGTAATCGCTAGTTGATGAATGTAACGGCAACTTTTACACTTGTTGTTGCAATATGTTGGACAGTGTTCTGGACAGCAATTCAAGGTGAAACTCTCCTTGCCGTTGTTGATGGTAGCAGTAAAGCCGGCTTTGTTGTTGCACAGTTCATAGCTCATGAGCATTGTCTTTTGGATAATGTGCGAAATTTGTACTGTTACACAGCATACTTCTGCCCGGGTGGAGGCAGATCGATATTGTTGTACTCGGTGTCGATATAGTCTGACTTTGATGACTAGGACAAGGCTGCAGAAATGCAATTTGAGGGTAACCCGTCGTAGTTGTTATGGCGTACACAGGTATTTTCGCATTTGCAGGGTACAGCCACTACATTGGAAATCATAGCAGTCTTTCAAGCAGTCTTCTGCAGACTCATGGTAAGCTACTTGCGTGGGAAACTCGCCGGTATCGCAAAGTGGAAATAATCTTCTAAGAGGTTGTTGAATCGCAATCACTTGTAGTGGAGGTTGAGGTGGGCGTCAGCTTGGCAATACTGGTATAAATAGGTAGTGTTATAGATAATAATATCTTCACGTGCATATGGGGATATAGATATTAGATTATTCTTAATGTTAAAACTTAATAATATTTCTGATGGATTTCCACTGCTGTTGTTCTGACTGTGGATAGCTGCAAGAGCTTGATCGTTGGGTTTGAACAGGAGTGTAAGGTGGTCTTTCATAGGTGAGCATTTGCTGCCAGCGGTATATCAGTAAGACATGATGCTACTTCTCTATTCTGATCATGAGTGTATATAGTACTGTCTGGATAACAATTAATCCACTAATGTAGGTGTTCGCAGCAACAACTGTGCATTGCGTGAAAGCCGATATCAGTGGCTAAGTTGCCGAGAGTTCAGTTTGACAATATGCGATTGCGTAAGCTCCCACCAGGCATCCCCAAGGTTATCCTGCCTGTCATGATGTTGCCGATACGCAGCTGGGACAATTTCTTTGTATGAGTTATCTTTCTTCTGCATAAGTGAAATAATGACCAAAGATTCAATCAGCTACCAACTTGTCCTCTGCCATGAACCTAGTGTCATTGGATGTTATCCGTATTCCCCAAAATTGGTGCCCTTTCCCAGTTATTGCATAGCGAATGCAACATAGCTGGGGATTGGCAGTCTAGATTCGAGCACCGATCTTTTAGGTAGAATCAACTACCAGGGTGCAGTTAGCTTATCTCTGTTAATTATGTTACTCTGGAGATAGAACAGTCTCGCCTATTGATATATCATTGTTCGTCCAACTATCTCAGAAGCTGTATGCAGATCTGAGTAGTGTTGATATCCCAGTAATTGTTTGATTCGAAGTATCAGTGGTCTGATTCGTAATGCCCAGTCTGCAAGGCAATTACATTGCTTCGGCAATATGGTTTGGTATGTTCCATACCTTGGCCCGCACCACAGGAATTGTCCCTCGGTCGCTTTCAGATTGAATGTGCATATTGTCCCCGTCTGGTTTAGCCAGTCTACTGTACTGACACAAGGTATTGAAGCTAGGAATATTATACCGATTTTACCTGGCTATGTTGAGCCATCCACTTACTCATCAGTTGACATGCTCGAGAGTATGTCTTCGACCATTGATACAAGCCATTGTTGGTGAACCTGGGATACTATGCCTATTGTACCTCATACGCATGATAAGGGAAAACCCCTAACACTCTTTGCCCACACATATAGCATGCATCACTGGTGGCAGTGTAGATGCAAGAATCTGGTGCTCAAAGATCACAATCAGCATTTTGGTATCTTTGGATATTTAGGTGATTATGTAAGTTTCAAAGGTATCATTTTGAGATATCTTGGGGTATATCAAAGAGTTCTTATCTTAAGTCAATTCGTTGTCTGAAGTAATCGTTGTGTGATTCGTTCATTCCATGTTGAGTGGTGTCAGAGTGAGATAAGATAAAAGTCGGGCAAATGTTAGTTGCAGAGGTATTGGACCAATTTTGGCAAGTGTACAATATATCTGCTGGTTCATCAATATTTTTCATGTTTGATTGTACATAGTCAAAGCGCCCCAGGTATATTCGACTTTGAGCATCGTTGGCAAACTGTTGCCCATCTTGCTGTCGAGTACAGAGTGCTGCTCGATGGCTAACAGGGACAATATTGTTGCCAGTGACACTATCGTACGCCTTTATTGAGATGAATGTCTGTCAGACCTTCTGTCTCTATATCAGGTAATTGTCATGGGTCAGCTTTGGGACAAGGCATTACGCAGTTTGAAGATATCAGCACACATACTGAAGGTTGAAGGTTATGATATATATAATCTCATATCATGCAGTGATGATGACATTGTGTTTGGCAGGAGTGGGGGGTTAGGGTTAAGAACATTCTTTGGAATAATATAGAATGTATATAGTATACTCTGAACTGATGACCAGTTAAATTGTATAGTACAAACAAAGTCTATGAAATTATCTACTGGGAGAATCTATGATATTATATACCATGTGTAACTGGACAGTAGGTGGAGCTACCATGTACTGAGGTTGTGGGAAAGTAGATTGTGGCATGTGACTAGAGGTATGTGAGTCTACTCGCCAACCGACTCAGAATCTTCCAGAAACTTCCAACATCTGCGACCTCATTCATCTTCTGACTGTAATACTGGGGTTGGGTGGTTCCGGTCCTGTTATGGAATCAGAAATTAAACCTGGTTTTGGTGTTGTACTGATTCCGAACTTGATCCAGAGAATTATTCCGGTTCGGATCTGGATCGAGGATGGGTAACCGAGAACCATTGCCAACACCATTTGTGGCAAATCATTTCAACATACTCGTTACTCAATTGGAATTAATCAGCAAATATGACACAGTTCGTGAGCACAGGAGGCAGCAAACACTGGGGCGACATCAGAATTGATCATGTAGAGCATCCTGTACAGAGTGAATCATGCTGTTATTCCCGCATACTGGCCCCAGCAATATTTGCAGGACCAGACATATAAATTGAAAATCCCAAAATTTCGATTGAAGTTGATATATAATCATTCAAAGTCAATCAAGATATGAGCTAAAGAATGTTAATTAGATTAGGGGCATCAAGTAAAGTACTAAGTTGAATTGGTGATGGTGACAATGGTGCACAGAAAGGGTGGTATGAGTTAAATAATACTTCTGGAGTTGGAATTGTTGTCAGGGCAATGGTGATGGTGACAATAGTGCAAAACAATAGATGGTACAAGTGCAATATATCTCCTCAGGTGGAAATAGTTATTACAGTGATGGTAATGGAACTGGTGATGGTGATGATGATGGCGAAATCAGTGTAAATAAAGCATTGTGGAACAGAATTAAGGCTTCAGGGTTTGAAATAGTTGTCAGTGTAATATTAATGGTGATATTGAGAATGAGGGTGATGGTGATATTGATGGCAATAGTGACGCTGGCATCAGTCCAAATACCATCAGCAAAAAATATACACATATCATGAGTATTCTAAGCGTTTTGAATTTTCGGTTATCATATTGTTGATGATGAAATCAACTTTCGCTGGAATTATACTTGGTATTTTTATGTTCACATTATGTTAAGATTTCTATATTTGGTATAATATTCATGAACTGGTGGAGCTTAGTCTGTTATATTGTTTATAGTAGAAAGTCGGTCAACATTTATAGATGAAATATATAATAGACATACTATTGCTTACTTTGTGATATTATGAAACCTTGGTTTATTATATCTTCATAATAAATCATAATGAAACTCACAATAATTGGACTACATCCATATATAAATCACAAATAACGGTATATTGTCAATGATATCCGGTATTTTGATTTGGGTTTGTGATTCTCTATGTCAAAATGCTGATGGCAAATTTCATATCATAACTCAATAAAGAATTCTAGATACAATACATTTCCCCACAATAAAAGTAGCAGACTTATTCAATTTGAAAATTTATTGAACTAGACTATATCTCTTTCCAAAAACTATACCAAGTTTCCAAATTCCATCCAGTCTTTGATCCAATATTTGTCCAAATTGTTAACATCACTGCACCCAATACAATCTACACATAAGATGTTTATATTCCCAAACTTGCGAAATTCTCAGAATGCTCAGGATACTATGTCCTCTTTTTGCTGATGACAATGGACCATATGAAATAATTCCTCAGGATTATGTACGATTGCCAGTGTAACACCGGGAGCCTCGCCAGACGTTTACCCGGTCAAAGTAATATCTGTACCCATTTTGGGGACTTGCTTCGATGATAGTTTGCGAGGTTAGTTCGGAATGTGGAAATCACTAAAGGTTCTGAACGAACAGAATAGGCTTTCGCCAATTTGTATATTATTATGGCTTGTTCTTCTTGCTGAGAAGGTTGATGCCTTTCTATATTCGAAGAACCCATGTCTTTATACCTTCGTCTTTGCGGTAACAAATAATTCCATCCATGCTTGTCTCTGGAGCTCTGGTACCGTGACCATCCTCGAACCAATGCCCACACATTACGCAACAACCGTGGTTCTCCATCTCTCGATCATATATGGTGTTTATGGTCATGAGATTATAATCAGACCATCAGTATCCTTTACGATATCAGGCATGCGGGCTTGTGCCTCCGGACCAGTGGTATCCTTTCAATCTGATGACCTCCAGATGAATACGCCTCTTTCGATAGAGAGCAACTTTGCTGTTCAGAGTTGTCACGTAGTTTTAGGTGTCAGCTCCTGGTCGGAACTATTCAGTTGTTTGCTGGTTGTCCGTTTGTTGTCAGCTGCTTAGGCGATACCATGCATCGGTTTGATGGCTGTCCGTTTGACATCGGCAATTCGGAGCAGAAGTGACCACGGCCATTGACTCGCCATCATTGCTCATTGATGGTGTGGTTGTTCGTTTGCTAGCCATCTGAACTGATTGGCTCAGGTATCCGAGACGAATGATAGCGGATGAGGTCCAATCATGGAAATCGAGGGTAATCGTTCTTGACTTCACTGCGAACTTGCTTGGTGAAAAAGTCAGGGTCATTGTAATTGTGACTTTCAAGGTGACAATTGAGTAATTTGAGGCTTTGGCAGTGTGAGGAAATTCTCTACATCCGAAATTGGCATGACCATATTGTTCACTTGTTCGATTGGAAACGTGCATTCACATTGTGCATACTGAGTAGATCTTACTATCATCAGTGGAAGTATACCAATCAGGCAATTCAATCAGTAGGCATACATATATCAATGATGTTTAACCCATATCATATGTGTCATCACAGTATTTTCCAATTCAAAGTGCCTCAAAAACCTAGCTGAAATATTTAAAATATCAAAAACGAAACAGATATTTGGTGCTATGTAATTACTATATACAATGTTTTAAAGACAATTCGACTTGATATGGCTCAATCAATACGCACAAAACTCATGGCATGATAGTTGTATGGTGTTTAACTAATTGAATGTGATACCACATTCACCACCTGCATCCTGAGTATATCTGATAGGCAATGCACTGTTGAAATGCTGTACTGAGTGCACACAGTGAACAATAAAATGCACCTGATTGAAATATTGATCCTTCATGACAAGTGAGTTCATTTATCTCCAGCCGACTGATTGTTCGACTAGCGTGCGCAACTTCTTCCGATGCTCCATACAGCTGCATGGACAATACCCTCCAGAGTGCATCTCCAAGTCTATTCAAAATCTATCAATATATTAGGTATACAGTTAGGAATAAATCAATAAATCCAGTGTGTTACAACAATAATCAATTTCCAGCCTTGGTAAGTGACAGCTTTGACTGTGAATCCAGGCTGTAACCCTATAGTATACAGTGTCCTGAAGTGAATTATTCCTCGGCAAGTTAATTCAAATATATCAATGTTGCGATAATGGAATTGCTGTATTTGTAACAATATTTCAAGGCATAACCCCTGCATAGAAGTAATTACACCATTTGAGATTATATTCAGATACATGATTTATGTTTGATGATGATGTGGCAGGGCAAAGCTACATCTGTGGGAATAAGAAATGGAATTTCAGGAAAGGTTTTGACAAAATAAACTGGTGAGCCCAACATCAACAGGAATCCTTGGTGCAATGTGGTGTTTGTTTTGATATGAACAGCCAGTGACTATAGAGTATGAATTTATGTATATAACGTACTATATGAATATGATATAAGCATATGGCATGGCATCAGTCAAGAATAATTGATCTGCAGATCTCAATCCACTTTCAGAGAATATATATATGCTCTTGCAGTGCCACACAGGATTTTGGCTCAAGCAGTTGGACGTATAGTGACTTATTGTGCATAGACATGTATATGTCTTTGTTATGACTGAATATTATTGTCAACAGAACAAATGCTATTATACAAGCCACTTTCCAGATGCCATCTGTGTTACTTGAAATTCAATCATACTGGTCAGTGTGAATTGTGAACTGCCAGAGGTTTTCCTTTATCAGGTATTTGAAGTATGGCTATTTACATATCTTGGCTTGCCACAGATTACATGAAGCATTGGTTCAGAATCACATTGTTGCAGATACAACTGTTGAACGCGCAACTAGCCGACTTAGCTGGGTGATATTGTCTCAATACTTGAATTTCAAATACTGTGTGAGGCAAGATCTTTTGATGCTATCCGACAACAGATCACCCAGTTGATCAAACACTAGTACATTTGGCTAGACTCAGAGAGCTAACCAAAAATGTTCAACATGGTACAGCAAATTTGGATATAGCCCCAGTGTATCCCATTGCAACAGGTATGGATACCAGCCGAACCGGCTCAATACACCTTATGAACCATAGAGCCAATGCACTACAATTCACTTGTGGGGGTCTTCAAATCAGTACGGCATCATTCAGTGAGCACAGTGCTATCGTCAGTATGAAGATGATACTGCAACAAATCATATCTAGACCACTACAAACCCTCCATCAGTGGTGGATAACGATAGGTTGCCAACAATACAGTGACTTTACTCCGCTTCCACTGATATTCCGAATGGGCTGAAGTGAACTGCTCTTTTGGATCAGGAGTCAACCATAGGGTAATGTGTGCAGGACTTCAGTGTCAGGCAGGAGATCATGTGTGAGATCTCCAAACAGAGTGTATTTACTACAGGGCACCTACATAAAACACAATGCAACAAGTTTTGTCTTAGGGTATAGGTGTGTCTCTGACTGAATTGACAATTGCCATATGCCATAATATCGAGAACAGATAAACAGTCAAAGTACAATGTCCGATATTCATCCCAGAGGTATCCCCCAAATAGCAAGTATTGAAATTGTTCAGATTCAATATGGACCTTGACTGGCATCGAGCTTCGAACATTATCCATTAGTGGTTTTTCATCATCAGGTGTGCTGAAGACAGATTGTGTAAGTTTCCCGCAAATCTGCCGGCACTCAATATTCTGGGGAATATTGGATTATTTCAGCGGTCATACATTGTGAAAAGGAAATTCCTATGTATGTGATAACTCTATGGGAGTATCACTCAACAATTGCTGGGCATACACCATTTCACATGCAGGCATCTAAGCTTGACCTTTGGCATTATCCCTTTGGGCATTGTATGGACATCAGAAATATGCCTGTTATAGTTGCAAAAGAGATGTACTTTCAGACCTCACTGATATAAATCTCCACAGGTGTAAGCATGAGTACGTGCTTGTAGGGCTGGGTACGCCCAGAGGTGTCAAGTAGAATAGATACAGTTGCAGACAGGAATACGTGATTATATGGAGTAGAGGAATATGTAAGATTATTGCAGGAGTGCAGTTGTACTCCTGCGAGGTAAATACTGGGCAGTTACCCAGCCCTCGGCCGGCTGCCATCACTCGGCCACCGTCAATACATCAGGAGTGTTCTGAAGATGTTACGGTTGTGTCGAGTGAGGATCGGGGGAGGAATATGGATCGATGATTGAGATACAGGAATACGAAGGAAATCAGGTTGTATTGGTTGGAATCAGGTTTTGTTGGTTGCGTTGTAAATATGGTTGATGGTGATGGCGTAGGCCGCGGACTGAAAGGGTTGCGTACATAGTTCGGTGGAGTTAGGATGTATTTTGGAACGAGTGAGCAAAGGTGACGTCGGTCGCGGTAACTGTATATAAGGATGCTGGATTTGCGGAGGATAGGTTTGAACTTCACTCGTTCTCTAGTGTACAAAACAATCAATAGCTTCGGCACCAACCTCTGTTCACTTCTGTGATTCCGGATTTTGAGTCTCTAGTTTGTTATGCAGTACCCGCGATCACTGTATCTTCCCGTTTGGTTTGTATAACCCCTAGAACTCCGAGCCTTGAAACCTTGACAGAAGAACGAGTCTACAATCGATTCTACCGGTTATAATTCAGTATATGTGCCGCTACTTTCACCAAAGCGGTTGATACTTTTGCCACAGACCTTGCAAACCCCTTTGTTCCGTGTTTAAGTCAGTTGGAAACTTCGAAAACAATCTCACAGTACACAGCTTTTGGAAACACTCCTGCGTGGTGTGCCTGTGGACACATCGACGGGAAGGATCCACGCTGTTTTCAATGCCAGCGTACGACAGCAACAACCTCAACAATCCCGAATCAATTTCTTCGACCTAGCTGGTCAAACCATCAACCTCTTCAAACAAGAACCCCTGAACGCCTTTGTTATCATCGACGCTATCCGCAACGAACCCGTGGAACCTTTGGAAGCATACTTCTGGGACGAACCACAAGGGGTATCTCCTTCGAATAGCTACTGGACAGAAGCAGCATGCAACGCAGGAGGCCTCCAAATCGACGACACAGTATTTAAAAACTTCTGGACCAAGTAGTACGGTCTTCACGTCGATTGCCAGAACGAGGAACCGTGCTACTGCAAACATAACTGCGGAGGGACGCATACAACAACCGGCAGAGCAGCAGAAGCTCAATGAACAAAATCTGAATCCACGATCAAAGCAACACAGAAGGACATAGAATGCCAAATCTCGTGGGCGGATTACAACGAACGAAAAGCGAACAAGCGAACAGGAGTTGACAGCGAGTTACATCTGGCCCCTTTACCAACCCCGCTGATCATAGTAACAACACCCAGCAACAGGAGGTGTTCTTCTGGTAGATCGTCAACCCGTTTCTAGAAGCAGAAATCGAAGCGGCAGTTCAACAAATGCAAGACAACATAGGCAAAGTCAGAGTCTGTCTGTCAGAACCTCGTCTCCTCACAGCCGCCTGTCTACATGATCACAAAGATGTCCGCAGAATCCTCAAGACCAACTCGCGACGTCACGTTGACTGGAGCCTTACAAATAGAACTGGAAACGTGGCAGCCAAAAATACAGAGACCATGAACGAAACACAGCTCAGGAATCATATCACGGACATCAACAAAGGGCTAACAGCACTCAGCCAACTACCGACAACCAGCAATTGAACGAATTGCTCAAGGAACAGCAATCTGTGAAGACACGGAAGCACGAATATTGTAGTTGTTGGCAGAAGGAGACAAAGTAGTTCAAGAGAGGGATAACTTGAAGCAGGAATTACTGCTTACCCAACAAGCAGCAGCCGCCGAAACGACAGCGCAGGCATGCAGTCATGGGGATCTCGAGGAAGAGATCCGGATTCTACAACCAGCGTTGGAGGAATCAAATCCAGACCTGGCGGAACTGAAGAAAGATCTTGAAGACGCTCAGGCTCAAATGGAGATATTCAGGGACCTGGCGGAACAAAATCAACAGCAGGTAACCAGACTCCTGAAGTTGACGGAAGGAAGGGGAGAAACAGGAGAAAGGACGGACAGGGAGGAGCGTGAAGAAAAGTTAAATGATATTACCAGCTTCTCAGGAGAAGATAGGAAGGAACTTCGAGGGTGGAAGGTTCAGTTGGGGTTAAAGACAGCCGGAAAACTGAAGGCATTCAACAACGAACAGATGAAACTGAGGTATGCAGTTTGATGTCAAAAGGAGTGGCACTGGCACAGTTATTGCCACACTGTGACGAAATATCAGGGGAAGTCAAGCTAAACACCCTGAAAGACCTAGTTGACCTGCTGGATGTAGCATTCGGAGATCAGGACAGAGCAGCAACGGCAAAAAGGGAACTCGAGAAACTCAGACAACGAGACTCCAATTCTCCCAATACTACGCGGAATTCCAATGATACGTAGTTGACACCAAGTGGAACGAAGATGCACAACTGGACGCATTACGAAAGGGATTATCCAACGAGCTCACAGACTCCATACAACATATCGAGGAGCCAGAAAGCATGATTGAATTCGTCAAGATGGTGTCAAAAAGAGACTCGCAACTGAGAAGGAGAGCTGCAGAAAAGAAATCTGGGAAATGGGAGGGTTACAAAAATCCGATTCAACGACCAACACCACATCCGCCCCAACGCTGCACCAGCAGGATCAGATTCAGGTTATCACGGTCCCGCTCCAATGGACCTTTCGGCAGTGAAAGGACAGATGATCACACCTGAGCAAAGGAACAGACGAAGGGAAGGAGGATTATGTATGTACTGTGGGGCTAGCAGACATTGTGCGGCTCGTGCCCAAGCAAGCTGAAGGCAGCATCAGGACAAACGGAAGTGACACCGTTTAGGAAGGCAGGAATGAAGGGGATGCAGATTCAACAACAGGACAAGGAAAGGATGTGGAATCGGCAAAAGTTTAGTCCAGTGCAATAAGGATGGCAATTGCGCTGGAAACGAATCTCCTTTGTCAGTTAATGCTAGTTTTGGTATTTCGCAGTATTCTATATCAAGCGCAGAAATGAAAGAGTCTCCTATGGAAAGCAAACATCTCGTTGTGAAATGCTCGCTGAAAATGGAAGACAAAATCATTGATTCCCACGCTTTGATAGACTGCGGAGCTACTGGAATAGCATTTATTGACCAAGATTTGTCTGCCATCATCAATTACAAGAACAAGAACTAAAAGAATAAAGAGAATTCGAAGTTGTAGATGGAAGGCCCATCGAATCAGAAACTATCACCACTATGGCAAAACTGAGCTTCCGCATACGCGGACATCAGGAGCAGTTATCAGCATTCGTTACGAAACTTGGACACTATCCAATTGTACTTGGATTACCATGGCTACAACTTCACGACGTTACAGTCAAATTCCAAAAGAAAAGAATAGGATTCGAAGCGATTACTGCCAGAAGCACTGTCAACATCAGTCGAGCGTATGGGTATGGGGAAATAATATTGAAACAACAGAATCCGATGGACCAAAACTGGTCATATGCGCCATAGCAGCAGCTCCATTTATATGACGGAATAAGAAGGTGAAACTCAAGGTGTACGTGGTAACCCAACATGAACTCAACATGGCCCCAGAAGTGAAGGACCTTCAAGAAAAACCGCTGGAACAATTAATTCCCATGCAATATCATGAGTTTCTCCCCCTCTTTGACAAAGGAATCGCTCAAAGACTACCACCACACAGACCATACGATCATAAGATTACACTCCAAGATGGATTCACTTCACCTTTCGGACCAGTATACAGCTTGTCAAGAGAAGAACTTCAGGTCCTAAAAGAGTGGATTGAAAGGAATGTGTCAAAGGGATTCATCAAATCGTCATCATCACCATGTGGAGCACCAGTGTTGTTCGCACGTAAACCGAATGAAGGCTTACGACGATGCGTGGACTTCCGAGGACTTAACGAAGGAATGATAAAAATCGATATCTACTACCACTAATCCAGGAAACCTGCTGAGATTATCAAAAGCCAAGTGGTACACCAAATTGGATGTCCGAGATGCCTACAATATGATCCGAATAGCAGAAGGAGACTAAAGGAAAACGGCGTTTACAACCCGTTATGGCCTTTTTGAATCTCTCGTGATGCCCTTCGGACTCACTAATGCACCACCTAGTGTTCAGGAATTCATCAATGATACTCTTCGCCCATTTCTGGACATCTTTGCACGGCATTCCTGGACGACATCCTTATCTACAGTGACAATTTAAAAGAACTTAAGGAACACGTCAGAGCAATAATGACAACGCTCAAGGAAGCCGGTCTGTATCTGAAAGTGGAGAAATTCGAATTCCATCAACAGAAAGTGAAGTATCTGGAATTGATTGTCAGGGTAAATGGAATTAGATGGAGCCGGAAAAGGTAACGTCGGTTAAGGAATGGGAAGCACCCGGCAAGCCAAGGAAGTTTCAAGCATTATTAGAGTTCGCAAACTTCTACCGAAGGTTTATTAGACACTATAGCGGGGTGGTCCAACCATTGACCAAACTTACGAAAAAGCTGGTACCCTTGCACTGGGGCCCTGATCAAAGAGAGGATTTGCCGAATTGAAGGAAGAATTTACAACAGCACCGGTCCTAGCACACTTAAACTACGAAAGAAAATCGTCCTGGAAACCGACGCATCGAGTTATGTATCAGCGGGAGTATTATCACAGTACGACGATCAGGGAATCCTGCATCCAGTGGCATTCGTTCAAAGAAACATACACCAGCGGAAGAAAATTACGAAATCTATGATCAAGAGCTAGGAGTCATCGTTTAAAGCCTGGGACAATGGAGACCGCAATGTGAAGGGTCAGTACATCTTATTAAAATACTGACAGACCACAAGTATCTCAAATACTTTATAACATCAAAGCTACTCAACAGAAGGCAAACAAGATGTCGGAATTCCTGTCAAGATTCAAGTTCAAGATCATATACCGTCCAGGAAACCAGGGTCAGAAGCCCGATGCACTCACCAGAATGCCAGGAGACATTTCTCTGAAGGGGGGGCAGAAAAAACCCAACAAATCGTGCTGAAGACGGAAAATCTTGACCAAAGAATACAGAAGGGATTGGTGGTAGCGTTTGCGGAAGTAGTCATTCGAGAAGCAGATGAAGATAGCTCAGAAGAGTTGTGGAATTGGATTCAAGGGTGTGCAAGGACTGCCCATGTGACAGCAGCAAAGGACTGTGTGCCAATGCCCGGAAATCATCAGCAAAGAAACTTCGAAGAAACTTCAACTGATAAAGGGTCATCACGATACACCAGCAGCAGGACATCCAGGACGAGCAAAACCTTCGAACTCCTCAAAAGAAGTCATCATGACCACGTATGAGGAAGGACGTGGACAGATACGTACGAAACTGCCACGTATGTCAACGCAGCAATGCAACCCACCAGATAATCCACGGATGGCTCGAACCACTGGAAGTACCGCAACAACCGTGGAAGGATCTGAGTATGGATTTCGTGGTGGACTACCGGAGAGCGAGGGGTACAACGCCATATGGGTAGTGGTTGATAGGTTGTTAAAAATGAAACATTTAGTACCATGCCGGGACGATACAGACGGCAAGAAGCTGGGCGAGATGTTTATACGAGAGGTGTTCAAGTTACATGGCTTACCAGACACCATAGTATCGGACAGAGGACCCCAATTCGCGTCAGAGTTCTGGAGACATGTTTGTGAAAGACTCGGAATCGAACGAAGGCTGTCAACCGCGTTTCATCCGCAGACAGATGGACAAACAGAACGAATGAACGCCATTATGGAACAGTACCTCAGGGCCTTCGTCAATTATCAACAGAA